>VZTZ01036957.1:1644419-1667603 GCA_013400955.1 Drymodes brunneopygia | reverse complement strand
GAAGCCTGTCTCTAGCTGCAATTGTTCAATGCTGGAATTAGGAAGTTCCCTATATATATATAAATATATATATATATATATATCTGCCTTTACAAACTTCTTATCTAGTATGAGGCTTGATATCAACACTGCTGTCTATATAAGCAACAACATTGCAGTGACAGTAGCAATCAGTAGTGAACAGATTATTTTATCAGTATTTCAGTGTAACTCTAATGAATTTTGGTCATTATGGTGTTAATAGAACACAAATCTTTTTCAACAAAAATACATTTTTANCTACATATTTATCTGGCTATTAAAAACACATTCAGTTCTGCCTAGACTGAAATGCCTCTTTGGTACTGTTATGAATGGAGAAGGGAGAGCTTAGACAAATCCCTGCCTTTCCAGGTTTCTGGCAGTAGGCAGAAGCTTTATTGAGGCAGCCAGCACCCCAAAAACCATACTCACTGGCAACTTCTTAATAATGACTGATCAGGCCTACTACAACATGAATTATTTATTTGAATAGGCCAAGGAGACAGACATAAACAGGTTACTTACTACACAAGATAACACAAAGGTACGACTAGTAGATAAACAATACAGTGCACGATAATATTAATAAAGGTACCTTATGTTACAGCTAGTGAAGAAATGGTATAGATTAGGAGTCAATGTCACTTACCAATGAATGATAGCAGTGTGCAGAGAATCTCCCAATTTCTCTCAATCCCAGGGAAGTAACTGGATGCCAACATCTTAACATTGAGGACTCTGCACACTCAGGGAATGTATAAGAGATTTTCTGATTTCATGAAATCACAGTGGTCTTTTATAGTCGCAAAAATGCTTGTGTTTGGCAATTACTAATTTTGAGTTTTTCTTTCTCACCCTTCAAGCCAGGGTGTGTATTGCTGGCTAAGGAAGTTCTCACCTGAGATAATTCATCAGATGACAAATTATTCCAGCCTAACCTAGTCTTATGTTATGGGAAGAGAAGCTTTTGCTGTATCAGGGGTGAAAGGTCCTGCCAAAGATATCATCACCTAAGTAAAATTTTCCCCAAGTATATCACTACTGTTTCCTTACAGTAATGTCTATGTCAGTGTCATGACTACAGATTGCACTTTGAGAATTTATTCTTTCTTACGGAAAAGCTAACTACATTATGGAGCTTGGAAGACTGAAAATATTACAAAGCTTAATAAACCTCAAATGAAAAATATGTTTTATATTGCACTGTTTTTCTTTAGTAACTTAGTGATGTTAACTGTTACTGTGGAGACATCAAATCTTTCACTCAGAATGAAAATGGCATTGTTAATAACATTAATTCCATCCTCTTACAGGAGCTTCTTAGAAAAATCTTTAATTATCATAATAATGAAAAATAATCCTCAAGATGAGAAGCTGAATATTGACTATTTTGTCTGAAGGCAGATTAAAAATATTATATCTCTTTCCGCTCACATTATTGCTATATGGCTACATTAGCTGTAGGTAGGTGTACAGAAGAGATGAGGTTACTTTTCTAATCTTTCTTACCAGGTGGAGAGTGGGGTGGGAAGAGGGGCAAAGGTCATGCAGCCAGGGCCACTTACAAGCCACTTGTAGATTACATCAACTCATTGCTGTGACAATTACGTTTAGTATAATATTTTTTAACAAAATCTAGGATGTTACTTAAATACCTTGAAGAAATCAAAGTATACATCCACACAATAGTATTTATCAGGTAGACCAGCAATTCTATCAGCATAAATAGTTTGAAAAAAAATCTTCATTCTATGATAATTCCATCATCATGCTACAGAATTTGCAACTGATTTATAATTCCTGAGAAACTTCTTTCATACTTAAATATTTGTATGAATTTTCTCTGTTTTCTTTCATGTTTTCCAGTTCTTCAGAATTTTCTCATATTTTCTGAATTGAATGAAAATTAAATAATCTTGTTCATGTATACTGTATTTTTTAATAATAGANTTTGGCAGTTTTAAGTTCACTCCTAATCTTTAAAAATTGAGGAAGGACATTGTGGAACAAATAGCTACTTTAGAGAAGATAGCTCACTGTGGAAAGCCTTTGAATTTTGGCCCTTTAAAACCATGCACATTGGTATAACACTGCAGTCCCCAAGAGTAGGTAATTTATAACAAAGTGTTGACAAACAGTTCTAACTATACTGTTATTACATGAAACAGTTATAATATTCATACCAGATCATAATCCTTCACTGACTTTGACATGTTTGTCATATTCAGCTGTTCTGTTATTCACTCTGTAAAATCTCTGATGGATTGCAATAAAAAATGAAACTCATACATCAAAATCTAATTGAATACAAGGTTTGCTATTACATGAACATAATAACATTAAGCATACAAAGCAGCCTTTATGATTTTTGCACTATTTCTTGAAAAGCAGTTCATCTTTATATGAAACTAAATCTAAACCTGTGTTTTTGAATGACTCCACACATAAAAAAAAGTAATTTAATGTTGTTCTTCCAAAGAAAAGAATCAGAACAAAGTTTAGGTGATTCTTTAACTCACCACTTTAAAGTGAATTTGAGTCATAGTAAATTTTTATTGACTGAAATACAGTCCTACAAACTAAACTGACATTCAATTTAGAAGCTGAAAGAAATACACAGATGGAGTTCTTATAATAACTTTCGGCAGAAGTTATGAAATATGCTTGCAGTACTTAATCTATGACTAAAATTTTGTGAGTCAAATACTTTGTCTGGAGAGAAATCTAATCTTATTGCAGAAGGTACACTTTTAAAGACAAGTCTCACCATTAACCATTTTGCAGTTTTCACAAACATGCTGTTTCTAATACACAGTGATAATTTCATTAACATTATCAACACCTGAAAACTGAATGGAGAAACTTTATTACAAATCCATATAGAATCACAGAATATTCTGAGTTGAAAGGGACTCATAATGATCATGTAGTCCAACTCTTAAGTGAAGGGCCCATATGAGGATTGAACCCTATGTCATTTTTAACACCATGCCCTAGAAATATGTCTCATACAGGAAACTCCTTCTTTTTAATAGTAAATCTGAACACTAAACATCTTTTTTTCCTGATTATGTGGCCTTAAGCTTACGAATTCTTCTTCCTAATAAATATATTCTTCCTTTCTAATACTGTAAAACTCATGCTATGCCCAAGCCTATATTTATTATTTGCTCAAATGCACAAATTAATGAACCTGAGAAAATAATTTCCCTTGTATGTGCCTCTGTCTCTGCATGGCTAGGAGTTACCCAGGACATTTAACTCTTTTAAGTTGTTTTCATCTAATGTGAAGGGAACTTGAAAAGTTTGACAATAGCAAGAGGAGATGATTAAGTAATCTTTATTTCACTCAATTTTAAAGGAATTACTATTATTCTTAACATGTATGTGTTTATTTACCTGGGAGAAAAATACAAAAATTATTTAAAGAATGAAACCTGGAATTTCCCCAGTACACTGAAAAACAAATGAATGATACGTAACATCAACTCTAAAATTTATGAAATCTAACGTGTCCTCTCCAGATACCCATAAGGCATGATGGAGTAACCTAGATTTCCCCAAATCCACACTAAACTATGTACAAAGTGGTCCCAAAAGTAGATGGATAAATCTGAAATCAAATTTATCTACAATCCTAAGCATGGCACTAAAGAGGGTTTAAAGCATAAAACTCCAGAAAATCAAGAAATAAAGCATTAAAATCTTCAAGTCTTGTGTTGTGGTTGTGAATTTCATTTTCTGTTTCAATTTAAGGATAAAAAGGGTTGTTTAGAAAAGTGCTTTGGTTTTTGTGTATTGTAGTATGCATTCTGCTCTTTGCCAATAACAAATATGACAAAAAGCTATCCCAATATTTCCTAGATAAATATTAGATAGATAAATAGACAGATAGATAGATAGATAGATAGATAGATAGATAGATAGACTAAATGTAAGACAATAGCCACAAAAAACCCCCAAACAACCCAAAACCCAAGAGACAAATACTGCCAGATATCATGGACCAATGTCGTGGTTTAACCCCACAGGCAGTGAAACAGCTGTGTGGTCACTTCATTGCTCCACAATGGGGTAGAGAATTGAAAAGGTAAAACGTATGGGTAGAAACACAGACAGTTTATTAGGACAGAAGTGAAAGAGATAATAATAATATTAGTGAGATAAAACACAATTGTCAAGCAATTTCCAAGCAGTCACCGCTACTCCCTGGCCAACTTCTCCAGAGTATTTTTGTTTTGTTTTGTTTAGCATGAGACCACAAGGTCTAGGAAATCCCTTGGGTCAGCTGGGGTCAGTTGTCCCAGCTGTGACCCCTCCAAGCTCCTTGTGCGCCCCCAGCCCCCTTGCTGGTGGGGTGGAGGAAGAGGCAGAAAATCCTTAACTTAGCATAGGGACTACTCAGCAAAACCTAAGCCATTAGTGTGTTTACCTACATTACTCTCATCCCAAAATAGGGCACTATACCTGCTACCATAAAGAAAATTATCTCCATCCCAGAAAAAAGGAATCTACCATAAAATAGAAAATCCACTCTCTTACAAGAGAAACTATGAATAAAATCTGATGGTGTGTATTCAGATATCCACATTATTTTTTGACAGATGGAATACAGGTTTCTTGTACTACATAGTTTAAAACCAAATTAAAATTTCCTGGTTGCTGCCTTGCTTAAAAGGTCATAATTAATTTTTATGACATATGTATTTTTAATTTTTTTCCTTTCCTCTTTTCTTTCTAATACAACTATGTGTTTTGGCATGGTTTACAGCAGAATCTCACTCACTGAATTCTAAAACGTAAGTGAATACTTCATAAAAAGTAAGAATAATTTATTGAAGACCATATTGAGGTTGTTTAGTGTGCAATTCATCCCTGTGTAAAGAGCAAAACCAAAGTCAAGCAGTCAAACAGCTTGACAGCATTCCCTCTGTTTTCCCCTGAAAAAATGAGACTGGTTTAAATCATGGAACCAAAAAAAATGAGCCTTTTAACTTGTGAGCCTTCAAGAAGTAATCACCATTATTTCAGGTCACCTCCATGTCTGTGTTCCTGTAAATGCAGAATATTGGGCTTCTAACTACTCAGAAGAGACAAGTACTTTCTTCTAATTGCCATTTTCTATTGCCGTATTTTTACACTGATTTATGCCTTTCATATTTTTAGTTATTCTAACAATTTAGGCTCAGCTTGCCCTCAGTTTTTTTGTGTATTCTATATTTTCTTGTTTTTCACATAACAGTCCCATCTTCTGAATCCCTTAAATATTCATAATCTATCTTACGGTTTTGTACTGTCTGCATTCTTCTATTTTCTTAAAATGTGTCTAATTCAGAATGTGAAAGAGTGAAGCAGCCTCTCCTGTCTGCCTCTCAGGAGGGAGAAAGAGAAAACCAACAGCAAAACCTCAACAAAACCTAAACAAAATGAAAGCAAACAAAACCAAAATCAAAACCCAAAAACAAACAAACTTGGAAGAAGAGTCTTTCCCACTAAGAGTATATCTTTCAATGAAAATGAAAACATCTTTATAGAGATGACCTGTGGTTCTATGAGATGCAAGAGCATCAATACTCATTTCAAAAAAAGTGAAACTTAGGACCCTAATGAAAATTGGAGCTTTAGGTAAAAATGAACCCATGAGCTCAGTAGTTCTGTAAAGGCTATCCCAACATTGAAATCAGAGTCTCTTAACTCTCAAATTATGTGGGGTTTTTTTTCCCTGGTTTTCCTGATTTTCTTGCTTTTTCTTACTTAGTAAAGCTCTTCTTCTTGTCCATGCAAATTGAAAACTACTAAAATAAAAAAGTTTCATATCCAAAGTCAGTGTTACTCCAGAATCTCAGGCCTGACAGAAATTCCTGCAAGCTGTGTAAGATTCATAATCAAATCACGCAGTGAACACACATTATGCTCTTTATTTGAATTGTTTCACTGACACAAAAGAAATGCAGTCTTTCAAACCATGTGTGATCATTCATAAATTTTAAAGTACGCTTCTAGAAATGCCTATATTAGTCAACTGTGTCCCTTTTCCTCAAATGTAATATCATTTAACAGGAGAATCAAATACGTCAAGACTCATGCACCAATGTAAGAAGTTTTCACTGTATACTTTAATAAAATAGGGGGAAAGGTGCTGCTGCCTATGGATTTTGTAAACAAAACACTTCTGTGATATCTCATGTGACCAGACATTAAGCTTGTGTTTGAACAAGCTAAGCTATCATTACCAGAGGGATTGCAGTGGCATCAAACCCTAAAGTCCAAATCAATGCTTCTTCAAGAGAATAAAACTGTAGTGTTTATAAAAGGATACACTAATAGTAAGAAGTTTAAAATAGAAATGTGTACCACAAAAAAAACCCCACCAAAAAAAAAAAAAAAAAAAAAAAAAAAAAAGGAAAAAAAACCCCAAAACAAAAAAAAAAAAAACACCACAAANNNAAAAAAACTGCACCAAAAAACAAAGTAAAACAGCAAACCATGGGAAAAAATGAATTAGTTATATGATTTATTCTAGACTGAGTATTACAGCAATTCCAAGGTGACTCTCCAGACCTTTCACAAGCTCCATGCCCTTTTCTGGACACACCCCAGGACCTCAATGTCTTTCTTGTAGTGAGGGGTCCAGAAGAGCCACAAGATTCACGGTACTGCCTCACCAGTGCCGAGTACAGGGGGATGATCACTGCCCTGGCCCTGCTGGCCACACTGTTGCTGATACTGGCCAGGATGCCATTGGCCTTCTTGGCCAGCTGGGCACACCCTGGCTCAAGTTCAGATAGAAGTTAACCAGCACCTGCAGGTTCTTCTCTGCTGGGCAGCTTTCCAGCCACTCTCACAGACCACAGCTCTGCATGGGGTTGCTGTGACCCAAGCGCAGGACTCAGCACTTCACTTTGTTGAGCTTCATAGAATTGGCCTTGGCCCATAGATCCAGCCTGTCCAGATCTCTCTGTAGGGAGCCTTCCTGTCCTCCAGCACATCAACACTCCCACCCAACTTGGTGCAGTTTGCAAATGGACGGAGCCTGCACTTGATCCCACCTCCAGGTTGACAACAAAGATATGAAACAGTGCTGTCCATTTTTTTACTCAGCCATAAGCAGCCAGTTTCTCCAGGAGAATGTACCAAAGTCCAGGTAGAAAAGATATGTAGCCTTTCCCTCATTCACTAAGTGAATACTTGTACTAGAAGGAGAACAGATTGGTCAGCCCAGATATGCCTTTCATGAACCCATGCTGGCTGGGCTTTATTCTAGAAATCAGGGTATTCTCTCACACTTTGGGACAAAGGTTTTATTCAATGAATAGAAGAGATTGAATTATACTTTCCACAGTTAATTTAAGCATGTGAAATTTTTTGAGGAGGAATGATTTGTTAATCCACTAAGTGGGATGCTTTGGGGTTCTTTATTGTTTTTTCTTGTATTACACTGGAAAACAATAAATCATTCTTTGTTTTGTGTCCTGTACATATAGGCCTGTACCACTGTGTAATGAACATGTTCTCATTTTCCTGGGGGCAATTACAGTCTGTTCTACTAAGCACAGGGTATATTTTGCATGTGGTTGGTATAGACCAGAATGTCAGCAAAGGTCTGGGTTTGTGTGTATTCATAGGAGGAAATGCAGAGTAACATATTCTTAAGAAAATAAATTTTTGGCTGTACTTGAGCATGATGGATAGTGAACTTTTTATGAAAGATCAGTTGTGAGTGAGCAAGACAGAAGCTTCAGTTCTCATAAATGTTGCTACTTTGATGAGAAAAATTGTATTTGCTGTTTATGATAAAGCAGTTGAGAGCCCACAAATACAACACAGTTCAGAAGTGAAATATATAAAACATGATAACCTTAAGTTGTATTTGTACATGAGATGAGACAAGATCCCTCTTGTAACTTAGTTTCTAATATAAAAATATGCATCTCTCTCACGAAAGCTGATTGCTTTGGAATACTGAAAAGATGAAGAAACAACAACCCTTTGAACATTTCTTTAAGCACCTGTAATCTGTTTTTTACTCATTTGCTTCCTTGCACTTACTGCCTCCATATGTTTTTTAGGATTTTTTTTCTCTGAATTCTCGAGACCTTGGAAAACATAAGAAAAAGCATCCATGGCCACTGACATAAAGGGCTTAATTTTCACTTAGACTTTTATGTAAATGAATAAGTGAGAATTAAAGTAAAGCCTTCTGAAGTCAGTCAATTTTCAAATTTGTGAGAAGATCATAAATAAGACAGTAACATGGTTCACTATTTGGTTTTGAAGGGGTCTTATGTCTCCCTTTTGAAGACTTTTTGGTTTTTTAAACATAACCTCTAGAAATCTATCAAAAAGTATTAAGTGATAGAACTCAGTGGGACTTGACTGGGACAGACTGAATGTCTGGCCAAAATAGTAAATAAGAAAATGCCACTAAGAGCAAATATAATGCTGCCTTAAAGAATTGGTTCAGCAAATTGAACAGACATCACTGAAGAAGCAATGCAACAAATTTCCAAAGCAGAGAGAAAAGCAGAAAGTTTTGCAGCTTCCATGGGGTAGGGGGAGCATGACAGAAATTTTTTCATGAAGGTCTTCTCTTCCAGAGACACAAAGTTTAGGCATCTAAACCTGAAAGAAATAGAGGCTAATGGAGAAATTGATGCCTGGGAAATGGTCTGCTAAGGAAAAAATTCAACAATTTACTGATTTAATACTGAACCAGGATCAACTTTATCCTGATTCCATTTTAAGATGCTGCTGGGCAGACTTATAGTTTGGGTTGGACGCATTTTCATATTCTTTGTGAGCTGGTAAAAAGTCTAGAGAAAAGAAGGGAAATTTGAATATAAATACTTTTCCCTTTCTTAAGGTTTTAAAAAGCTAATAAATTATATCTGCTGATAGGATCATGCTCTAGAATGAAGAAGTAGGCTCCTAGAAGTATCATTTCACACTTCCTTTAATGAATTGATGAGATGTTATATAGGTCTAAATGTTATATAAGACCAGGAAGATGAAAAATTTACTAATGAATTGTCATATGCTCTCACACAGAAGGAATCTCCTCAACTCTGTATTTATTATGACTTCCTAAATGAGGAAAAAACTAAGTGAAGACAGAAATGACTCTTCTCTGCCAGTTACCTCAAATAATATATAAGCATTGAGTTTTAACAAGTATAGCTGAAGGCTAGAGATTTCTCAAGTCTGAATTTCCAGCCTCTTAACACAAAATCACTTGTTAGAGGAGAATTTCTCTCTCCTGGTGAAGGAAGGCTGTAAAATGGAATTGATAGTTATATTTTCTGTTTGATCTGCTGGCTGTCCAGCAATGCATATAGAGCAGCTGGGAGTCTGGTGGAACATATGCTGACTCTCACTGCCAGTACTGAGCACACCACAGAAGACTGGGTGGAATTTTGGGCTGAAATTATTGTATTGGTGCAAACTAGACAATGTTAGGGGAAAGAGAGAAGGAGAAAGGAACCAAGTTAGTTTATTTCACAGGANCTGGCTAAGTGTCCATGGGACGCTGCCAGAGTGCCTTTAGGACAGGGGCACTCCTGGAAATATAGCCAGCTGGAACCTGTCTGAATGGCCGGGCTGGACAGAAGAAACCCCCCGAGCTATAGGAAGGCCTAGAAAGCAAATTTATAAGGAACAAGTTGTTACGTCTATTGCTCATCCAGCAATTCATTGTTTTAACTTTGTGTAACTTCATGGAATTTATTTTCCAAAAGTGAAAGGTCAAGTGTTCAAGTGGGCTTAAGTATAGCAATGACTGTGTCAAGTTCCACATTTTGGGTGTTTCTAACATATTACAGTGATTTACAAAACCCTGAAGCTTTCCTAATGTTGCTTAATGTCATGGTTACCATGACCCGAGAATCAAGGATTACATGTGAGAAGTCAGATGCTCATCTTAGTTGGAGTAAAGTTTGATTTCTGTAGAGTTACTCTAGGTTTGTAGGTGCTTATTCAAGATAAGACTCTGGTCTGGTGCAGCCTATAAGTAATCACATGCTGGTTTTGGTGTTCCAATAGATGTGTCCGACTGGAGCAGCGTTGGGGGAAAAAGAATTTTGATCTTGTTGCCACATGCCAGTTCAGCTTCAACCATGATAATTCCCTGAAATGCAGTTAATAGGCAGTGAGTTCTAGTCAGGGACCTCAAATGTTTTTTTTTTCTTGGCATCTTGAGATTAGAAAATAGCAAAGTCTCCTTGTCCCAAAGCAGTAAGCTTTAACTGTGGAGTACATTACACTTTGTATTTTTATCTCTTACAGCCTTCTCAGCATTATGGCTGTCATTGGGAAAGGAAAAGGTACCCATGATGACCAGGCATCTCAGAACACTCAGAAGGTAAAATAAATTCTTAAAACAGATACTAAGACAACTGTTTCTCTTAATGTTCTGTGTTACTCTCACCCCCACTTCCCTTTCCCACTCCCCAAATTTTTTTTGAAAAACAGTCTTTTGATTTAGTTATGCAGGGAGCTTTGATGAAAACCACACAATGCTATTACAAGTATTCTATCCACTACAGGTCTAAATGAAATAGATCACATTTAATACAGCAGCTCAGGAAAACTATCATATCTACCTACCCAGCTGATGAAAAGAAAGTGATCAATAATGGCTATTTCATAGGAACTTCAGTAGGTGAGAGGAAAAAGCTGTGTGAGTAATGCAGTGTGGGAGTAATGCAATATGGGGGTAATACATAAATCAGTGGAGGAAAACAATAAAAATGTGCAAGGAATAGTTTGCTTACCAAAAACTTCTGACAGAAATGCAGTTGTGATAATAACGGGTCATGAAAGCAGTTCTGTATAAGCCTGCATTAGCTTTCTTTCTTTTGTGTTAGAATATGAACTAAATGAAGTACAAGGGAATAAAATGATCATAAAATTAGCTTTTATTTTTAGTAGCACTTGTGTTATGCATGTGTTTTATTCATGCAAATGCACATTCCACTGATTCAGGTTTTCTGACGAAGTCCAATGATTCTGTATATTTCTTTTTTTTACTTTTCCTCCATCTCTAGCTCAATCTTGCACATTTTAACTTTATCAAAAGCACAACAATAGGGCTTAAGTACCCTTTCTCTTTTGAACATTTTGATTAATTCCCTTTTTGCATTATGCCCTTCCAGAATCTTACACAAACTGATAACAGTCTGTCACTCTTGAGGGGTCTTTTAGCAGATATTCAAGCTTGAAATTTTGCACATTAAAATGACAAGATTTTTCATCTTCCAGATTTTCTCCTAGTAGACAAAGTTTGAAATATTGAATAAATCTAGTAAATGGATTTAGGTGTCATAGAGTTTTCATTTTTGAATCATGTACATAAGTGTAGAGAGGTTAAAATACACAGGTATTTCCACATCTCTGTGGTATCTTTCCAAATGAGATTACAAAATTACAAAGTAAGAATTTCTGCTAGTCATAAGGGGGGCTATATTAAGTTGACATACATTTAATGTCCCCAAAATAAACTGAAAACTCTTCAAGGCAAGAATTCTGTCTCCCTTTCTAGTTTTGAAGTGTTTTGATAAATGGAAACTATAAATAAGTCCAGGGATACGTTTGGGTGTTTTGCTCTATTTTGGATAAACATCCATGTAAGGTTTTGACATCAAAAGCTAGATTCACAAAAAGTTTATGATACTGCCTTGCCCAGGAATCAGGACCTTTTAGCCCCACTTCTGCCTACCCCTATGTCTCTGTATAATTGTGGAAATTGTGGTTGTCATCCATTCAATGTAGACTTGTATACTATGACACTCTTTAAGAGAATATGACATCCTTTAAGAGGATAAGAAAAATTACTCTGGCCTGACTACCTTATTTTACTTTCTAAGAGGTTTAGGCAATTTCATCACCCTGCAAAAAATGAAGGAGGAAAGCATCAAAATGGAATAGTCTCCATCTAGTAAAATTTTATGGGTAGTCATTAGTCAATACTGCACATGGCCATATGTCCAGGTGGCAACCCTTTCTTACTACTGTCACTTTTCTCCTTACAGTCAAGGGTTCAGATGTATTACCTGTTGAAATTTATAATTTAAGAATATGTATCTAAAATACATAGTACATCTTTTTAAAATATTTACTGCCACTAAGATCTTCTTCACCTTCTTGTATGTACCCAAATCTATGAGCTGTGGTATCACTTTAATACAGAGGTTATGCTTATATTGGTCAAAAATAAAGAAGTCATCAAAGGAACTTGAAAGGTACTGGAATCTGATTATAATATTAAAATTGTTTAAAATATGACTGGTGCTGCCCTGGTCCAGGCCAACAAGAACCTCCTTGAGCAATGCCTGGGTAAATGATGGGAGTTATTGTGGAGTTTCCAGAGGACAGTCTTCATGCAGCTGCTTCCCTTTGGAGGATGAGAGCTGTAGCTCAAGCATGCACTTTTCTAACCTATTTGTCCTCAGTGCAATCAACAGCCTGGGTGCATTTTGCTCATCTACCTAAACTCACTTCGTTTCTAACCCAAAGAATATTGAAATATTTCCAGGAAAAATGAAGAGCTCCAACACGTGGAATTGCATGGCTTGCTTAAGAGTACTGCAGTTCTGATGCCTAGGCACATGGACACTGGCAATGTAGATTTGAATACAGCTGTGAAAACACAGAGTTTGGTCCTTTAGTTTCCAATGAATTGACTGATCTGTTGGGAGAAATAAAGGGCAGTATGCTACATTTTCAAGTACTGACTTCCTGAGTGTTTCAAGTAAGGGGTAATATATGCTTCTAACTTCAGAATTAAATTTGTTCAAGATGAAAAGATATTATTCAGTAGTACATGTCCTCTTAATTTTGTTCAGCTGTGAGATCTTGCGAGGACCAAATCTGCAGCCTTTTTCTGGCACTGGAAAGGAAATGTCCAATGCAAGTTCCTAGTCATCATATTGTTGGGAGTAAATTCCACTTTGAAATGTTCACTGGGCACTGTGCTGCTTAGATTCATTACTTGAATATAATGAGTTCCAGAAGCTGACAGGTTATTTAAAGATGGGGAAAAACCTAGGAAAAAGAAATGAAAGGAAACTGTAGCAGTTTTAGACTATTCTTTTCAGATCTTAATTCCTGCGTATGTATCTAGCTCTGCATAATTATATAAAAATTGAAAAGAAAAAACTCCGACAAGGTGAAAGTTCAGTTTGATTGTTTTATTCATGTTACTCCTGGTTCTTCACCTCACTGCACAAGTTTTGCTTTGCTTTGACTCTGTTGACAGGAGTTCAGTCACACTGGCATGGAACCAGTTTAATGAGGTAGATGATTATGCCAACAAGATTCATAAAGAAATATCTCTTAAGAATGTAAGTTAAGCACATTAATTAAGGGATGCTAGGATTTATATTACTCAGGAAACATCACCTAATGCCTTTGATAGTGTTTTATGATAGCCTGTCCTTTCCTGACCCCCATAAGACCCATGATAACTTCAGTGTAATAATTTAGTGACAATCCAGTACAGAGACTGGTACATGCTTTTCCTACATCTTTTCAAGGCAATCCCACTGTATTTACTAATATTCATTGAAATGCTGTACAATATATACAGGTAGTTATTTTGCTTCTCAGAATTCCAAACTGTAGTAGACCTGACATGTCAGTTATGGATGCCTTTCTGATGTAGGGAAAATATTTCAGAAATAAGGACAAGCCTGAACCAATAATTTCTTATGTGGTCCTGGCTGTGCAGCACATCTTAGACCTGTTGCCACCCAGCAACATGATAATGTGGGTTGTTACCTTCACAAGGTACTCACTCTCCTATTTATATCAGTCATGGTGTGAATGCTTACCACTATATATATTAAATTGTGGGGTTGTGCAAGATGTCATAAATGAGAGTTAAACCATTGCCAGAAAGTAGTGACAAAGGATTTGTCATGTAACTCATAAGAATAAAATAAACTTGTAGCTGAGGCAGGAATTTCAACTGAGGTTTTTTTGATAGTTTTCTGGGGAGATTTCGGTTTGTTTTCTTTGAGATTGGGTTTTGGAGTTTTGTTTTTTGGTGGCATTCACTGAAATAATGAGATTTAAACTTTTGCTTTTACATAGATTATTATCTATGTAAATCTCAATATCTAGAGAAAATGAAGTATTCTTCCTTCCACCATCACCACATATGAGGGCTTTTTACTCCTTTACCTGAAGACAATTCTTCAGCATGCTGAATAAATCATGAGTGCTTTGGCTTAAAGCCAGCATAAACACCATGTATTATATTATTATAATGTTTATATCCAAAGGATTTGTATCAAATGTTGGCATTTTCCTACTGTTGTGGTTTAACCCGAGTTGGCAGCTTAGCTCCACACAGCCTCTTGCTCACTCCCCCAGTGGGATTCTGGACAGAATTAGAAGGGTAAAACCTAGAAAACTCATGCATTGAGATAAAGACAGTTTAATAGGGAGAGCAAAAGCCATACACTCCAGCAAAGTAAAAAAAAGAATTAATTCACAAATTCAGATGTGCAGGCAGGTGTTCAGCCATCCCCAGGAGAGCAGGGCACCATCACACTTAACAATGACTTGAGAAGACAAATGCCCAGAGAAGCTGACTTTAATCACAGAGTGGATTGTGATGGTGCATCCCCCTCCTCCCCAGCCACACTGTGACCTGAGAAATCCTTGTTACACCTTGGCCTTGACAAACTGCAGCTGGACTAAGCCCCTCTTGAGCTTAGGAGACACACTGTCTGCTCCCAGGAACTTGTGTTGTCTAATGAGCATCTGTTTTTTAACAAACAGCGTTGAGAAACTTATTTTTCTCACCTGAATAACAACCCAAGTGGAATAATACCTTTGTTGTTAAAACTTCAGAGAAGGTTAGTGACTTGAATTGCACCCAGGATAGATAATTGTTATGACTAAAGCCCACTCTCTTGTGATCCTATAAAGCCATGCAAAGTGAGAGCTCTCAGTTCCCAGAAGATAAGGGGCTAACATACATATAAACACCAATAACATGACTGTGGAGACAACAAAGGACTTTCAGTAATAGACAAGAATCACTAATAGTAGCCAAGGATTATAGGTATTAAGATGCTGTGAGAAAGGACAGTATTTGGCTGAAGAAGGGAGCCCAGGTGGAGACAGAGCAGCAGTTTTAAGTGAGAAAGAACCACAACACAGTACATTGCAAGTGCAGGAATGAGTGGTAGGAAATGTACATTGACAATAGGGTGGAATTAAGGCCACCAAAGTTCTCTGACCCATTTCCAGAAGCACCTGAAGAAAGGATTGCATATAATAACTAATTTACATGGAAAATACAAAACTCGTCTTTTTATGGAGAAACCTCTCCATAAAAAGGTACCCTGCCAAGCTCAGGCAGCACCCACAGGACCCCTGGACATCTCATTGACCAGACTGACACAGCTGGGTCAATGTTAATCAGCTTATCAGTTGGATTGTCTCTGAAACCAGAATGGACATCTCACCAGCTGGATTGATGCTGGAACCAGGACAGGTGATCTCTTTTTCCCTGTTTTCTCTCTTTTTTCCTCTCTTTTTCTCTTCCTTCCTTTTCTTTCTTTCTTTCTTCCCTCCCTCCTTCCTTCGTTCCTTCCTTCCTTCCTTCCTTCCGGAATTCCTTCCTTCTTGCATTCCTTCCTTCCTTCCTTCCAGCCTTCCTTCCTTCTGTACTTCCTTCTGACATTCCTACCTCCCTTCCTTCCTTCCTTCCTTCCTTCCGGAATTCCTTCCTTCTTGCATTCCTTCCTTCCTTCCTTCCAGCCTTCCTTCCTTCTGTACTTCCTTCTGACATTCCTACCTCCCTTCCTTCCTTCCTTCCTTCCTTCCGAAATTCCTTCCCTCCATCCAGAATTCCTTCCTTCCAGACTTCCTTCTTTCTGGAATTCCTTCTTTCCTTCCTTTTCCCTCTCTCTTTCCCTCTTTCTTTCCCTTTGATTTTCTCTCTATTTTCTTCATCAATATCTCCCTCTTTAATTTCTATCTTCCTTTTCATCCTACGCCATTATCCAAAATCCACTGCTGTGTGCATATATAGTAGATCAGCGGTTAATATGCCAATTTCCATGCCAAGTGTGTAATTTACTACTAACACTTTCTAATTGTGTGCATATCCTCTGACTTTTGCCTGTCCTTTCAACCAATGAGCAGTTACAAATCTGAGGTCCTTCCTTCCCTTTAAGGGTAGGTCATCACAACACCATCACTTTGATCATCCTTTCCTTCCTTCTTGCCCCAGCTCTACATGCTGGGCATGACACCGCGTGGTCTGGGATATCCCTTAGGTCAGCTGGGATCATCTGTGTGCCCTCCCAACTCCATGTGCACCCCCAGCCTCCTTGTTGGTGGGGTGGGATGAGGAGCAGAGAATTCCTTGGCTTAGTGTAAACACTGCTCAGCAACAACTGAAACATCAATATGTTACCAACATTATTCTCATCCTAAATCAAAACCACAGCATTATACCAGCTACTAGGAAGAAAACTAACTCTATTCCAGCTCAAACCAGGACACCTACTCTTAGTCATTATAATCTATATAGATTTTTGTAATTAAAGATATCAAGCATTATCTTTGTTTGTTATATTGAGCTGAAAGAAGTAGACACAAACCAGTTTGTATAACTTTGGTATAATCCTGCATACTTTTTAAAACTTTTTTTTTAATGAGTGGTTCTTCCCTTTTGCTGCATTGGGAGCTTGGATCTCAGATGATCTCACCTATGGACTATGTAAAAACTCTCTCATACTCTCTCTCTGGTGACTGTAAAACTTGTATCTGTTTATGTGAATATATTTATAATTTCTTTTTATTTATAATTTGTAAAAAAAAGCCGAAGCCAAGAATATGAAGGGAAGCTTTTGTTAAAAAATACTATGGATATGTTAGCCATAAATCTGTTATTCTCTATCCTATATCCTACTTTTTTGTTGTAATTTTGTTGTATTTATTGTCTGCATACAATAAAGCCACAGGTTTCAGCTGTCATACCTTTTATTTTCTCTACCATAGCAATCCAACTAAAAAACTTCTTATTTGATGAGAGTAGAGGTGCTACGAACACTCCATAACTCACAGCTCCCACTAATAAAGAATAGAACATTCTAAAGAATAAAAAGAGCTTACTTACTATTCAAAGTAGTTGAATAGTCTGTGAACACTGCATAAATTTCTCATCTTGAAAATGTCTTTTTAATCATAAATGTTCAACAAATTGCTTTGAATAAGCAGTTGGCTTGGCTCTTCTCAAAGCCAACTTTGTGCGCTTTGCCATGTAAAACATACCCATGTATTTTCTTTTTCTTTTTTGGATGAAGAGTCTTTATAGAAATTGCATGCCACATATCTTTCATGGTCTGTGTGTTAGGAAAGCTATTTACATGCTGTGGACACAAAGCACATCCTATCATAATGACATACAAATTCTCCCTGGAGTCTGAAGACTAAACAAGTAAATTTTAGTTGACAATAGAATTTTTTAGGGCTCTTTATCCATTTCAATTTTGGGCATGCTTGAAACATCTATTAATACAGTGTTTATTTATTTTAATAGCATAATCTCAAGAAACAGATTTTTATGGGATTAATTTCTTTAAAACAGTTAAACAATGGAATTTACATCAAATTAGGACAAGACACAATACTAAAATCCTACTTGGCAATCTTTAGGTTTAGGATTCATTTAGAAGGCTGGTAATAAGTTCTGTTTCAAATCACGACAGAGATTTTGAGTAAAATGTGCATTACAATTTTTTTCTGGTTTACTTGCTTTCCAGAAGTCGGGAGAAACTGACAATACAGAGCATAATAGAAGAAGAATTTGGACTCAAATATTTTTCAGCTGCAGGTCCTCATCAATAAAACATAGCCAAGCAACAGAGTAAGTTACCACGAGACTGTCATGATGTAAAGATCTTCTGAGTATAAGGTGGTAATGGACTAGCCAGAGCTGTTGGTAAGTGTGGAATTTTGTGTTTTCATGTATAAAACAGCAAAACCATTATTTTTTGTATTTAAACTATAGCAAAACACCTTTCAATGTGCAAAATTCTCTTCAAAGTCACCTCCCAGAGACGAAAACATGCAAGCTCTAGGAATTTATTGCATGTCCTTGTGTGAAGCACATGTCTAGTTTATTAATCTCAGTTTAGTATTAGGAAATAAATAATGAATGTAGAGTGCTGCTTCTGAATCCAGATAGAGCACAATTGCAGTTAATCATTCTTCAGTTTAAAAAATCTCTTGTTTTTCCTGGCTTTGGTTTATGCCTGGGAAGTGGTTATCCTCCTTTCTCTTTTGCTTAATTGCTCTAATTCTTGTTCGGCTGGTGGTTCTGAAGAACATTGTTATTAAATACAGTTTTGCTGTTCCCATGTATGGTTTGATGGGGTTTTTAAACCAGCACTACAACAACAGGTCCTATAATATATTGTCCCTGACAATGAGGTTTCCAGTTTCCAAAGACATATTGTAACAGAATTCTAAAGTTCTAGAAACAGAAATAATTAAATAAGTTAATTTTCCTAAAAGCTGCTCATTATCTTTTTTCAGCCTTTATATGTTTAAGATAAATAGAGCTTTTCCTAAGCCAGTAGCATAAATCTAGATGCTTGTATTTCTCTCTGCTAGTATTCAATGAAAGAGAACATTCTCCAGTTTTCTAACGGAATAAGGATTAAATTCTAGAACTAACTGGTACAAAGAGATCGTTATCTCACTATATTCAGTGTAGGTGCAGCCTCACCATGAATACTCTGTCCAGTTCTGGAACCTGCCATTTAAGAAGGAAGTGAAAATCCTTGAATGTGTCCTGAGGAGCACAACAGAATAAGTGAGAGGGCTGGAGGGAGCATCCTAGGAAAGGTCACTAAGGACTCTGGGTTTGTCTGCTTTGGAAAAAAGGAGGCTGAGGGGTGATGTCTTTGCTCTCTAGAGCTTCCTAGGAGGAAAAATTGTGGAGGGAGGTGCTGATCACTTCTCCCTTGCATTCAGCTATAGGATGTGTGGTAATGTTCAAAGCTGCACCAGGAGAGATTTAGGTTGAATATTAGGAAGTATTTATTTTCTGAGAGAGTGGTCAAACACTGGAACAGGCTTAAGAGGGAGCATGTCAATGCCTTAAGCCTGTTAGGGTTAAGAGGCATTTGGACAATGACCTTACCAACATGCTTTATATTTTCATGGACAGGCAGTTGAACAGGATGATCACTGGGCATTCCTTCCAAATTAAATGCTCTATTCTATTCCAAAGATAAATCTGTTTTTTCCTCTTTCTTTTACTAATATATTTCTGTTTTGATAGAAACACTGCTTGTCCCATGACAAAAAGAATGTATTTTTTTTATTTTAATTTCTTTATTGGGAGGAACATTCTTTTGACACTACAATATATGAGATAGTCCCTTAGAAAATGGAAAAATCAATGGACTAGGAAATTTTGGGTTCTTAAGGTATTTGTGCAAAAAATTGGGACCATCATTAAAAATTGTATCTTTTTTCCCCACTAATATTTGACAGGATGTGTTTGAGATTTCAGTGTCTCTCCTCCATTTTTTTATTAAGTTCATGGTGATGTTATTGTCTTTCTTGAAGGCTTCATTGTGGCAAAAATATAATATTTTAAGTTACAACCAACATGTAATTCATTATCATTCCACTGCATCTGAGAGTGTCAAATAAAGCTACCACAACCCACTGCACAGTATGCTGAGTATAAGTCCTCAAGTGGAGAACAAGGGCATCTGCACATTAAAAAGATTTCATTTTCTCTAATTCTGCATAAGACTTTCATGTGTCTGTGAACCTGCTAGAATGATGATAAGATGTCTTGCAAAAGCCACTTAAAAAATTCTAAAGCTCAAAGAGGAAAAATTCGGTGTAGTTCTACATACCTCTTACCATGGGTGATTGTGTTATTTAAGCAAGAAGAAATGACAGACTATGCAGCAGTGTTGATTAATGGACACCTTGGGAGTGTAGCGAGGCATGAAGTGAAGCTGATGGAAACCAGGAATACATTAATCACAAGAAGTTCAGAGTCCTGAAGCATCCTATTGTCACTCTGTAATGAATAGTTTCTACATATAGGAAAATACGGCTTATGCTTAATTTTACTGCTGCCATATGCATTNACTCTAGGGAGACCATTATGCTTTAACACATACTGTAAATTGATTTTTTATATTTCTCTATTAAACTCTCAAAATAAGAGCCTGCTGTACACTTTCTCATATTAAATTCATGTAAATATGTATACTATTCTATTCATACTAGGGATGACACTGTCTACTCTTTAAAATTATTTTGCACAGAAAGGGTAAAGGGTCTTTTTAAATTAAATCTGTCTGGTTCCTGAATGATTCAGGAAATACTGAAAAATTGACTTTCCTAAGCAGTTGAGTGCTGAAAAACCAAAGTATGTGCAATGGTTCATGACAGCTTCATTCTAAAAAAGTGCTTCATGGTTTTGCAGATGTAATGCTCAGGTTATAATCTGCATGACATGTTTTATGTAATAATGTTCCTTTACATTCAGCTCATGACATTTTCTGATGTTCTCCTTCCTATAGCTGAGACACTTCCGTGTCATACAAAATGTATTTAATTTATTTCTGTTCCTTAGCAGTGAACAATGGGATTTGAAATGTTCCAAAGGGGCCTTTATTTCCACCTGGTAGCACATCTGTGTCATTAATATGTTCCTGTGTGTATCAGCAAGGTTATAGGTCAACACAGAGTTCTCTTGAGGAATTGCAGAAGATCTTGCTAAGGTCACAAGGGTCGCCACTGTGGCAAGATATCAGTGGTGTATTAGGAAACTACATCAGGGTTCTTTCATTGTGCTGCTGATAGTTTTGGCTTGACCTATCTTACTCCTTGGCTATACAAATCTTTTTACTACAAATATTTCTGTTTCATCCTCCTTTCACTTAGGTCAGTGTTTATTTATTAATTTTTTATGATGTCTGCCTTAAAGATGAATGTTCTACGGTAAGTTAGAAATCCTCTACAAGCACTTCAGCAAAGAATATTTTTTCTGTCAATGCATAGCTGATCTAACACTTTTGTCTTGTAATCCATTTTAGAAAATAAATTTAAGTCATTTATTTAATTATAATAGGGGTAGAATAAGGTACATCAGGAAAAATACATCAGTTACATAAAGCTCTGAAACAAATCCACTGTTTATAAGGCAATTTTGTCTAGCTGCATTCAACATTTTCACAATTCTATTAGAATTTTAAGTATATTGTCTGTTGCCTTCTATTAGTGCTGTCAATCCAATTTACACAATCATTAAAATTTCTATCCCTAATAACCTTAACGCAAATAACTACACAGTTACCTAAATATATTACATTATTAACATTTTAGGATCATTTCCTGCTTATATTTTCTCTAATTATGTTCTTATCTTTTTCATTGTACCAGGGAGTTTGAAAGCTTGAAGACAACTGAAGACAGTGTTATAAAAAGTAAACTTGCTTTTAGAGTTATGATGCTTTCTGAAACTTCAATGGACCCAGAAATCTGCAAGAGCAAAAATTGTTTGAGTCATGATAAAATAATTTAGTTAGCTTTGGTCCTGTCCTATCTCATGCAATCGACTAGAAATTGCTCCTAGAAATTGCTATTATCCAGTTATGATTTTTTGGCCACTTCCATGCACTGCAAGAGTGTTTTGATAGAACTGCTTTATGTCTATGATATCTTTTTTGTTATAACTACTCTGGGACTTTTACCTTGTAACCAAAGATAGGGAGTTTTATTCATGTACATAACTGGCATTTGTTGGTGCTAAATTTGATTTGACTTTATCTTTTCAAATGTGAATTTGATAGTTAATTTAGCAAATATTGTCATGACTTTCCACTTACAATGACTTTTTTAATATTTTGAAGAGCAAAAGCCTTACAACAGGTCCCTGTAGATCTCCACTGTGACCTCTATACACTGTGAAAGTAGTGCAATTATCCCTATCCTTGATTTCCTATCTTCTAACCAGTAATTAACTTACAAGACTAATGGTTTCCCCCTTTATGGTTTTTTTTTTCCATTTTTCCAAAATAATTGAAGAATGTTTTCAAGCACCCTTGAGAAAGCTAATTGGACTTCTTTGACACTCTCTCTCTTGTCCTCACACTTTTTGACTCCTTTAAAAATTATTTATGTTCAGACTTTCTTTTATAAGAACCAGGATGATTTTGCCATAATATTACTATAAATCCCTAGGGAAAAACAAACCTCATTATTTCCTTTTGTATTACTTAGATATGTCTTTCTTGTTACCATTTCACTATGTCCTCTGCAAGGTACATTGAAAAACAAACCACGGAACAATTTAAACATATTGTCGTATTTTAAATTCAAATTTTTCCTCACATTCCTTGTCAGATTGTCATTCCTACAGAAAACCAAACAAGAACCCCTGCATATTATTGATGAGATATTACAATTACATGACAAATGGCTGTTCAAACAAAGGCTTGCATATGCCTCATAGAGAATGGAAGCTACAGGCCTTAGTCAGTGAACTGAGACTTAGGGTACCACCTGTGGTCTAAAACAAATATTTCTACTTAATCCATAAAATTATAAACTGGGTGTGCCAACAACCCCCCACATTAATGCAAGTGCAATGAAACCATCTTTTTTTGTGGTTGAATGGATGTGCTTCAGCAGGAAGTCAGGCTCCACAGTGATTCTATCATAAAAATTGTCTCACTCCTTTCTATCTCTACAAGTGTAGTGCAAAATCATAGAATAAGAGAATGTTAAGGAGTTGGAACAGACTTTAAAAATCATCTAGTCCCAACCCCTTCTGTAGTGGGCAGGGACACCTCTCACTAGACCAGTTGCTCAATGCCTGATTCAACCTGGCTTTGAATACTGGCAGGGTTGGGACGTCTGCAACCTCCCTGGGCAACATGTTCCAGTGTCTCACTGAAAACACTGTAAAGAATTTCTTTCTAATATTGAAACTAAATTTCCCCTCTTTGTAGCCATTACTCCTTGTCCTATCACCACAGTTCCTGAAAAATGTCCCTCTTCAGCTTCCCTGTAGGTGCCTGTCTTAGGTTACAATAGTGTGTATTCTATCACCATCCCCCATGTGCTGTTTGGGGGCGGGTGGGGCAATGTTGCTCAGCCATCCTTGAT
>VZTZ01036957.1:1525479-1643963 GCA_013400955.1 Drymodes brunneopygia | reverse complement strand
ATCCCTGGACTGCTACCAACACCCTGACCAACAGGGGGTCAGGTTGTATCTGTATCTGTTGACTCTATCAGCGTTTTTGTACCAATTGCATGTATTTTAGTTTTCCTATTAAATTGTAGTTCTGACTTTGAGCGTCTTACTAATATGCTTTTCAAACCACAACAGTGCCCTTCAAGTGCTGGCAGGTTACTAAGAAGTCTTCATGTCACCTTCTCTTCTCTGGGCTGAAAACCCCCAACTTTCTCTGCCTCTCTTCGTAGGGGAGGTGCTCCAGCACTCATAAACTTCATGGCTCTCCTCTGGACTTGCTCCAATAGTTCCATGTCCTTCTTATGTTGGGGACACCAGAATTGTATGCAGTACTCTAGGTGGGGAAAGGAAAAGATTATTCAGAACACATGCAGAGAGCGGGAGGGAGGGAGACACCTTTAAAATACTGCAATGAAATTCATTGCATTATGGGCAAGAGCTGAATCCAATATGCAGTGGATCAACATTAGTAAGATTCATTTATACATTAGGAATCAACCAAAGTGAGTATAGATTGGTCCTTTCTTGGATCAATCTCGCCTCTTAGTGAATTGGGATAGTGAGAATTTAATGACATTTCTAGTTCACTTCAGCTTTAAGGTTGTTAGATATGTATTCTACAATTTCTATAACAGAAACTCTAACTATTTGCATGCTAAAAACTAGTGAGACATGATGATGAATGCTGTTAGAGATACAAAAAGATTACCAGCATGCTAAGTAACAGAAGTGTTCAATTTTTGTAAATTGAATAAATGAGTCCTAATATAGCCAATGGTCCCTTCAGGAAGGTTCAATAGGAGACGAAAAGTTGATAAAAAATAACTGCAAGTCATGTCTATAAATACAGCAGTTGTTCCTTGCACTTATTTAAACCAGGACAAGCAAAATATATTCAATCATAAACTTGTCCCTTATAAATCACCCTCTGCAGGTGAAAAGCAAAGAACATACAAGTGACCCTTCAAGCCTCATGAAGATTTACTTTGGTCTCCTGGGGAATATCATACATGAATGATACTACCAACTGATATTACTTCTCCCCTGTGCATCTATAAATGAGGAGCTAGAAAGGCATAGATTTCAATTTTCAATGAAGAGCTTCATGATCAGATCAAAAATCACAAAGACATCCAAAGGTGAAAGCTGGATACAACACCACTACAAAAAAAATCTAGGGATGCCAGCTTAATTTCAGCTGTATTGCAAACTGTCCTACTCTGGATTGTGACCTAGGCTGGATCTGTATGGTCTGTAAGAGAAGGAGTTTGGATAGAAGCTGTGATTCCTGCTCTTGATTTGTGTTTCATGCTATTGACAAAATGACATATGCAATTGATCTATAGAGTTTAAATTGCCTTTTGAGGTGGCAATGTAACCTTCCTCACAAACACCTTTGTTTGGGTGTTATTTTACTGTGTGAAGAGACTTTGCAAGCAGAGGTTGCACAGTCAACAGTACACTCAAGTAGGACTGGCATGTCACCAACTTGCCTGTTCACATGCTCACTACCATCCTCCCTTGCCTTAAACTCTCTTCAAACAGTAATGTTGTCATCTTCTGTTTCTGCGAGTTTTTTAGGCGTGTATAGCTTTTAATGAAGACCAGTATTTTCTTTGTGAATCCTTGAGTCATTATTACCATCTCAATGTCTCTCTACACTGAAACTTATCTGATATGGCTTCAGGGTAAATACTCTTACACTGCTCGACAGCACTTTTTTTCTGTAAGAATGAGTGAAAGTTACACAGCAGGGATTCATGAAATCAAACCATAAGTCACAGACAGGTGTCCATTCAGGTTAGAGTTTGCTATAGAGCCATTCCAGAAACAAGTTTTCCTACCTTCTCTGGCCAGACTCAATAGTGTGGGATTTACCCAGCCAGCCCACAGTGCCAATGAGTGCATACTTGGTCTTTTTCCTTTGTCATGCTTTAGAATTCAGGAACCAGTTTTTTCTTGTAAAGATTTTTAAATTGAACCCTGATGTTTTGAATATATAATGCAAAAATAAATCTGAGCCTTTGCAGCAAAATATTTTATTTTTACTATAATTTTAATTTTCACAAATTCCTAGTTTATCATTTGGAAGTAATTATTTTTATCCTACTTACTATAATGTTTTGAAAATATTTTCTTTAGTATGTCTGAAGAGCTTCTGTTTCATGACACTCAAATTCTTAAAAGAATGTGGTTAGGTTTCAATTTTATCATGAATCAATTATTATCATGTATGGTGGGGGGGAGTTATAACCTTTATTTGAACAGTACAGAAATAGCTATACTCCTGTTTTATTGATCACCACACTGTACTTAAATGTTTGGAAATATTTCAGCAATGCTGTTATACAAAAGATGTTCCAACATCAGAAGAAATCTGTTCCTTCCAAGTCACAGAAGTGTAGTCACTTTCTGTAACAGTTCCACAGTTGATATAAACATTTTGACAGAAAATATTTGGTGGTGAATGCAGTGTAAAACTATCTGAGAATAAATGTACTGTGACTTGGAACACAAGATACAATTTTCTTTGCATAGAGGCAAAATGAAGTGATGACATAGTTCACAAAACCTATTCTCCTCCTAAAATTGCAATTTGACCTTGCTTTTCAAGAGAAGTCTTTCAAAAAGTTAAATTTGACAGTGCAAGAAATGTCACACACTTTTTTCAGTTGCAATAGGGCAATGCACAAATTCTTCTTTAGTGTTCTGTACATTGGAGTTTTTTTCCCTTTAACTCTTCCAATTCTGTCCCCCATCTCACAGTGAGGGGAGTAAGAAAGTGGTTGTGCAGAGTTTACTTGCTGGCTTGTGTTAAACAATGACAGCTTGGTACCAGGGGACTCCCATTGTTCACATGAGGTCCTTGTAAAATGAAGTGCAAATATCAAAGCAAGATATTACAAGTATGCTTAACCTCTGTGGTGCAACAGCATATCAAAGCAATATAAATAAAAAGCCTTGTTTCCATACATTTCTAAGAGCTGCTCATGCCATTTAGATTGTATTTACACAGAGCAAGATTTTAGTGTCGCAAATGAAATCACTGAAATATTATATGTTAATACACTTAAATCTCTCAGCAAGGTCATTCCATATACCCTGTAGAAGCCTCAGGAAATAATGAATGAGCTGAATGGCTTGCATTTCAGCACTGAACTGTGCTTAAATTATAAAATACAGGTGATAATAATCAAGCAGACTGCTCAAGTCCAATAAAAGGTAAAAACTCTCAAGCACAGACATGTATCTACCTCCATCTCGGAATGCTAAATATGTAGTAAAAAACATATTGAGGCAAATCCTCACTTGATGTTAATTGGTGCAATTCCTAGAACTGGGTGGATCTACTCCATCCAGTCATCTCCATCCACATGTATAAAATAATTTTCCTTCCTATAAATAGGAGAGCATTGGAATACTTAGACCTCATGTAAGATAAGAGAAAAAAAAAAGAAAGAAATACACTCTCAAGGAAATTAGAAAGGCCTGGGAAAGCAAGTGGAAATAAAAGTTTAACACAAAATNCAGTGACTGCTGTTTTTCACAGGTCAAGTACTATAGGAGAGGGAGATGAAGGGAGTTTATTTATAGTTAATAAGCAAAGACAGTTTGATATATTATGATGCTCTTGGTTTTTAAAAAACATTATATATCAGTGAGTGATCTATCCCCTACAGCTTCATATTGGGACTTTTTAAAATGTGGGAAAAAGTAGTTTGATTATATTTCTATTGTCCCTTTCCTCTTTTGCCTGTATCAATATTTGAATTGGATAACTGTAACAGGTAGGTGTTAGCTGTCCCATAGAGCAGCTTGCTCTGGAAGACACTGAAGCCTGAAGCAGTCTGCAGCCATTGTAGAGCCCAGCCAGATTCTGAAATCAACAGTTTTGCACACATATTAATTGCTCCCAAATTTTGACTCCAGATGTCTGATTTTGCTATTGACTTGCAAACAAGATAAATGACATCTTCAATGATCTTTTCCAGTTTTTGATTTTTTTTTTCTTTTCTGTTTTAAAAAAGATGAAAAACAGACCAAGAGATGTTTTAAAAAGCTGGGGCATGGTAAGCTTTGCAGTTTTATTGATTTGGTTTGCTTTTTAATGTATTCTGGGCTGGAACCCTGAATGCTAAGGTTTAGCTTGAAGCACTTCTTTTTAAAACGGTTGAGTTATAAACTTCCACGTAAAGGGTTATAATAGAAACACTGACAGGCATTTAACTATAACAGTAGTAGCAGGGCTGTTATAATAATTGGGTTTGGGGTGGAATACAAAGCTAAATTTACAGATTGTTTCTGCCTTGGGGGAGCCATTCATTTCTGTCTGAAACAGCTAAGGCAAAACCTAATATCGGCAATAGGAAAAAGACACCCAAAAAATGAATGGTCCCATCNTTGTGTTAAACAATGACAGCTTGGTACCAGGGGACTCCCATTGTTCACATGAGGTCCTTGTAAAATGAAGTGCAAATATCAAAGCAAGATATTACAAGTATGTTTAACCTCTGTGGTGCAACAGCATATCAAAGCAATATAAATAAAAAGCCTTGTTTCCATACATTTCTAAGAGCTGCTCATGCCCTTTAGATTGTATTTACACAGAGCAAGAATTTAGTGTTGTAAATGAAATCACTGAAATATTATATGTTAATACACTTAAATCTCTCAGCAAGGTCATTCCATATACCCTGTAGAAGCCTCAGGAAATAATGAATGAGCTGAATGGCTTGCATTTCAGCACTGAACTGTGCTTAAATTATAAAATACAGGTGATAATAATCAACCAGACTGCTCAAGTCCAATAAAAGGTAAAAACTCTCAAGCACAGACATGTATCTACCTCCATCTCGGAATGCTAAATATGTAGTAAAAAACATATTGAGGCAAATCCTCACTTGATGTTAATTGGTGCAATTCCTAGAACTGGGTGGATCTACTCCATCCAGTCATCTCCATCCACATGTATAAAATAATTTTCCTTCCTATAAGGAGAGCATTGGAATACTTAGACCTCATGTAAGATAAGAGAAAAAAAAAGAAAGAAATACACTCTCAAGGAAATTAGAAAGGCCTGGGAAAGCAAGTGGAAATAAAAGTTTAACACAAAATAGAAAAAACAGACAAACAAAAAAAGCAAACAAAAAAAGCAAACAAAGAAAAAAGAGGGAGTTTTTAATTACCTGTTTCAAAATTCCAAAAAGCTAAGTAAGGGAAGGCAAATATTGTACTGAGGCTAATAGATTCTATTGCATTAATTAAGGATCTGTAAAAGGTCATGCTGGAGTGACAGCTTGCTGATGGGACATTTAATTAGTTGAGTCTAGTATGTAGTGAAATTGTGGGGAGTTTCAAAGCCACAGAAAAATGGCACAGGAAGTCTTCTAACTTCAAAGGCAGGCAAATTGAAAAGAAGCTATTGAGCTACTCAAGCAAACCTATGGGACCCTCTGTAACTGTAAACCCTCTTTAATTTCCTGAAGTAATTTAGAAAAAGTCAACAAAATAAAGGATGAATAAAGTTTTGCAGCAAAACAAAAATTACCATCAGCTAACCACAAACACAGGAAAAAAAGCTGATAATCAAAACTCACTGAAAATGTTTTCTCCAGCATTCTAAGTTAGCACAGCTCATTCTAATGTTCCCCAGGGTAGTGTTTCAGTAAGTGATATACATTAGAAAAGGTCCCTCCTGGCTATGTTTTAAGACCACATCTGTGACCATTCCTATCCCCATCCCAAGTATTGATGTCTCCATGTCCAAAATTGGTCTTCTGAATTGCTCAGTGACTGCTGTTTTTCACAGGTCAAGTACTATAGGAGAGGGAGATGAAGGGAGTTTATTTATAGTTAATAAGCAAAGACAGTTTGCTCTTGGTTTTCAAAAAACATTATCTATCAGTGAGTGATCTATCCCCTGCAGCTTCATATTGGGACTTCTTAAAATGTGGGAAAAAGTAGTTTGATTATATTTCTATTGTCCCTTTCCTCTTTTGCCTGTATCAATATTTGAATTGGATAACTGTAACAGGTAGGTGTTAGCTGTCCCATAGAGCAGCTTGCTCTGGAAGACACTGAAGCCTGAAGCAGTCTGCAGCCATTGTAGAACCCAGCCAGATTCTGAAATCAACAGTTTTGCACACATATTAATTGCTCCCAAATTTTGACTCCAGATGTCTGATTTTGCTATTGACTTGCAAACAAGATAAATGACATCTTCAATGATCTTTTCCAGTTTTTGATTTTTTTTTTCTTTTCTGTTTTAAAAAAGATGAAAAACAGACCAAGAGATGTTTTAAAAAGCTGGGGCATGGTAAGCTTTGCAGGTTTATTGTTTTGGTTTGCTTTTTAATGTATTCTGGGCTGGAACCCTGAATGCTAAGGTTTAGCTTGAAGCACTTCTTTTTAAAACGGTTGAGTTATAAACTTCCACGTAAAGGGTTATAATAGAAACACTGACAGGCATTTAACTATAACAGTAGTAGCAGGGTTGTTATAATAATTGGATTTGGGGTGGAATACAAAGCTAAATTTACAGATTGTTTCTGCCTTGGGGGAGCCATTCATTTCTGTCTGAAACAGCTAAGGCAAAACCTAATATCAGCAATAGGAAAAAGACACCCAAAAAATGAATGGTCCCATCTCTATTAGCTCCAAGAAAACAATCATTACTTGATAGATTTAGTGATGCATGAAATATCAAAGCCCACATCTGGGAATCATCACAAAAAAAATAAATTGATTTCTATTGACTGTCTTAAATTGTTGCTTTAAGGTAAAATCTAGAAGATCATATTTGACACAATTTTTTTCATTGAATAGTTCACTGGAGTGTTAAATTAAACAAAAACACCCAAACAAAACTGAAGAAATAAAGGTGGAAGCAATTAAGAGTTTAGCCTGCAGATCATCTGAGGGTCATGTGGCTTAATTCAATATACAGAAAAATACACCTTATCTTTTTCTTTTTATTGCCAAGTTTGTGAGATCTTGATAACATCTTAATGTTTATGCAAGTGAATGAAATTTCTTCCCTCTATCAGATAAATAAATAAGATAAATTCATCAACAAATTATACCCAGGAGCAGTATCAATATTGCCTGGGGTTACACCAAAACCTTGTAGAAGGGCTTTCACATCTCAGGACATGTTTTAGTGTTACACCTTGTCAAGCCTCTAATGTTTGTATGTATCCCAATAGCTCTTCAAAATACATTATGCTGCCTCATTACTAACCCTCCTTTAACTGAGAAAGTTAAATTTGTAGTTCAAGTAGGAAGGTATGCCAGGTCCTATCTGGAATTCAACACAGGGCTTCATTGCTCCAGATACATAAGCAGCATGCACTATGACTCCCATCAAAACACAATTTTGATCAGTTGATAAGTGGGAATTTTATTTTTTTGGAAATCTGTACTTAACTTGACCTAGATGATGATGTTCAGTTATCAGATAGACTCAACCATAGTGCTTATTTTAAGATACAGTCAAGCATCTTTAAAACTCAGCTTAAGCAGAAGGACTTGTTGAGATAAAGCCAAAGCAGAAGTTAAACTTAAGGATGCCTGCATCAAAAAGTGTTTGTAATGACTTTGTATTTTTAAAGTGTCTTTGAGCAGAAGAAAAGTTGTTCAGTGACTTATGTGGGCTCTGTCCTCTCTCCCTGGATTGGGTTGGCAGCTTGCATTTCTTTCAGTACATCACCGGGTAAAATGAAAGTCCTGCTAGACAGCATATAAAGAAAAATTATTTCAATGATATTTAAAAATAGCTGGTATGAGCTTTATATGAGTCTATTTCAGTTCTATTCCAAGCTTCTGAGAGCACAGCACTGAACAGACTCTGGATTACACTTTTTTAAATATTTGACAAGAGGCATCTCTTGATTCTGTCCACCCTACATGTGCTGACTGTCTGCACTGCTGCTGCCCATTATACACTCAAAGACAGATGTGAGATTCAGCAAGGGCTTCCTCCTGCTCTTGGACAAGGAGCTGGAGCAAAGGCAGAAGGGAAACTTCTCTGAGATCAGTTTCACCAATCCACCACAGAAGTCTGCATAGTTTTTAAAAGTAACTTAATTCAAATATAGTTAGTGGAAGTGTGAGTTGAAATTTTACACACGATAAATCACAAAGGCATAACCTGCCCTCTTAAATGCTTTAAGAAGTAAACTAAAAATTTTAGATTTAGGATTAGCTTTAACCTCGGTTATAAAGGTGCCTGTTGGAGCACTGTAATCTGCCTTTGTATTAGCTCTGTCAAACCTTGTTTTCTAAATCAGCCTCTCTGTTTGAAATGTCTTTTTTTTTGTTGTTGTTCCATCCTAAGGATATATTCATAATAGTGACAGTGTAGTTATCTGTTAGCATCCCCACAGTGCTCTTTATAAGTGAGTACTGCCTTCCATCTTGGGACTGAATAGCTGCTACTTAGCACAGTAATTCATTAGACAAATGTTGCTACAGGAAACCTAACTAAAGAATTTTTTATAGGGCACTTTCAAGTACCAAACTGCTAACATAGTTGGTTAACCAGAAATTTATAAGAAATTATATTTATAACCTATGTAAATACTGAATGCAAGGAAAAAACCAGAAAATTGCCAAAAGTTGATTTGTCTGAGTGTTCATTTAAACAAGTAATGAAAATGGAAATAGATGTAAAAATCTTCCTGATAATGCTTTCTTTTTAAAATATTTTTCTATGCAGATTTTACTGTCATCTACTTTTCCAGAATTAGTATTGTACAATGCCATAAAAGTTTCTATTAGAAAGTCTCCACTAACAAAAGTGAAATATATTTGTATATTTAATGTCTTTCATTTTTCCAGTGTTCTCAATATTTGCCAATACTCTTTCTTGTCTCATCTATGTAACAGTGTCTTAATCTCTCATATTTCTGTCATTTTTGTGTCTGGCTCTCATTTTTCCACAGTGCTAACTCCTACTACAGCTGCTTTCATTGTTCTCAGAAACTATAACAGGAATAAGAACTATGTAGGCACTTTTTATTATGTTTTTTATTTCTTTTTTGGTTTTCATTGGTTTTATTTTTGGCTTTCATTAGTTTTATTTTTAGTTTGGTTTGGTTTTGCAAAATAGTAATACTCAACTCCTCATCTATAGCTTTGTCTACTATTAACATGGGTTTTTCACTTCGGATCCTGCAGCAAGACCATTTTTAAGAGGAAGATATGAATCTACAGGAAGAAAACTGATGAGTTTTCTACAATCATTTATGTTCCGTCATTTGATTTGTCCCAAATGGTTCTATCTCAGAGCAATTTCACAGTGGTTGCTTACCATTCTGAATGGCACATTCCAGTTTATTTCAGAATTAAATTCTCTATAGATGAACAGAATATAGAATAGTCATTGCAAAATACTTATTCCAAAATATTACGTAGATTTCCTGCATGTTCCTCGGCTTCTTAGCATTCTTTACCTAAATGTAAATTACACGGTGTGTCTTCTGGCTGCAGAGAGGGGGCAGAGCATATGGGTGTGGCCGGGTCGTTGTTCTGTGCCTCACATGTCATCTCTGGGGAACATGGTTTCAGGAGGAAGAAAAGGTGAGTACACTCATGGAACTGCACAATTTTGTTTCCATTTCTTCCTAAGAGAGGTTGCCAAGACCTTGCACGCCCTGCCCTTTCTCATCTCCACTTGTGCCTTCTAGTCCTCTGAGAATGCAGCTCCGAAAGTGGCAAACATGGTTGGATTGTGAATGCAGCCCCAGGATGTTGCTCTGAGAAAAGGGAGAGTGAGACTGAGTCCATTAGAATGTGTGCCCCACTCCAACAAAAGAAAAGCAACAATGCAGCTTCAGACTGTGGTGCTGAAGGAAAGTGGCCAAATGCTGCTGAGCTCAGCAGAGAAAGCACAGCACAGAGTAAAAATCCCAGCAGTCTAATCCTAGCACAACAGAGAGGCATCACAGCGTGGTGCAGTGTGGTGCTGATGATCTAGCTTTTGATCATTTTTTTTCTGTTGTCTTGGGCTCAGGCATGGGAGGGGGTCAACAGCACAGGAATGTTGTCCATCTTGTCTTTATCTGTGAAAATGTGCTCTACACTGCAGCTGAGGGAAATGGTCCTTCCAGCAGTCTCTGGCAAAAAACACCCAGGGAGACTTGAGAGCCATACATGGGATTCCGGAGTTGGAGATAAAAAGGATCTGAGGCCCATTACACCACAACTGAAAAAAAGATCTTGGAAGCTTGTGAAGGTGTTTGACCTACCTCAGAAGTGACTAGCACCAAAGTACAGCTCGTCCTGGCACCCTGACTGCCAGTGCTGGTCTGGATCTTCAAAGGAAAAGTCCCTTCCACACATCATGCCACAGATGCCACATGGAGCAAGAGGATCTCTGATTACACAGCAAGCTTGGATAAGAAATCCCAGTTACCCAGGGATCTCTAAGATCATAATGAATTGGCCTTAAAGTGAAAATTCCAGGTCATCAGAAGAGGAGGAGAAGAAGGTGATGTGTTGAGGAGGCCACATCACATAATCACCTACCTGAAAATAAAAAGCAATACACATTCTTCACTGACTTTTCCTGCTGTATCACATGGGAAAATTGAAGATGTAAAGCTGCTGTGTGGAGGGAAGCTATTGAAGGACAAGGTGGATAGAGTCAGGTTGCAGAGCTTAAAGCCTTCCAGTTGGCTTTAGATATTGCCGAATGAGAGAAGTGGCCAAGACTCTACCTCTAAAATGACTCGTGGATGGTAGCAAATGCTCTTTGGGCCTGCCTGGAAAGATGGAAGAAAGCCAATTGGCAGCAGAGAGGAAAACTCATCTGGGCTGCTGAGAGTGGAGAGACATCACAGCCAGGGTAGAGAAGCTGGCTGTAAAAGTCCATCTTGTAGATGCTCACATACCCAAGGGCCAAATTACTGAAGAACATTGCAACAATCAATGGATTGTTGGATCAAGCTGCCAAGATTAAAATGTCTAAGGTAGATCATGTCTGGAAATACCAGGGTAATCATTTCTGGCTCAGTGGGCTCATGATGCCTCGGGTCATGAGGGAAGAGACGCAACATACAGATGGTCTTGTGACCAAGGGGTGAACTTAACCATGGACAATATATCCCAAGGTTATTGTTACTGTGAAACATGTGCTGCAGTCAAGCAGACCAAGCAGGTGAAGTCCCTGTGGTATGGGGGACAATGGCCAAAACAGAAATACAGGGAGGCCTGCCAGATCAATTGCATCACACCGTTGCAAATCTGCCAAGGCAACCACTGGGTGCTGACAATGGTGGAAACCACCACTGGATGGTTGCAGATGTACCCCAAGCCTCACAGCACTGCACAGAACACCATCTTGGGTCTTGAAAAGAGAGTCCTGTGCTGACATGGCACACCAGAAAGATTTCATTTGGACAGTGTGACTCCTTTCTAAAACACAGTTTTCCTCCACCTCCAAATCACGTCTTGATTTTTAATGTTGTGACACTATAACTTCCAGAAATACATATATTAGCAAGTGATCATCAAATTGCTCATGATTGCTGAAATTTTCATGTAACTTTTATGTCCAGTGTTTGCCTACTTGAAATCTTCCCTTTCATAATGAGAAATTAGCCACTAAGTATGTAAGAACATACACACAATTGTACATGTTAAACAAAAGTTCTATTAAGACTAGAAACAAAGACAGGATGTGAATAAGACTATAAGGATGGACTGACACCTTTCTGCTGTGTATTCACATGGTAGTTCTGTGGAAGAAGTAGCTCTCTAAAGAGTGAGCCTTAGAAGTAAAAAAGTAGTTCATTCCTGAGCATGTCCTTGGATAGGCAGGTAAAGCTCATACTGAGCACTTAGATGCCTGCACTTTTTCTATAATGATGGAGGAAGCAAGTCCTCTTCAGAGAGGGATCATGTCTTAAATTTTCTCCAGACCAGTCATGAAGAGCACTTCAGGGATGATGTGATGCCTTCTAATGATATTATTCTTAAATCAGGCACCTCAGGTAAGTGCTTAAAACACAGCAGGATAGATAGCTCTTCTCTTGGATGATTAGATAATCATCCTGGTAAGAGTCCAGAGGGTCTATGGTGTTCATGGCTGTCCAAGAGCCCAAGGCTCTGAAAAATCAAGTTCCTCTGTGCATTATTTCTAAAGGGAGAGGGCAAGAAAATCTCCTACAGAATAAGCAGCTAAGAAATTCTTAGAGCAAAGCCCTTGTGGACTGAATTTTCCTCTCCTCTGAGTTCATATGCTGGGGGCTCTAGAAGAAACTGGGATGTTCAGCTCCTCACATGAAAAAAAATTCTCATTTAAAAGGGTAGGGAGCACAGATTAGGGGGAGAATAATTTGGGGAATTGTGATTCTGAGTTGCTAAACATTTGGATTGCCTAGATTAGAATTTATAGCTTTTATTAATCTGCACATGATTAGAATTTAAAATGATTCAAGATCTTTTACACCCTCTGAGTAATTTTTTTATTTTTTTATTTTTATTGTTTTCTTAATATAGTCTTTTTACACAATGCATTTTTCTGTCATTTTTAACATGAAATGCAATGATTCAGTATACAAGAGTACACTCAGGAAGCCAGTTTATCTCTAGAGTCTGGACATGTGGATCTGATTTGAACAAAGATAAATGGTCTCATTTTATTACAGAAACTGTTCATTAATAATACCTGGTATGTCATGTACATTATAACAGGTTCATTGCATTTGGTTCTTTTGACATTTTATGAGGCAATGGTAATGAAAGTTGTGAGCTGCTGCATGGCTTTGTGTTAAAGTAAACAACACTACAGATTATTTGCAAAAGTCTGTTAAAAATGTCAGATATATAAATGAGCTATTTTTGCAAGATGTTACAAATTCCATTAAGGAACTGAGAAGAAACTTCTTTAGAATTATGCAGCATTTCATAGAACTTCTGGAAATTATTCATACTAAAAATTTTATTGCTCTACAATGAAGACATTTGTTGTAGTTATCAGTAGATATGTAATAATTAGTAATCTGGACTTTGTGAACCCCATAGATAAAATCATAAATTAGGCTTCAGAGTGTTTCTATATTTCTTCTTCATATGAAAGCAAATTTCTTAATTTGTAGCTGCTCTGCGATTTAAACACTGTGAGTTTTGGTATTTTTTTGTTATAGCTAAGTTCTCATCTTTGGTAAAATACAACAAAAAGATTCAAAGCCATACCACTAGCAGTAGTACTAGTGGGAAATCTAGTCCTTTGAAAATTAACACAATAATTTGTTCTTGTAACATTAGACTAAGTCACCAGTTGGTTTACATTCATAAATAATGTGCAAGTAGTGAAAGAATGAAGAAAAGAAAATCTTTAACATAAATTTAGGAGTAAGAGTCGACTTTTTTTACACAGTTCTCCAGCTGACTGAAGAATGATACTGGAAATTGTACTGTAGCACTTATCTATAGGATAAGGAACATAATCTATCAATCTACTGAAATTATTTTTTTATTTAATATCTATAAATTTCTGTTAATCTTGAAAGTGTTAAATTTTAGGGAAGGATTTTCTGGATTATGACAAAGCTCAACAGCAAATTCCATAAATGAGGTGTGACAGGATACTGTCATGGCAATGGCTGCATCATTATAGATTGTGGATTAATTGTGCTTCCACTGCCACTTAAAACAAATGAGAATAATTGTCTGGTGGGAGAAAAAAAATCTTTGCTCAAATTTTAACAGCAAAAGGAAGCTATTAGCAAAACACAGAAGTGGAAATGCATACACTGCAGAAAATAACTATATTTCAGTTAAATTATGATGTGTGGGTTTGGAAAGTTTTCTCAGTCAGAAAATCTTCACTTAATAGACTGAAGAAGAGCAGTAAGGGTTTACAGAAATGTCTCTAATGGGAACTGATATTTGAAAGCAAAGGCTAGTGGGACTGATTACTTTTCTCATTAGGCAGCAACTCCAACAAAATAAATCAGATGTTGCCATATAACATTTCATATATCTGTCAAACTGAAGGATATAATCTGGAAACACACCATGAAATTAGCATAGATACATGCAGAATTGGAATCAACAAATATTTTCATCTCCTACTAATTGACAAAAAGCAGTGCCACTGCTGCACACAATTTCATCTGCAATTATTGTTAAAGGGACAAGTGAAAACATTCTGAACTACAAATTTGTCCTCATGTTTTGATGTCAAGATCCGCCCAAACCAATGTCCACCGGAAGTAGAGTTTTCTTTTTTTAATACTGTGCAATATATCCTTCAGTAGGATCTTCCCCTTTCCAGAGCAAAAGGTTAAATGAGATCCTTTCCCTTCACAGCTCTGGGCAGCTGTGCAGACAAAAAGTGTAAGTGTTTCTCAGGAGGGAGTTTGGAATGATCTCAGCATGTGGGCAGATTCCAGTGTGTTGGGTTCAGCGCCACAGAGCGAGGTGGGGACAGAGGACACGGGGCCCTCAGGCTGAAGTTGGTTGCTCCAGGGTCTCTGTGCAGGTAGCAGGGAAGGGCATCCTCTTCCAGAGGTGGCTGAGGGCTCCACATCAGGTGCTGCTCTGAATATGTTCTGTGCTGAATGAGTAACAAAATAATCAAAGGCGGGATGAGGCAGAGGGAGAGGTAGTATGGCTGTGCATGGAGCTGCTTGCAGCCAAAATGAACATTTAATTCTTTCAAGCAGAACAGCCCTGCTTTAATGGGCAAGATGAAGAAAGTCGCTGTGATAAGTGATTTTGTTAGCATTACAAGCACGTTTTGGTAAGAAGACCTAAGTTCAAATCACTGCTTTAAGTAAAGAAAAGGAAGAAATCTTGCTGTCTCTTCTATAAGATGTGTGAATGCTCAACAAAGCACTGTGTTTATCTGTGTGGCAACATCAACGTGGCCATTTGGGAATGTAGTTACTTCACTGACACTAGTTCTTCTGTTCTCAGCAGGGTACTGAACACTCAAAAACTCTGGGCAAATGAACAAATATCTCTTTGTTATGTGCCATTTTTTGAGGTGCTTTCCAATCATTGAACTAGTATATATATATACGGGAAAATATAAAGATAACAGCTCCTATGCTTCCTTGAGTCCCTTCAGCCTCATCTCTCTTTAAATGTCTGCAGCTTTGGTACAAGACATTGGCAGTTGAAGCTGGGGCTAATAATCACCTTATTGTTGATTGGTGATATTTGACAGATTTTTGACAGTTGCCGTTTATCAGGCTGGCACATTTTGTGCAGATGTGCCTTCAGCAGAGCTCCAAGTTCTAGCTGAGCCTTATGCAGGCTTTCTGGGTTGGTTGAAGGTTTTTTATATTGTGTTCCCTTTGTTATGTGAAGCATATCTTTCTTGATAAATTAATGTAAACAGACAATACACTACACTCTCCCCATTATCAGTCTGTCCGATGAAGCATGACATTCAGTTTCCTTGAAATTTCTATTTTAGCATAATTTTTATTGAATAGTCACCAATGTTTAAGCCTTTGTACCATTATCAGCTTTCCCCTATTTCTGCTAATTTATCCACCTTCTGTAGCAGAGAATGGTAAAATTTAACATGTACTGCCCAAGGGGCCATCTCTTGCAGTTCACTATGAAATTGGACTTCTTTTGTTTTGTTGCTTGTTAATGTTATTATTGAATAAAAAAGAAAAACTGCCAAGGCAAAATATCCTTCTCAATCACAACCCAAAGCATATGTGGGTTGCTCTTATAGAAGCAGTCACATAAGTGACTACATCAGTGAGTAAGGGAAGGGCTGCAGATATCATTTATCTGTACTTCCACAAAGCCTTTGATGTGCTCTCTCACAGCATTCTTCTCTCAAAATCAGAGAGATGGATTCAATGAAAAGACTGTTAGATGGATTAGAAATTTATTGAGTGGTTTCATCTGGAGGGTAGTGTTCCATAGCTCAGACTCCCAATGGACACCAGTGGCCAGTGTTGTCCCTTAGGGCACCATATTGAAACCAGTGTTGTTTAATATCTTCATTAATGGCATAGATGAAGTGATTGAGTTCCCCCTCAGCAAATTTGCAGATGACACCGGTGGTGTAGACACATCTGAAGGTTGTGATGCCATTCTTGAACTTGTGGACAAGCTCAAGAAATGAATCTACAGGAAACACATGAGGTTCAACAAGGCCTGGTTCAAGGTGCTATGCCTGAGTTGGGCCAACTCAAGGTATCAGTCCAGGCTGGGGGGTGAACAGATCCAGATCAGCCTGGCCAAGAAGGACTTTGGGGTGCTGTGGATGAGAGGATGGACATGACCCAGCCATGTGCCCTTGAAGCCCAGAAAGCCAAACATGCCCTAGGGTGCATCCAAAGCAGTGTGGGCAGCAGGTGAGGGAGGGGATTCTGCCCCTCTGCTCTGCTCTGGTGAGACCCCACCTGCAGTGCTGCATCCAGCTCTGGGGCCCCAGCACAGGAAGGACATGGACCTGCTCAAGTGAGTCCAGAGGAGGTCACCAAGATGATTTGATGGATGCAGCACCTTCTCATGTGAGGAAAGGCTGAGAATTGGAATTTTTCATCCTGGACAAGAGAAGGCTTCAGGAAGACCCAGTTGTGGCCTTCTAGTACCTGAAAGGAGCCTAAAAGAAGGCTGAAGAGAAACTTTTTGCAAGAGCATGCAGTGACAGAACAAGGAGGAATAGCTTCAAACCAAAAGAGAGTAGGTTTAGGTTAGATTTTAGGAGGAAATTCTTTAATGTGAGGTGCTGGAACAAGTTGTCCAGAGAAGTTGTGGGTGCCCGTCCCCAAAAGCGTTGGAGGCCGGGTTGGACAGGGCTCAGAGTGACCCGGTCTAGTTGAAGGTTCCCTACCCTCTTCAAGGGGTTTTCAACTGGGTAATCTTGAAGGTCCCTTCCAACCCAAGCTATTCTATGGTGGTATGATCTTTTATTGAATGGTGAGGAAATGAGTGGTTACTGAAAGGTCAATCCCAACTGCTTCATTGTACCAATATTCTTCTTAATGCACCCAAAGATACATAATGAAAGGGAAAGCAATTATCAGGGTAACATTTCAGATTATAATAATTCTCATAAAATAATGAAACGCTCTTTTTTCTCTAATCAGTGACTGTGCTGGTGGAATTCTACCATGATGAAATCAGTGGTTTTAAAGAAAAGATTTCCTAACGTAGGTAATGTTTACAAAACAATGGCACAAGCTGAGCTGCAGCTCAAAAACAATGTGTGTTCTCCTGTGTAAAGGAAAAAGATGCAGGATAGTAGCTACATATATTAGCACTAGCAGGGAAACAGGATAATTAAAAGATAACTAGGAAGATAATTAAATGAAAACAGAGACTAACCTGATGTGCTTTAGGCTAAGTGCAATAATTAATCTTGATAGATGGTATATAATAAGGGCTTTCTAATATAGTCTTCTACACTGGCTTGCTATTATGAAATCACAGTTCTTTGTGCAGGAAATAATTGGTCTAAAGTGAAATGTTCCTATTAGATTTAGATCCTGTTAGATCTTCCATGGAAGTTGTGTTTTACAGAATAGGCAGGAAGAACTGAACAACTCTAGCTATGGAATTTCTGAGGCTTCAAAATACCTAGGAATCCTCTGCATCTCCCTGCCCCTGGCTTTCAAAGACTATAATGAAAGGTGTTCCAACCATTGGGCTGGAGACTAGAGAATGTCTGTAGAGGGAAAAGTCCATTGAACAGAGAGTGCTTAGGCACTGAAACAGGGTCCCCAGGGAAGTGGTCACAGCACCAAGTCTATCAAGTTCAAGGAGTATTTGGACAAAGCTCTCAAGCATGTGGTTTGATTTCTGGGGTGGTCCCATAGAGGGCCAGGAATTTGGCTTGAAGATCCTTCCAGGTCAGGAAATTCCATTATTCTATGACTCTCTGAACTACAAGGTTACTTTAATGCTATTTTAGAAGGGAACACTTCTTCGGAGGAACACTTCTTTCTATTCCAAAATATCAAAATATTGGCCTTGGAGCATTTTGCAGTTTGCTTGTTTATTTAAACAGATTTAAATATTCATAATCAGAATCCCTAGACAGGATACACTCAGTGAAACCCTGCCAGTTTGTACCAATATGGAATGCAGTCATACTTGTCTGTCTTTGGCTTGCCTGGCCTCATGCAAATTACAATTTTGCAAGTTGCAGTGACCCACACATGCCACTTTACCATCTATATGGCATCTATATGTAGGTATCTATATCATAGAAAGGAAAGGGAAGGCTCAGAGGATGCTCTGCAGCAAGGCAATGAGGGATGCAGAATTCCGTCTGGATCTTAAGCAGAAAGGTTCAACAGCAATTACTGTAATAAAATTGATTTAACAAAAGATGGAAATAGAAAGAGACATATAATTAGCTCATCAATCTTATGTCCCTTCAGATGCTGGGAGCCCCACTTTTATGAAATATCAGGGAAGTCCCACCATTTGCTGCACAGACTCCACCTGTGCAGAGGTTCAATAGTTGTCACATATTTTGTTGTGTGTTAAAACAAGCATTTATCTTCTGGAAAGGTGGGGCAGTGTCACCAGAGTGCCACTGAGCAGTCTGGGGCATGCCAGCACCTGCCCTGCAGTGCAGCATGCAGGGGTTGGGGACACACCAGCTACTCATGCCAAGGGTAATTCAGCCTTCCCAAGCCTGAATGAAGCACAAGGCCCAATAGAGCAGGGGTGACTTTCCTGAGACCATCAACTCTTCCACTGGAGTGTTTACCCCAAGGAACCCACTACAGAGGGCTGGTTAGCTAGTACAGTATTGGGTAGGACTGGTACATGTATTACAGGATATTTAACATAACAAGATGCAAAATTCTCTTTGACAAAACACATTTAGGTGTAAAGATAAAAAATTGAAGGTTTTGCAAGCAGGTTGTGTTCGTGTATCAAAATACGATTTTTCTGAACAAGTGAGGTTAGGGTGGGAAATTTATTTGAACAAGATTAGACTAAATAATCTAAATCAGACACCTAATATAGAATCACACAGAACATGGACATGTTTCCCAGCAAACCACTTCTCCCAAGATTACAGTTAAACTAGCCAATAATTAGACAGTTGTTATTTGTTTATTTTACAGTGCTACATACACTAGAAAACATCACAACTGTGATTTTCAAGGCCACAGGCAAAGTTCTGAATTCTTATTCTGTCATAAAAAATAAACAGAAAAGCATGCCTGAGTCAGAGTAATTGTTCTCCTGCATCTGATGGACCAAAAAAAGAAAGAGGTGGGAAAAGAAAAATTAACCTGGAAAGACTCCTGACATTCACTCTTTGAGAATATGTCATCAAAGAATCAGTTACAAGAAATCTGTATCAGTTACCAGAAACCTCCATCAAAAACACCCTTATATATATTGAGAATGATTTGTACTTCCTACGGTAGGTATTTTCATTAAGCACTCTTTGCTCACCTCAAAGATAAACCCATGGAAGAGGAAGCAGTCTATCTCTACAAGACTGAAATGCTCATCAAAATAATTGCCATGAAGTACAAACTGTACTTGAGCTATGTAGTGAAACCCCATTAGAGCAGATATTGATGCATTTTTATAATGACACACAGAGTAATTCTTCGTAGATAAAAGAGAAAGCCCTTATAATTGCATGAAATGCTTTGCATTTTTAGTACCAGTATGCCTCAGTGCCATTCTGCAGGTGAAGAACTGGTATTTATTCAGATCAAAAAGACAAATGTGGGGATAAATACAGCAGCTGTGAGTTGTACATGCAATGGTATTTATTGCTTGCATTATTGTATCATGAAGGAGCATGGAAGGATCCATCAGCTGGAAAAATAGAGCAGTAAGAGCATTTCAACATTTTTTAGATGTTCTAATTTCACTTGACTTTACAATACTCTGAAACAATTTTCTTTTTCTTTATGATTACAATTGCAAGTTTCCTTCAAAAAATTAATAAAGAATTAATGTAGACTGACTTGTGATAAAATAAAAATGATGAAGTCTTAATTAATAAACTAAAATACAGTGTTGATGACTGTTTTGCAGATTTGTAGCTCTGTATGTTTGTTAATTAATTAGGATTTGTTTAATGTTTTGAACATGACAAACACCATGAAAGCACTAAGAAAAATTAGTCACCCTTTTGAAGACTTTAGTTGAAAGAATTAGCTCAGATGGATTAGAGGGGAAATAATCTAAGTAGATGGTTTTAAAAGACGACAGTTGGATTTCATTAATTGTGAGGATAAGAAGCAATTATTGCTATTAAATGTAGACGTAAGGACTGCAGAGGAAAAATGAGGGACAGTGTCAATGACACCGTGTGTGTAACATTGCCTTTAGCGTCTACAAATGGGACAGCTACTGCATGGGTTTGGTATGATTAGGGTTTGGTAGTGCAGATGGGTTTGGTATGATTAGGATTTGGTAGTGCAGGAAAGGGAGACTTCTCTGAGAAGGTGCCAGAAGCTTTCCCCATGTCTGACAGAGCCAATGCCAGCTGGCACCAGGATGGACATGCCACTGGCCAAGGCTGAACCCATCAGTGATGGTGGTAATACCTCAGGGATAACACTGTTGAGAATGAGGGGGAAAACCCCTGAACAATGGCAACTGCAGCTGCAGCTGCAGAGAAGAGTGAGAATATGGAAGAACAGCCCTGCAGAGCCAGGGTCAGTGCAGAAGGAGGGTCAGTGCTGGAGCAGAGATTCCCCTGCAGCCCCTGGTGCAGCCCATGGTGAGGCAGCTGTGCCCCTGCAGCCCAGGGAGGCCCACGGGGGAGCAGAGATCCACCTGCAGCCCATGGGGGAGCAGAGATGTTACGAATGGATGTGGGAGTTAAAATCAGCTCTTACCTTCTGCCCAGGCCTTGACAGTAAGTTACCTTATTGAGGTAACCAGCACCCCAAAACCCACTCTCATGTATAAGTTCTTTTAANGGAGATCCATGGGGGAGCAGAGATCCACCTGCAGCCCATGGAGAGCCCCACAGTGGAGCTGGTGGGTGCCCAAAGGAGGCTGTGACTCTGTGGGAAGCCCACCCTGGAGCAGGCTCCTGGCAGGACCTGTGGCCTATGGAGAGAGGAGCCCAGACAGGACTTGTGACCCCATGGGGGACCCACACTGGAGCAGGCTGTTCCTGAGGGACTGCATCCAATGGAAAGGGATCCACACTGGAGCAGTCCATACCCTACAGCCTATGTCACATTGGAGAAGTTCACAGAGGACTATCTCCCATAACAGCAACCCCACACTGGAGCAGGGGAAGAGTGTGAGGAGTCCTTCCCCTGAGAGAGAAGGTGCAATAGATAAAATGCAAGGAACTGAATGAGACCCCATTCCCTGTCCCCTGTGCCCTTGCATCACTGGAGGGGAAGAAGGAGAGAATTTGGGAATGAATTTGAATCTGGGAAGAAGGGAGGAGTAGAGACAAGATGTTTTAAGATTAAGTTTATTTCTGATTATCCTACACTGATTTGATTGGTAATAAATTAAATATTGCTTTCCCCAAATGGAGCCTGTTCTGCTTGTGACAGTCACTGATGATTAATCTCTCCCTTATCTCAACCCACAAGACTTTCATATTTTTTCTTCTGCACCCTGCCCATGAGGGGAGCAATGGAGCATCTTTGTTGGGCATCTGGAGTCCAACCAGGGTCAACACCTACATTTCCCTGTTATGTGGCATGACAACTGTGATATGGTTGTGCAGTTTTTTGATTGTGCCTTCACATGTCACATCAGCAATTTCTTTCACTAATCTTGTATTCTCTATTTTTTCATTAGTCATGCTTTTGTGAGTTTTGATCCCTATATCTACTTATTCACCAACTCAGAGCAATCACTGACATTTGGCATATATAAGAGTAAAATCCAACAACCCTGACTTTAATCTCCTGCATCCCAGAGAGTTTCCCTTGACTTGCTGTAGCCACACATTATAGCTGAACTGGATTCCCTTCTTCCTTTCTGAAGATGTGATAAAGAATATGTCTTTATGCTGTCCTATTCTCAACAGAATACTTACCTAGTCTTATCATCCAATCTTAAAAAAAAAAAAATAGAAAATAATTGAGACAGATTGCAGGTATCTTTCCCACTACCAAATAAAATAATAAATAGGTGTATTTTCCTGTGAGTGTTAATCCAGAGTTTCTACAAATTCATTGTGAAAATTATGTAAGAGGGATGGCATGCTCTGGATGCTATCCTGGGTAGACAGTGTTATAGTAGGGGACAAAATCTGAAATTATATCTGTATTTAAGTGTAAACCATTCTTCTTTGTTAGAGAGAAAAGAAAGAGGCTTGTATAGAGATTGAAGAGAAAAAGGCAAACCTTCCAAATACCCAAGACAACCACTGTGATTTTGGTTTATCTCCTTGTTTACTGAAACTGACTTATTAATGTTTAAAATGCCCTTATAATGTCTGCAAGCAGTTCACTAGAGTTTTAAATAATGTATATGGTATTTGGCTAGAGCTATGTCCCATATTTCTATTTGATGAATCTAGATTATATTTTCTTCATAGTGAGACCATGGCTGAAAGTGCTATATTGATTGACCAGAGAAAAAGGGAATTAAATAGTGCTCACCATCCCAAAGATTGTGAAATTACTGAATGGTGTCTTGCATCTTCCTCTCCTTGTAATCTCCCAGGTGGTGGGATTCAGTGCTTTCACATAAGTTTTAATCATCCTTTCCAAAATTAGAAATTTATTTCCTTTTGGGAAAAAAACCTTTGAATTAAGACCTCAGAATATTCATTCTTCTTGCAGCCCCTAGGAGTCATTATACTCTAAATGCTGCATTAGAACTGGTATCAACCTGCAAATCTTTTTCAGGCTCAAATGCTAATCCATTCAATTCTGTTACTACACCCTGGTACATGATGTTGATCATCTGATCACTGTCTGATGAGTCTAAAATAGGACAAAGGGTTTGTCTCACAGGAACATGCCACCATGCACAAAGGTTATCACAGCTAATTAAAACATTTTTAAGAACCACTTTGTATTTGAAAATTAGAAATATATGACAGTTTGGCAGATACTTCTAAACTATCACATGTCCGTGACTAGGACGATTTTTTATTAAGTGAGTGCTAGGTCACAGGAAAAATGATATAGCAACATCTACTTGAATTATTTTTGCAAACTTTAAAACAATTACTTTGATTTTAACAGTTGTTTGTCTTGACTTTGTTTCTTCTAGCAAAGGTCTCATCATTGGCTGATAAATTGCTGATGTGTCTTTAACTCAGCATCAGCCTGCAAGTTCAGCTTTTATCCAGCACAGACAACTGACCTTCCTTTTTCTCAGCACAGCCTGTTCATTTAGAGATGTCTAGAAACAAAGCTGATAGCGGGAGGCAAGCTCACTTAACTGAAATTACCTCATGATAATAAAACTGTCCTACCAAAACAGCCCTCGGAGTTGTCTTGGATTTAAAAATCTTTTAATTTGTTTTATTGATCTTCATCAGAATAAATAGAAAATATCTGACAACAGCTTCCTTTGCCTGTTACATTAAGTTGGCCTGATGTATCTCTCATTGAATTGGTGTAACATCAGATCATGCAAACAGTCAGTGACTGTCAATAACTGCTGCATCACAGGGTGCTCCACAAAAACATGAGATGTCTTCCTATGAAACAGTCAAAGCTAATAATTTACTGCTGTTCAGTGCATGACAATGGTGCAAAGGAAACAACAAAAACAAGAGAACAAAGAAAAAATTTATTTACTAGAGCCAGTTCTACTTCCAGGTACTTGTGTTTATATCACAGTCTATTTGCCTTGCTGTAGTCAGTATCTTGCTGTCAAACCAGTTGCTTTATGTATGACTTTGTGCACACATGTGCTTCATGGATGGAAAATGCTGCCTTGCCTGATGCTATAGCATAATTTACAAGGATTTTGCAACACTATTAGCAATTCTACAATGTAGTAGTTATCAAGTAAAACTGATTTTTCCTTCTCTTGAAAGGGAAGGAAAGGGAAAACTTTTTCCCTTCTCTTGAAAGTCTGTTATACCTGAAAAAAACTGAACAAGGGTCAGCTAATGCTTTAAGAGGACTCTTGGAGACAGCTTAGGAGTGACAGAGTGGACACTAACTCATAGGAATAGACACCTGAAATAAAAGTGTGTACTACTGTTTTGTTCATTAGAGAATAAAATTATTATTTCAGATAAGAATAAAATTGAAGAAATTGTCCATTTTTTTAAAGTTTGAAATATTCATGCAAGAATTTTCTCATTGCTAAAAATACGTAAAGAAATTAATATTATTAAACTGCACAAACCCCTCCAAAACTGGGTCAAAACATATATTAACAGGCATATGTACTACCCAAATGGAAAGGATTTTGCTCATTGTTTTCAATTTAGAACAAGAACACCTAGCAGAGAAAGAAGTTGCATGTAACAAGTGTAATCAAAATGGGAAATAATATTCCAACATCAGATCGGATAGATGTGGCACTTAGAGACATGCTTTAGTGGTTGACTTGGCAGTATAATTTAGCAGTGGGACACAATGATCTCAAAGGTTTTTTCCAACCTAAATGATTCTATGATTTTCATAAAAATAAAATGTTTCATCCCCCTGTGATTGTCTGTTACAGTACTAGAGCTAATGGGATGCTTTGCATGCTCAGTTTGCTGTATTAATGCAGTGTAGCAGCTATAATGTGTGAGGTGGTCTGGGACTGTACCTGCCACCTGCAGTAGGCCAAGAAACACATTCTGAAACAAGCAATGTTAAAGTTAACTGCTGGAACTACATTGCAGACTGGTGCCCCAGATGCATGAAGACTTCTGCATGTAAGGGCAGAAAGATCTGGCATGGAACTACTCTTTTTTAAGAATTATGATTTGAGAGAAAAGACCATGTTGAATTTGGAAGATGATGAAAAATGAAAGGGAAAATTCACTGAACAGGGAAAAGGGGAGGTAAGGCAGGACAAACTGGAGGCCAGTTGAGAGGTCCAATATTTTGCCTCACGGCTCCCTATTTTCTCTTTTTCGCTTGTCAGCCAAGCAGTGGAGTTCAGATTCCTGGATCCTGACTAATGTGGACCTGAGAAGAGGGACAGCCCATTTGGAAAAGCAGCACTTCAGCAGTGCCAGAGAGAAAGCTGTAAAGCAGCTTGAGCAGCCTGGGGAGCTGTCTCAGTGACCAAGAGCCAGTGTAAAGCAGTTGAGCTGTGCAGCGCTGTGTGCTGCCTGACACCTCAGAGAACTGTACCACAACCTGTAAAGAAGAAGCAGGAGATGATCCATCAAAAGAGAGAACAAAACTTTTTATTGCCACTGATGATTCTTAGTGCTGGAAGTGCACTCTGGCACGTCACACTGCACTGCAGAGCAGCAGCTCGATGCCAAGAACCAGGTATGTGGGCACACCTGCAATGTTGTGCACAGGAGTGAGGTCAGACCAGATAACCATCAGATATTCCTTCCAACCTATACAGGATCTGACAACAGGAGTGTCTGGGCAGCTAGGGTACACCAACCTGGAAGTGATCCAAAAGGAGGCAGATGATGCTCTTTCACTACTCAGAATGAGTATGTGAAAAAAGAAATTACTTTGTTTAAATAGAGGTGAAAGGATGAACAAAGTTGACAGAAAAAATTGTGTTCTATCTGAATATCTAATGAAGATAGTATCAGAAACTGATGGAAGAGATGAAACACAACTTAAAGAATGATGGCTCATTAAGAAAACAGAATAATTGCAATTTGAGGTATAAGATACTGAAGAGCAGAATGATGACCACCATCTCTTTTAAAAATAATATTTGTGGCTCAAACACTATGTGTGCTCATGTTTTTAAACTGATCAACTTTGCAGGATATGGAAATCACACTCTTAAACTGCCAGCTAATTAATATACTGATTAGGAAGTAGAAAGTTAAAAAATAAAATAAATAAAAAGTAATCCTTCAACTGGAGGAGCTGGCCAGCTGGAAAGCCATGGTAACCCATGAATGAGCTAACTGTAGGCATACAAGGTTTAGCCTTCCAGTTAAAGAATTAAATCAGTAGCAAGCATCTGGATATGTATTGTTCCTATGCAAGGCATAATCTTAAAGAGCAATCTGTTATTCCCCAAGGCTTTTGAACAGAAACAAGATCCAGAGACACCACAGATGGAAAAGCAGATTGCTCGGGGTGCACAAAAGACATTATACTCTTTCAGTATAGAGTGAATCTGCCTGCAGATGGGTAAGACCCTGGAGAAAATGTATGTTAAACTATCCCTTTGATGGAGCTCACAGTTCATTAATCTGTGACTTGGTTGCATCTTAGTTGAGGTCATGAGAGGAAAACATGGGCAGAAGCTCATTGTGTTGGGGGATACAGAGACAGACAATTCCCTGCTTCAAGAAGCAGGAGTACTGTTATTGCAGGAGTACTGTAAATTTAGGTTGAACATACTCTGTGGTTAGCAAAAGATAGATGACAGACTCTGAAGAGTCTTTATCAGGATAGTAAAAATACTTTGAAATATTAATAGCTTTCTAAATAAGGATTAGTGAAGGAACAATATTTTGACTATTTCAGAATTAATTAATTTCTCTAGGAAAAAATACTGAGAAAACTGACCACAAAAATGCAATTAGTCCCAGAGATGTGAATGAAGCTCAGTACAGACAAGTTTAATACGATTTGTCATTATTAGAATTGCTTAGGTGGGCTATTTTTGTTTCATTTTACATTTCAGATAATAAATATAGCTTGCTGAAAATAAACATTAACATCTGAAATTTACTCAGACCAGATTTTGTATGTTTTTTGATCTTAGCATGTTTCTTCTAAAAGATGTTCTAAAGAAGTTTCTAATGCATATCCAAAATGGACATATATTCAAGGTTTCCAAGAAACGTAAAGAAAAACCTTCTAAGGTCTGATCTTATTGGAAACTAATGTAACATTTTATAAGTCAAAATATTATGTTAAAGGTTCTTTGAAATCATTAGAGAAGCCAAAATTGTTCTGCAATGGTCACAAAGAAAAGGAACACTTCTTTTGTATGGAACTAGCAGTGATAGTTCAGATGGACCCCACAGCCAAATTTAAAAATGTGTATTTAAAGCTCCTCAGGATCCTTTGCATATTTTTTCCCCCAAATAGATTAACACCACAGCCAATGCAGTTTGGGTCAATGAGTTATTTACTTGTTTTCTTTGTGTGTTAATAGTCTTCCAACCTATATGATTTTCAAGTGTTTCAAGATTTAATAAAAATGAGCATTAGTGGGTTAGAAAAATCCACATTTAGCTCCTTTAGCAGTCCTGTTTGTAATTTAGCAAACCTGCAGTTTTAGAAATGTTTATACCTAATAGATGTTGCTTAATATCTTTCACAATTACTAATGGTCTGGAAAGTGCTTTGTAATGGTTGTGTGTTGTAATCAATCATCCTGTTATTTCTTAAATATTGGGGGAAAAAATATTGAAGACTTGTGGCTTTTCTACAGCATTTTAAGCAATTTATGTCCACCTACTAATGAACTCAAATTTCTCTTAATTTTTATAATTTAATAAACAAATAGCAACAATTCCTCTTATTGTCATTACCTCTATTAGCCCTGGATTTCTTTGCTTATTGTAGAAAGATGGCTGGGGGCAAAATTAGAGGGAACTGAGAAGTTATATTCACATCCTAACAGAGGTTATAATGGTACAGGAATTATAGGGTAAACTACAAATGCTGCTCCCAGCACGGAATGCAGTTTGCACTCTGAAAACCTATTCCATGATGATTCCCCACACCCACAATCTGCAGCCATAGTACCACTAAGGAAGAGGGAACAGAGTGGAGACACCATGACCAGGCTCAGTTGAAATCCTCTCGGGGGGGGAATTCAATGGCACTTTTCAGCTGAAAACCACAGAGCACCCAGCAGCCAGGGGAGAGGGGAGGAAATGTCCTGCTGCTGAGCCAACAGCTGTGGGGAAATTACACTCCTCAAATGGACTTGATTCATTACAACCTAACTGTAATATTAACGCACACCTCCATCCCAAAGGTACCCCCTCTGAGGCACAGCCACTCCTCACTGGGTGTGTGCTCTGGATTTTATTGACTATATCTTTCAAAGCAAAGCAAGAGAATTTTGCACTAATCCTGAACAAAGGTATGTATGACTAGAATCACACAAGCTCTATCTAAACACAAAGAAATGGTATAAAAGTGAGTAGAGAATGGGGAGAATTTAGGGAAAACTCCATTGTTACTGCTGGGATCAGTCAAGGACCTCACCCTGTCTTCTCCCCCACAGGGACGCCTATTGAGTAAGAACTACACTGCATGTGCTGAATGCTTTTATTGGGGATTACAGCTTGTCTGTGTGTTGCTTTGGATATGTTTTTGCTGTCAGATACTGTCATTAACAGTCCCTGAACCTTAACCTTTCACAATTTTATATTAATAAAGAGTGTTATTCCATAAACTGTTGGTGTGAGTCCTTCACAGGTGCTGGCAGTCACCTTCAGCAGGGAACACACCCAAATGAAGACCTACTGAGGGGTCATAAAGTGGAAAGACCCTCTAAAGAATCTCCCTTATGCTGTTGGGGTGTGTCCCTGAACAAGTCAGTCGAGCCACCCTCCCCTTCAGCAGGGACTGTTCAGTGGAGGGTCCCCATAATGGGGCACTGACAGACTGGTCAGGCACAAGGGTCTTGGCTTTCCTGGGATGCTGACAGACAAATCACACACTATGGATGCAGAAAATCTCCCCACACAAAAAGCCAGGGTCTCCCCTTTGCACATGACATTTATCTTCCCTTATCAAAATATTAAAATCCTTAACCTTTAATTTATATACATTGCTGAGCACATCTCCTCCTCTTTCTTTCATAAAGTATTATAATTTCTTATTGTTGCGTTTGCTTAAGGAAATTTTTTCTGATGTCATCCTCTCCCCCAATTATGGAATTTTGGCTGTGAAGACATACAATGAACTCTTCCTAAAAACCTGCAAATTCACAACTTCTTTATCTTCTTCTTGGGTGAGTTATCTCAAGATTTAGGAAGTTTTCCATTTGCAAGCAATGAACACATATTTACAGATGATTAGGGTGTTTCGTTTGCCCATTTTAAACACAAGTAGGTCAGGATCACTTGTCCCTAGGCAATATTGAACTAACCTGCCAAGCTAATAATGTACCTTGACCTCTCATAATGAGATCCTGTGAAGAGATTTGGTGGCAGAATGAGCCAGCTTAGGTATATATCAGTTCCCAATCAATATAGAAAAAACATGCATATTAAACCTGCAGCCAACTTGGCTTTCTCTGTACATCTGCACACTTGCTGGGCAGAAAAAAAAGTAATGGATTTCAACAGAGAGTTCAAATTTTTGTATTTCTGTCTTTCTTTTTTTCCCCTTCACTAAATCATATTCTGTAATCTCAATCATATTCTGTAATAAGTGATTATGAATTTTTATTTTTAATTACACCTATAATCTTGTAAACATACCTGCAAAAAGGGTATTCTCATTACAATGTCAAAAGTTTCATCTTTACTGAAGGAAAATATGCCACTTAATAAAGTCGTAATAATGCTGGTTTAACCTATATAGTCTTGAGGTAATTCCATCATGGACTGCATGATAGGCAGATTATTAAGGTTGTTAAAATGTATTTGGATTAGAATATATTTTGGAATACATCATCTTACCTCAAATGTATATTTTGTATGTATAAAATTATATAGGTAGGGGCAATGCAAAATACCTCAAAAACCTTCTCAGATACAAAGAACAACCTGTGCAATCTCTGTGCATTTCCTCCACGGCAATGATTTTCTTTTCCAGTTTGTGTTGTCTATTTAGATGGAAAGCTCTTCAGGGCAGAAGCTGTCTCCTGTGTTTGTGTACTCCCAAGCACAATGGACCTTGATTTTCTGTATCCTTAGGCTCTGTGATCATACTAATAATTAACTAATTCACTTGATTTACAGTAGGAATGGTTTTGAGCTATATAACATGGTTTCTGTTTAATTAGTTTCTTGTACTGAAATAATAATCGAAACAGCTTGCTCCTTTCCTGTGTGCCAAAGTTTGCGATGCCAAGATGCCAAGTTTTCAGTAAAACTAAGATCTGATTTTTGCAATAGATTAATTGCAGGGACACAGTATAGTAGAAGTGTTCTGAGGCAACTCTAGCTTATTTTACAAACAAACTCACAGTATTTGTAAAGGTGTTTTTAAGAGGAGCTACTATACTTTCCTTATATTAGTAGGTCATTGCCAAGTATTTGTGTACAAATGTTGGTTTTAAAATTTCCCTTAATAACTAGGATGCCTTTTCAATATAAAGTGTAAATTTTAAGTCCAAAAAGGGGTTTTTTTTGTACTTTCCAGTTTATTAGTCACTATTTCCTTTCATCTAAGATATGCTTTTCAGAAAAGGAATTGGACCCCTGACTTATGACTTAAGAATGATATTTGCAAATCTAAGAATATTTCTTAGATAAAAGTGCTAACTTTTAATGGTGTAATGATGTATTCCTTTGGCCTGGCACATAGGTCTTAGATGAGTTCTGAACCTTAATAGTCTTATTTGTTATTCTGTTGCTCTTAGCTTCTCCTATGCATAACAAAGATCTTAAACTATGAATAAATCTCCAAATATGAAAAATTTGCTCTTGCTGAAAGTTACTTAGCCATATGAATATATATGTTGACAGCAACAGAACTACTGCCAGAGTAAGGATGGAATTATGGAATTGTTCCACTGTTGGCTCAGAACTACACTGAAAGTGTTCAAGTGCAAATGACTAAAAACATATTTATTTCTTTCAGAATATCTGACTACATCACTTTGTCCAACTGCAAAATTTCAGAAAAGATTTTTGGTTAGATCGTGTCATTAGCAGATTATGAATTCTTGCAAGCTTTACTGAGCAGTTGGGTCAGAGATAACACAGAACTGTAGCAACAGTTCCAGACTCCTGATTGACAGAGCCCTTTATTGTGCTGCTGATTTCAGGGGGTGAAAGGAAATATGCTACGCAGATGATACCAGCTGTCTCTGTTTTTTCCTACTGAATATTAAAGGTAATATAAATATTTCTTTTAATATTACTTTCCCAGCAAAGTAATTGTTGTAATTTCCTTTAGGCAGTGGTAAGAATAAGACAGGGTAGATGGGTTCAGGGAACAATCTCCCTTTTAAAATATATCCCTCCCCGTAGATAATCTGCCTTTGCAGTAGAGATGGAGAAATACACAATTGTAAAGTCTGAAATATTTTACCAGTCACACACAAGGCTCACCTTCCAAGTGTTTTTACAAAGATATTATTATAGCTAGTCACCTCATTGCAAACTTAATTACATTAACAGAAATCATTTCTGTTTTGTCCCTTTCTAGATGTATACCTCTTCTGCAACATCTGCACACACAATAATGTGCTTAGAGAGTGCTCATGCATTTTGAGCAAGGCCTGATTAAAACTGCTGGAATAATAGATGCCTCTGTACAAAAATTCAGCATAAATCCTAGCTTATAAAGTCTTTCTGTGTCAATGTAATAGCTGCCAGTATGGGAAATGTCACAGCTGGAGGTGAATCAGCAACAGCCTGCAGCATGTATACAGACCTCCCAATCATTCATAGAGACAAGACAAAATGCAGTAAAAAAACCCTAACAAAATATTTTAAGGGAAATAAGGCAACATCCATAATTTACAAATGAGATTTTGCTTAAGGATCTGGAGTAATGATTGACAGCATTCTGGCAGGAATCCTACAGGTGATGCAGTATGCTCCCTGCACATGACTCAGAACAAGAACTGCCTTAATAGATCTCTGGACTAAGAATCTTAGTTTTAAGACCCAGAAACCTCTGAAAGTTTGGAAGAGGTTAACAAGCAGCATGAATTGCTCTGTGCAGGCAATGTTACACTTCTAAGCAGAGGGCAAAAGACTCTTTATGAGATTTGACACAAATGCATCACTCACAGTGAATCCATGAAACTTCACGACAGTATGTGTGAAATTAGTATCAGAATGTACATTTCTTGATACTGTCTGGCTTGTAGTCATTTATGAAAAGAGCAATGTCACAGAATGGCAACAGTGAGCAAAGTGATTTGTGCTCTTGTGCTCTCCTCCTTTGTTGGTGCCTGTGCTCTCTGGGTATTCTAAGCACTATGATCAGAGAATTCTAGGCTTGTTATGAAGCCAAATTAGGTTATTACAGTCTTTAACATTGACTATCTCTGTACAGACACTGTAAATATACATGAGACCTGGCCCTTCTTAATTAATGGACTTGTCACATTTTCCTACTTATCAGGAACATTTTCAATCAGTAGGCAATATTGACCCTTTCTTTCTCTTTCTTGCTGACTATATTTGTAGGCAAAGACCTCTTCTCTTTCCCCCTCTATGTACTGCATAGTTTAATTTTATATGGTTATATGGTTTATATGGTTACCAAGTTCCTAATTAACATCTGAGCCTGTGCTGAACTAATTGATACCTTTTATTACCTATGGTTTTTTCAGACTTATTTAATTGGAGAATAGTTTTTTAAAAAACAAAATATAAGTGCTCTCAATAGCCAAATTCAAATGCAACCTTTCTCAGGTGAATTTTATCTTCTATTTTCCCCCTGTGCATTTATCCTTATACCCCTTTTAACCCTCACTGACCAAATGATTCTATTCTACTCTTCTAAACTACAACCAGCTTCAGGGAATTCAATAAGCAATTTTCTCTGAGTGCTTTCTCCTGTGACGCCTGCCTCTTTCCTATATAGCTTTCATACTGAAACAGAAGGTTTGTGACCATTCTGGCTAACAAAAGCATAAATGACAAATTAGATCTCATTTTGACAGTGTGCTGGCTGTAGGAGATTCACGTATTCAGAGAGAGCTCTGCACAAATTCCTACTTCACCCTTACTTGGAAATACCTCCCTGTATAAATCTGCTGCTGAACTGGGCATGGATGTATTTAAAAAAATTCTGTAGCAGCAGACTCTACAAGGATAATGTCTCTGTCCAGTTGAAATCTGCTCTTCTCCACTGACTGCAGCATAGCTATAGCAAGCTAAAACAGCAGAGAATACCAATCTTGGGGTACATTTCTATCCCAGATTCTGAAGTGGTTTTGATAGTGATATGGCAATTTTGACCATACTGTGTATAAAATATTAAACTGGATTTTTTGTAATAGTCATCGAATACTACTAAAAAAGGCAAAGTGTGCCTTTAAAATATATTTTTGACATTACTTCTGTCAACAACTGAATTTCTACTATAGAAATCTATTGTATTTCTAAGTATTAGTAAGAAAGTTAAATCAAACCATATTGCTTTCAAGTCCAACAGGTGTTTGCATTTGGATCTCATCCCGGTATCAAACCTTGGGGGACACCCCTTGTGCCAGCCTCCAAATAGACCCTCTGACACTGATTGCAACCCTTTGGGATCTGCCATTCAGCCAGCTCTCAATCCACCTCAGTGTCTGCTTATCCCATCCACACTTTCTGAGTTTGCCTGTGAGGTTGCTGTGTGAGATAGTGTTGAAAGGTTTGCTGAAGTCAAGGTAGACAATGTCCACTTCTCTCCTCTCATCACAGATAGCAATCAGGCTGGACAAGCATGATTCACCTTTAGTGAATTCGTGCTGATTACTCCTGATCACCTTCTGGTCATTCATGTGGACAGAGATGGCTTCCAGATTGATTCATCACATTCTTAACTGACTGAAAAAGAATCTGGATTCTTTTTCAAATACTGAGTAGAAACAGACAGGTGTCAATGGTTAATGACTGATGGGAATGACACTAGGATCCTTTCTCAGACCTACTATATTATTCTATATTATTTTGTGTAAATTTTAAGGCTGCAACACTGGTGAAAAGCAGAAGATTAGAACCCAAATCAACATTCTTGTGTTATATTTAATGTTCTGATCTCCCCCCAAGGGTGTTTTCCCTCTGAAATAGACACAATATGTAACAATAGTTGACTTCACTCACAGTTTTTAAATTGCTTTGAAACTGGGGGTTTTCTTGGAATTATTTGAGTCTAAAAGTATTTAAGCACATAATTCTGCAGATGCAGATTTACTGGAGGCAGGGGAGGAAGAGATGGACAGCACAGGGATATTGACCTCCCCTGCCAAGGAGAGTTGGTCCAAGCTATTTTGCCATGTCACCATGTGTTGCACTCCCATCCCTACTGTTGTGAAGGTCACTAGTAATTGGCCAGTAAGCAGACAAACAAATCAAAAAAAGTTCATGCTATTACACACTCACATGATTTGCTGAATCAGGAACTTCAGCAGCAAACTGAGCAAAACGAGTTTGTGGGAATGTGGGAAGCCAGAAATCAATGAACCTTGGGTATGGGTCATAAATATTTTTGTAGTTAATATAATAGTACCTTGCAATACAGCACTAGGCTGTGGTATTTTTTACTCTACCATCATATGCTGCCACCTGCCAGACATCACCACATTTATCCTAACCAGCTGGACATTTCTGAAGCTGCTGAACACAGACCTGCTCTTCAAATCATGGACTGCTCCCTTTTGCAGGTGCATTGACAAGACTGTGAAATCTCAGAGGATGCAGAAAAAGGATTTTTGCAGGTTACTGGTCTTTGAATAAGCACAACACATGCTGTTTCCTCAAGTGTGTTTAAAAGGTCAGTGTCAAGTCAAAAACTGAGTCAGATTCTCTATTTTTGGATACTGATGTATTCACAGTCTTAATTTCATATATTTCTTCTTTGAATCTAGGAAGGTGGAAAATTGCTTTTAGGGATCATTTTTCATCTTATTGTGATTTTTCTTCCATGTGCTTTCTTCCTCTCTTTGTCAGTGAAAGAAGACCCAAGAAATTATAACTACCAAGCAGAGAAAGGGACTGTTACATTTCAAGTACACACAGGCCACTATTTGCAGACATTGATTTGCCTTCTGAGAAAGCTTCATGACAGCTATGAAAGAAACTTCCTGTCACTATTCCCTTTTTCATGCCCCTTCTGCCTTGGGCTCTGTGGGAAGATGGAAGAGAAATGGGAAGTCTTGTGCAAGCTTCTGTAATGTGTTGAATTCTGATGAGATGGCAACTATGGAGCTTTCCTGAAATGTTTTCTACACTGTACCACAGCAGGTATACCTTGGAAGGGACCTCAGGGTAAATCCATTCTGGAGAAGATACAGCTCAAAATACCAACAGTTCATGTTTCAGCACCTTGAAGAATCAGTGGCTGTGCATGAGAGTAGCCCAAGGCAGGTGAGGTATAACCCTGGAGAGACTGTGCCTTATAGACAAAGCTTCACTTGGAGCAGGTACAACCCTAAAGGATCTACAGGCCAGAACAATGGGAATGAGAGCAGCTCACAGCAATGTTTGTGTGGTCCAAAGGAACCAGAAATTGAGGTTTTAATAGATATAACTTTAAATTGTTGTAATCTATGATTTGAGTAGCATCTTATGGGAATTACTGTAGCAGGAACCACATGAGCCAGTGGGGGACAAGCCTTACAAGAAGTAGTGCAGCAGAAATGCCACCTGAGATGGCTTTGGTAAAACATTAAGAACATATTTCTCTTCAGGCATAGGAATAGGTGTAAAGATGTCTACATGACACCTCTCAGGTGTTCAGATATTATGCATGGCCTTAGTGATTCCCAGACCAGAGCTCTCAGGAGAGCATGTTTTGGTTTGAAGTGTCACAGTCTCAATGAACAGTTTGATGTGCCCAGTGATTATGAAAAACAGCATTTTGTCATGGTTTTGCACAGTGGACTGAATAGAATTTTCAACAATATGTGCTTCCTTGTTTTGGTTAGCATTGGGCAGAGGCTATTCTTTAAAGACATTCCAGCCAAATTTAGCACTAAAACTACTCAATCCTTTCCTACTTACCTGAACCTCACTGATGACAGACAATTCTTGTCTCTCCTTCTAGCACACTGCTCTGGTATTCTAGTACAGTTGTTGTAATCTGTCTCTTGCTCATATCTGAGGTTGACAAATTCACAGTAGGCCAATTTGGAATAGCAGGATGAGCTGAAGTCTCTGTTGTTTATCCCTGAAGCTACTGTGATTCTAGGAGAGTTTGCTGACATCTGTGAGACCAGAGGGAGCTGTTTCCAACCTCAGCTGACCCAGCACCCTGCAGCACATAACAGCCCTCTGTAGTATCCATGCTGAAATATGCCTCTTAGGGAGAAAATTACCATTGCAAAGTTGCTGGCAATTTGGAGACCTTTAAGTGGAACACCAATTCACACCAGGCTGAATTTCAATCTTTGAAGCATTGCTATCTTCCAGGTTGCACAGAGAACTATTGGATTTCTGGCTCGGTGTCATTTATTGGAATAATGTCTCTTCCTTGGGGAAGATCATTTATTACTTTGGCTGAATCTGCTTTATTCTTATAAAATTGTATTTACTCAATGTGTACCAGCAAAGAAAACCTCAGCTTAGATGATATTAAATAGTGGGAATTAATCCCCAAGGGATTATTTCTAGCAAAAATCTGTACTGAAAGATAAAACTTTCGTCTTAGAGACCATATACAACCCATTCATTACAGGGAGTGAATCTTGGAGTGACATATTTTCCTCATACTTGTGACAGAAAAGCAAAGTTTTCTGAACTTCTGATAGCTGGAAAACATTTTATGTATCTTCAAGAAAAGGCAAAAATTGAAGCATTAAGGATTATCTCTTGAACAGCCACTAAATTGCTAGTTCCATTTGCTGTCAGGTTCATTGGAAGTCATGAGTCAGGCCTACTAATCTGGTTTGTATTGCTTTCCTGACATAAAACATCTGCAAATCTGCCTAAACTGATACTATTCCATGAATTATTGTTGATTAATTCAATGAGTGCTACCAACAGCACCAGTTTGCTTTAGGGAAAAACAGAATGATTTTTCACTCACTGATTAGTAAAAAAAAAAATGTTATTTGCTTAGCCCTTCGTAAATTAAAATAAAAACCAAACCCAAAAGATCTCCTTGTGTTTCTATAACCTGAATTTACCTGATTCCACAGATACTTATAAAAAGAGAATAGCATGAGTTTCTGATGAATTCCAGTATCAAGCTCCATTCAAAGTGTCTTAATCAGCATAACAAAGCTATCATTTTATGTGATTGTTAATTATTTTCTACTCTCATATTTAAGACTATTCTCCTTTCTTCTTTGCATATGATTAAAAGAAGAGTATCTTTTATTATTTTTCATTCTCTTTAAAGCTTTTCACAGGGAGAATGCCAATATTATCACAATTAAAATGAAATGTTCAAGCAGAACTGTTGCCTTCCACATCTCTGAATGGAGCTGTGTAGAGCTAGTTGCTTTAATTGAAATAATGAATTTAGCCTTCAGTACCCCATGCAAAAATTCCTTTACCTAGTAGCTATATTAAAGGCTTTCTATCAAAAATCATATTACAGTAAGAAATCTATTTGTCTGCATATTCTGAAATGTTCATTGATTATGCATCTGACTGTATCACACTGTACTATTTACAGGAGCAGGCACAAAGTGTTGAAAATCATAAAGATTTGTAGACTTTGGTTAGAAAAAGCAATATTCTTGAAGGTAAAAGAAGCTGCTTATTCTTTACATTGAATTTTATTGTGATTTTTGTTTTCCTTGCATACTCCCTGCTGGTATTGCACTAAACACCACTTTGCTGGTAGGGTTCACAGAATGGCCAAGGGCTGAGGGAAGATTCAGCTGCTATTAAAGCTGACGTGATTTGGACTGTGGCTGAGATGAGCTTTTTCTTTTAGAGTTTGATATAAGTCATTTTTTAGTCAGCCCTACCCTTAAGGTCCAATTCAACTATACACTGAATTCCATCAAAAACCAGACATTGTCTCCAGCTGGGTTGGATTGGGCCCTCAAGGGCCTGCTAAGCCTGTTTTTACCATGGGCACAGAGGCCATATATTTTTTTCTTTGAAGAAATAGAAGACTTTAACTTTGAGAAGAGGCGGCCAAGACTGATATTCAATACCACCGTGCTAAAAAATAAAAATGTGAAATACTGTTCTCTGAGTTAAATTGGAATATGCTTGTACTAGGGTTTTTTCAGACAAGCTTTTTATATACATATCCACATTATTTATCTTTATAAATGGCACTACTTAATTTCATTCATTTGTTAAAGGAAAGAAACAGCAAAAATCCTGCAAAAGGTAAATAATGAAAGTTTCTTAGTACTTTTTTTAATGTAGATGGTAAACAACTAATATTTCAGAGGAAGATGAATTTATTAGAGTATAATGTATCTAGCTGACACAATGCTACAAAGGGATTTTATTTGATTTTACTTTATTTTATACTATTTGGTATTCTGTACAGCCAAAGGGCTATAAATAATGTAAAAACTACATTTTCTAGGAACAATACAACAAACATCAGGAACCACAAGGCAACAGAAAACCCTTGAATTAAGGAGAAGCTAGTTTAAATGAAAGAATTTTTTTGTTGTTGTTTGTGGAGTGCACAAATTTCTGCTGTGATGTATGGGAGCTAACTACACCAAAATTACTGTAATTCAAAGTCTTAAAATAGAATCACAGAAATGTCTTGTTGCATTTCTTCCCAGCTGTGTAGAAGTATGTCCCACCCCCACAGGGCTACCTAATTATCTCCAGATATAAAGAGAGATGCATGCCTTGTGTATTGAGTTCGGTATTTGAAGAGGATATTCAAAACTTGATCTGTAATACCAGTCACATATTCTTTTTTTTTAAATTTTATACGATTCACAATATAACTTGAACACTTCTCTTAAATTAAAAAATAGTTATTTATTAAAAGTGCAAAAGGACAAAAGAATCATGATAGAGCTCTAACTAAGCATTTAAAAATTTTAATGGAAAACTGAAAATTAGATTATTAATCCTGCTGCATTATAATATTTATTGTATGTTTGTGAACTATTTCTTTCAATCTGAATATAATTCATATTAAAACATCTTCTCATTTTGTGATATGTGGACTTATATTTAACTGCCTTTCATAAAACAGTGTTACACATCTTGTGCCTTTCCCCCATTTGCACCCAGAATTTTTTCTTTTTCTCATAAAACTGTGAATTTATTTCCATAAGGTCTTGTAAAATAAGCATAGTATTATGCCTACTGTATTAAATAAGGTTTGTTGCCCTTTGATGGATTAAATTCAAGAGTTTCTAGAAATTCTCAGTGTCCAGTATAAAAAATGTAGGATCTCATTTTGAAGAGTGTTTATTTTGCATTTTATACATTCAAAGCACAATTTCTGTTGACTGCATTTGCACTTCAATAAATCAGACCCTACAGACTCAAGTTAGACAGCTAGAAAATGAGAATTGTGTAGTTGGTACTGTTCTCTGAGTTTCACTGACTTAAGTACAATCAGAGAATTGTACTCCCATGTAAATTCTCTGCTGTCTAGGTCACCAAATAACTGCTTTAACTAGAAGACTCTTCTTGCTTTTTATGCAGAGTTTCAAACGTGGAAAATTAAGGTCTACTTTGTGGATCACATAAAGTAATACAAAACAACTGGAGGCACCTGTGAGTTGTCATCCATTATGAAAATCAGCATGCTAGACAGATGTGAGAGATGCACTTTCACTGAATGGGTTTCACAGGTATTTGCTCACAGGAGAAGGCAATCTCTGTGCTAAAGATGGCCAAAACCTGTTAGGAATTATGCAGAAATCTAAGGACAATTCTGTACAAATCAAATAATTTCAAAATTATAGCAGATTTTCATGGGGAATTGAAGATATTTCATCACTTAAATTTCTCTATTAAAACCAGCTCTCTTTAAAAAGAGCAAGAACCTGTTAGTATTTTAGAATGATGCAATTTTTTCATGGCTTCATCTTTGAAAAAGCTGTATTGCTTAGGCTCCCTGTTTGGGAGGAGAGAGTTTTTGCTGTTTTTAATAGACTGAGATAGCATGCATTGCAAATGTCAATCAGATTATTTTTTTGTTAAACTGTAATCAAGTATAAATACCTAGAGATCAAAATTTTTGGTGTACCCTAATGACAACGGATTGCTGATGTGTCCCTTCCATGCTGGAAGGTTGGATGACTCTAGCATTAAATTAGGAGAGATGACTGGCAGTGCACAGCTTCCAGATCCCATGGCAAGCAGTTTCCAGCTCTTTCTTGGAGTTATTAGGAATGGCCTGATTGCAGCTCCAACCTTGCAGAGTTTCTGTTTCTGTCATTTCTAGTATTTTCTTGAATAGTGTGTCTGGAGTAGAGAAAGAAATTAAATTTTGAAGACAATATAGCTCTTTTATAAAAGCTACAAGAAAGTGCAAATGAAAACCTAGGACAGTGACATCAGGCCAAATGCTTTTTTTTTCAGTTTAGTTTAGATCTTCTCACCTGTCTACATATCCTATCAAAGGAATCGCTCATTGTCAAGTTTAGGGAAAAGAAATATTTCTGTCAGAGCTTCTTCTTCTTAATTAATAATAGAAAGTGACAGTTAATATGATAGGTTTTCAATATACAACTGGAAAATAATGGCAATTCAGCCACTGAAAACATCTGGGGACATAATTTGCTGCAAACTTAAAATATCAGGTGGCTCCCAGCTTTTGCCTAGATGAAGTAACATAATGAAAAATAAATAACATTACCATTTTATCTTATTTCTCCTATTTTATTGAATTTTATGCACTGAAAACACAAGTATTCTCCCATTTCAGATCCTTTTTGTCAGAATGCAATGGCAAACTAGAGTCTAAGAAGACTTTGTTACTCTAGGGCAGAAAATAAATAAGGTGTTACTCTCAGTTTCTATCTCTTGCCATTTTAGTGCAAGACTAGGGACATATTTGGAGTAGAGCATTAATAACAGTCTATATCAAACTAACTTTCTGGTCTAGAAATGGTGGCTTTTTTAAAGTAAAGCCTTAGAATTTAGGATCTTTAGTTTGATTTAAATATTGTGGGTTAATGTGGTATAAACCTTTGATATAAATAGCCACTACCTAGTGAAGTTAAGTCTGGTAGAGTATTCTTTATCTTGTGGCTTCTGAGAAGAATAAAAATAGGTCTTTCGCTCTGAAAAACAGAAGAAATAAAAATATTGCAGGCAAGCTGTAATAAAAAGATTGTAAAGCTCTTTCATGAAATAGGTGTCATTACTTGCCAAGGTATTCACAATTAGAGAGACTCTTAATTTTAAAAGATATCTCCTTTTCAACATTCTGGAATAAGTTAAGATCATCATCTCATGTTTTTTTACTCTAATCGGATGCAGAACAAAGATATTTGTCAATCCTGCTGACACCTATACTAAATTCCTTTCTGGCTTTGAATGTGCTTTCAGATATAATTCAGAATATTAATGATGTTTTTATAGCCTTGCATAGTCTGAGATTTGAATTCTAAGAGCTTATTGTCATTCTTGCTCTCAGTTACTAAGCTGGAAGGTTTGGACTAGCATGCTCTTAAATACTTGTATAGCTTTAATATGTTGATTATTCTAGAATTATCTCTTATTGATTGCCTATGTAGTATAGCCATACATACATATATTATATATATTTTTTTATATATAAGCACACTATATCTATGCCATTCAAACAAAAGCAACAACAAAAAAGATATGCAAAGGCAGTGTGGTGGGTTGGCTTTACCTGGATGCCAGGTGCCCACCAAGCTCCCCTTCCCAGAGGGGGAAGGTAGAGAAAATAAGATGGAAGACATTTCATAAGTTGAGGAAAGGCAGTTTACTAAAGTATAAAAAGTGAAAGCTAGCATGTGCATAAGCAAAGGGGAAAGGAAGTTTGATCTGTACCTCCCATCAGTGAAGGATGTTCAGCCAGCTCTCAGAAAGCAGGGCTTCAGCAGGCAGACTTGTTGCTATGGAAGGCAAACATTGTAAAATAACAAATGTCCCCTGTTCCTCCTCCTTTCCTTAACTTTCATATCTAAGCTGATGTCTTAGATATCATGGTGTGGAATATCCCTTTGGTTAATTTGGATCATCTGGCCTGGCTGTGTCCCCTCCCAGGATCCTGCCCAGCCCCTTGATGGGGGAGGAACGTTGGAGAGACAGAGCTGGTGCTGTGCCAGTGCTGCTCAGCAGTGCCCAAAACACCGCGGTGTTACCAACACCTTTCCAGCTGCCAGTGCAAAGCACAGCCCCGTGAGGGCTGCTGTGGGGACATGAACTCCAGCTCAGCCAGACCCAGTACAGACAGGAATGCTGCAAATAAACCAAACTAAAAAACAGTTTTTGATAGAGCACCTTTCACTGGGGAGACCAATATAAATTTTGGTTGAAGATCTGTTCTTCTGCTATGCTTCCCTATTTAGAGATTTTGTTGATATAGTCATATTGTCAACACATTCCTTACCTAGACAGGCTTTCTTATCTCTGGAATCTGACAATCTGAGTAGATTGTGTGTTAATAAGTGAGTGTAACTCTATTCAAATCAAGATATTCACTTACCCACATCTTGTCTCCTAATATTCACCGGTAAGGACTTACAGAGGCAGCCTTGTGACCTAAAAGTTTAATTGTGTTGTCAGACTTTGAGTCATGCACTACAGCTCAGGTGTTCAGTGGTTTGTTTGTTTTGTTTTTCCTTATGGTCCCACTACTACTCTGTTATTTAAAAAAAAAAATTGTTTATAAGAGTATGTTCCTGTATTTATCAGCCCTGTACCTGTTTCTCACTGTGCTCTCTGTACTTGTTATGATGAATGCCTTAGGCAAATCAGGAATTTCTAACCTCTCTCCTTCAACCTGAAAGAACAAAGACACACTTCAGAATTCTCTTAATTAGTCATTTCAAACCTCATAAAGGGGCACATTTCTATTTTTTCACAAAATATACTTAGCTTTCTGGAATTTACCCACTCAGAATATTTTCCTGAGGCTAAGCACTATCTATGCAAGATCTAGGCAGCCACTTAATTTTGCGCAGCTAACCTAAATACCCACAGTGATTTTAATATATCTTTGTAAAAAAGAAGTTCTGGGGAAATACTCATTTTCACTCCTTTACTATGAATTAAGAGAAGGTTTTCCCCACTAAATATTATTCCACCCCATCCTGATGCAATCTCTTCAACTTTCTGTGCTACATGTGCCATGATTCCACCACTAATAGGACGCTACAGTAGTGACGAATTGTGAGACAGTGTGAGAATACTGGTGCCTACTGATCCCAAAATGCTGGCAGAGCTGCCCTGGCAGCAAGCACAGATCTGTGCAGGGTAGAGAATATTCTGTGCATGGGATTGGAGATCTGCATGGTGTAACAGGAGATTCTGTAGATGACAACGGGGTTATCGTTGAATGGGCACTGTGGGAATGGTTAAACTGGGAGGATGCAGAAGCTGAAGCTCAGGAAAATCGTGGTATAGGAAAAAGCATGCTCCCTATAAAAAAGCAGGAAAGAGTAGTACTGGCTACTCTGTTGAAAAAATCAGCAAGAGGAAGAACAAAACACCATCCACTGCCAAGAGGTGGCTTACCTGTATCGTTTGAATGACTCAGTCCTGTGTGTCCAGTGTCCAGGAAGGGAGCAAGAGCAACATCCACCCATGAACAGCTGAGTGTGTTTATGGAGCTGGGATTCCCTTCTCTGCCCTAGGGATGTGCCCCAATGAAAGCTTTTCTCTCATTCATTTTTACAGTGCTTAGTACAGATCTGCATAAGGATAGTTTTGCTATTGGTAGCAACTGAAGTTGTGACTAACTATTCCACTGCACATGAATTGCATGCCAGCTTTTACCCACATTTTTTTCTTTTCAATTATTTCTGTGAAAACATTAGAATTATCCTAACGTAGTCCATATGAGGTAATTGCGCTTTCCACACTGTTCTGAGAAAAATCAGAACTGGTCTAATAAGGTCCTAGAATCTTGTCTTAGAGTCATACCAACAGCTATATCTGGTGTGATTTTTTATTTCAAATATCCTTCGGTGCACTTCTAGAAATAGCAACCTCCTTTTAATAATGTAGACTGCTGTTAGATATAACTATACTCCTACTTAATACAGAGCTGCTTGAGCAAGCAAGCACCCCAATAATAGACACACACCTTGCTGTCAGAAGTGGAATGGAGTGTGCTTTATTTTATAGAAATTTAGGTAATGCTGACTGGCCTATATTTCTGCATAGAAAATAGTAAAAAGGATACTGTAATAATTTGTCTAAGGCCTACATAAACTTAATTAGAAATTTTCAGTCCCACAAGAGCACAAAACTGTAGCTGGCAACAGTTATTTAAATATTCATTTCTACCCCAAAAAAAAGGAAAGACAAAAAAACCATCTAATTTTGTAAAAGCTTTTACATTTATGGAAAAAAAGATGATCATAAGTTTATGAATTACTGGTCTGTGGTTACTTCACCATATCTTTTAAAGTTAAACTCAGCCTCTAAGTAGCACTGAATTAATGAATGTGAATTTGAAACAATGAATGTGCTGTACTGTGAGGCTGAGTTTTACTTTCTGAATTATGTGTAATATAAACAATACTGAATTTAAGAAGGGAAGATTTTGTCACTTTAATCCCTGTAGGGGTTGTTTTTCCTTCTGAGTAATAACAGCTTTGATATGTAATAATGGCTATCCATAAATTGCTGAATTTTGTCGTCATTTGAATTGTTTCTTACAGGTGTTAAAATAACCATGACTAGTTTTCCTTTTATTTTTCTAATTTCTCCTTTGTTGTTGCAGACTGAACTGAGAAACTGGAGAAAAAAAGTGGTTTTCTAATCCTTTTCTATTATTTGCCAACAGCAAGTTCTTTTTTTCTGGTGATATTAAAAATAATAGAGAAAAGCGTTTCATTTGATACTGAATGCTGTCAGGTAAAATTGAGTAGCAGCTGCCAGATTCATGTCTTGTACTAGTTAGTAATCATACAGCATAATTCAGCCACTAGAATTAAAAATGTAGGTAGCAATAATGCTGGCCTTGGTTAAATACTTCCATGACTACATTGGCAGCATTTAATATCAGTCACCATTAAATCATTCTCTATCATCAGCCAATTTCCCCCCCTCCTTCTTTTTTTTCCTTTCAGGGTGTTTACTCTTTCTGTAATGACAAAAGTGAAAGGTAAGATATGTCTCCATTCCTCTCTTTGGAATAATCCCAAGGCAATTTGATTATGTTTTAGCTCAGGAGGTTTGTCTCCAAATTCTCAGTTTAAATTTGACCTCAGGCTTAATGGGGCTCACATAACAGCAGGAGCATTGACCATAGGAGGGAAAGAGTTTTTAATGATCTTGTTCACAGTGCTGGTACCATTAGGGCCACCATCCTTAGACTGCAGCACTTCAAATGCTTTTGTTAAATGCTACATTTTTCATAGGTCATGCCATACAAATGAGGAGCAAAAGGAATTTTCTTGGTCAACATTTTACCGACAAAACACTTGAGGTCAGTCAGATCTGAGGGGTTTTTTTAATGCATTGTAGTTATTTCACCTTGATGTTGGCATTATGCCTAGGGTACAGAGAAGATTTCTACCTTATGAAGTATTCTTTTATTATTACTTTCTTCTTCATCATCATCATCTTCTTTGTCATTTTTGTAACCATCAATTATGGTTTGCAGATAGTGGTTAACACTTTTGTAAAATCCAGTGTCCTTAAAGTGATTTCTTTCCTAACATTACAAGTATTGCTTTCCATTTGAATTGACTGAATTCAGAAAGGATTAGATATGCTTCCAGTTTGTATATAATAGCAACATCTCAAAATTTGTTAAAATCTCTTATTGACATTTTACTTTGTGTTTCTTGTCCAGTTGCTTGCTGAATTTAAAGTGCAGGATTACACACACTTGCATCAGAACACATTTGAAATTGCTGTGTATATTTTGAGAGGTTTTTGGAGTAAGCTACTTTCTTCCAAATAGACTTTTTCCTTCTCTGGAAAGTTTTCTTCTCAGAGATAGTCCTAAGAAGAACCAGGCTACAACTTCACTGGGAGACAGAGCAATGCCAGGTCACTGGGGCAGTTCTGGGAACTGGACTGTCTTGTAGGTGTTTATTATGATTTGGCACTTTAAATAATAGCTCCATGCAAGGGTCAGGTGTTGAGAGGTCAGGTAATTTTCTCAGCTTGTGATTTAAATGCTGGCACTTTCAGAGGTTACAATACCTTTTTAAGTAGGCCACACGTCCAGGTATCCTTCAGTTTACCATTAAAGCTACAGCCCTTTTCCAGCAGAAACACAAAAGCCTGGTGAAGTTTTTTTCTGCCCTTTCAGATATGGAAACTGGTTATTGATTTACTTGCAACTTTATAATATCAACAGTGCAGCATATAATGATATGCTCTAAAATGGCAAGAGTCTAACTATCCTCTGAAAACATAGTTGTCTATTTCTGCTCCTACACCCGTGTGTTTTAAGGAAGGTTTATTTATTCTGTAAGACCCTGTAGAAGCCTGAACTACCTACTCTGTGAGTAGCTCTGTTCAAGCCAAAAGAGCAGCTACTTTGTGCGTGTAATTTGCAGCATGGACCAGAACACATCCTCCTTTTCCCAGCTCTTAATAAACCAGCGAAAGAACTGATCACAGGAAAGAGCTTCAACTTGAAGAATTTTATAGATAATTAGGACAATTACGTGTGTGCATGTGCTGCAACTTTAATCTCTCAATAAATGATCCCAAAAGTTTTACACAAATGAAAAATTGCTAAATTCTTTTTTTTTTTCTCTCCTTCCTCTTCTCAACAGTGAATTCACAATATCAATGCACAGTTTGAAAATAGAGGAATGATTAGTGCTACTAGCAACAAGAATAATGAGAACAAGATATTAAATAGAGCAGAGGTTTTTTGTGTGCAGCACCTTTGATAAATCAACCATAAAATAGGGCCCTTATTACTGTGGCAACTATTTTAAGAAAAAAGTTCCCCTACTGAATTTGTCTTTTGGCTTTAAACATAATAATAACCTCACACATTCAGCAGAATTCACCTCTGAAAGCCACAGCCATGCTTTCTGCTTCCAGAACATAATGCACTGAAGTGTTCTCATGGACTAAGCAATCAATTAGAAGAACGCATTCTCAGGAACTATATATATTTATATATAAAAGCTACCAAGTTGCTCCTTTGCTGCTCCTTTAGAAAAGTGTTTGATTGGTTATACTCTGTTTCAGATACTATGACAGGCTGCATTTTCATTTTTTGCAGTGGATCTACTTTTTTATATACTTCACTTGCGTGCGGCGCCCAAGAAGAAGGCCATAGTAAGAGAGTACTTTTTCAAATAAGAACTTGGGTCATTAAATTTTGCAGAGAATTCCACACCACAGAATTTGAGGGTAATGAAAACCACTTGACTACAGAAATGTGGTGGCCATATTCATAGCTAGAGATGGACAGCAAATTAGGCCTGCTGTGTTACATGCATTGTCCTGCAGGAGTGAGGCATATTAACTGAATTCAACTCGGCAGTCAATAGATGTCTTTCCTCCTCTTAAATGTATAACTCACTGGTGGGCAACAGAGACAGCAGGAAGCAGAAGGGCAAATGGAAAAAGAATCTAATAATTATGCACAATGCATTTTAAATGCTTATTATCTATGAACACTTGATCATTCTGAGTTTTAGATCTCAACAGCTAGTTTTGTAGTAAAAATGAGGTGAAGAGTTATACTTAAAATATATACGTATTATGATGCTCAGAAAAAGATAAGTAGTTATAGCTACTTAAAAAACATTGCCATTAACATGAGAACTAAAAATCTATGTTAGAATAATATTAAAGCAACAAAACATTTCACTAAATGGCTGAAGATTATTATTTGCTTTTTATAACTAACTTAGAGAAGGAAACTTAAATTCAGATTTTCTTGTTCAATTATATTTAGTAACAAATGAAATTACATCTTAGAACTTTCTAGCAGAATTCCTTAGTCATATATTTTCAAAATAAAGTATTTAAAATGTTTATAAATTTGTTAAGTTTGAGTAAATTTTCATGTCAGACCAGACCTCACATTTCTTATATCAAAATGGCAGCAAGTCTCTCTTTCAAAAGAAATAGCCATCCAGAGATGGGAAGATCAGATATAAAAGAGAGTTTTTAAGACTGCTCTGCAAAAGTCCATTGTGAAGTTTATATCAGCTGCCATCTGAAGTATATTATCCTACCAGTGGTTCTTTCACACTCCATTTACCCATCTCTCTTGCAGTTAAGCACCTTGAAAACCAGAGTGCAAACCCTCTGGGGCACAGGGTTACCCTGTCAATTTGTGTGCTGCTCAGCATATTGGGAGCCATGCCTGGCTGGGACTTTCAGGTACTCCAGCAGTGGCTGTCAGCACATTTTGATAAATAATACATTAAGGGTTATTTGGTTATAACATTACAGACAGAAATTGTGTTATGCTGCACTTTTGAGGTCAGTTTGCCCACATAACAGTTCTGTTAAAACGGCTTTCCTCTTTCCTCAGTGCATTTTTCCCTATCAATATATTTCCTGCTGCAAGATCCACATGAAAGTATATATGAATATATGAAATCAATGAAAGTACTCATTTCATATATTTGGTTGCCTTTCAGTGAACAAATAAATAAGAATAATTTTCAAATCCAGCTACTTGTACTATAAAACTAGATTTTAAGGCGATGAAACTTTCACCCTGGGTGTAACATACTCAGGATGAAAAATATTCATCTTAAAATAAAATCCTGGAACAGGCATACTTTTAAAAGGGAAATATCTGCCACTTATCAGATTCTGGGTGGATGCCACAGATATAAAAGCAGTATCTTTATTAGTCTAATTTCTTTCATGAGTGTCACTTTACCACATTTAATTATATAAGTAGTGAAGGATCGTTTCATCATTCAGTTTACAGAATAGATGGTTGTCTCAGAAAGAATTAGGGAGAGAGGAAAGCATGACTCTATATGGATTGATCAATTAATTATAGAAATTGAGTAAAACATGATTGTCATTTAGCAGAAATTCCATAATTTTGTTTGATGATGTAATGGCCACGAAATTAGGGATATCATTCATCACATAATTTGAGATATTAATTATAAAGCTGAAACATATTTTGTTAGAATGTCTTTAGGAAAGATAGCTTACTAAGGACACTTTCATTTGCATGGTCACTTTGGTTCTAGAAGGCTTTTGAGGTCTCTTCTACAGGTGTGAATATGCTGCAATTCAACATGCTCTGGGCACCTCATGGTGATCCAGCAACAGGTGGTAGAGGATAATTCAAGATGTACTCCTAAAAAATAGGGGCTTGTTAGCCTCTTTTTCATCTTGGTTTCATCTCGGTTTCATCTCTTGTGAAATGTAAGCACTTCTGTCTGACTTCTCATATTAATATAAACCCAGTTCATAAATATACTTGAAGTACAGGTCTGTCAAAGGAATATATTGCTTCACCTCTCACAGTATGAGCTATAAATAGTATGGAACTTCAGCATAAGAGACACAACATTAGACAAATACTGTTAATATTGTCCTTAAATCTTACTGTTTGTTTCAGCTTTCTTAAGGTATGATTTTTTTTGTTCATGCTGTTACTATTACTCTAGTGGTTTAACTACAGTTGTGGAAAGAAATATACTTATGAGCTGCTACCATTGTTTCCAGATTAACGCAGCAGTGTCATTTTTCTTCAGAAGTCAAGGTATGGTTGATTGTCCTCTGTTGAGGTTCTAGAGACATTTATAATGAATGAAGGCACATGTATGCCCCCAGCCTGTCTTCAAAAGTGATTGTATTGGGCCCTCAAGCAGATGAAGTACTGAAATACTTTGCTCTATATTAGGTTTTAGTGGCTTGAGAGCAGGACAATGCACCTGATAGCAGGATCAGCACATAGCACTAACAGTAATTTTGTGACTGAATCAATTATTTTATCAGCTCAATGTGAGCAATTTTTTCCTATCTTGATGTCATGCTGCTCCATGACAGGAAAATTAGGCTGAGTTTAAATCCCATCCGTGTTCACAACATTATGGACCTTCACCAGGATGCTTACTTCCTGCTGACTATGATCAATTACTTCAAAGTATTCAGAAATTAAGTTAGGTACATCCCAGACTTAGAAATTAGTTGCTTCTACATCATGCTCAAGTTACAAAGATTTGCATAGTTCATGGTTGGACTCAATGATTTTAGAACTCTTTTCCAACCTGTATGATTTTATGATTCATGAAAATGGTGTTGTTCTCTAAGGTCAAACTAAAAAGTATTCAATTGCCCTTCTTATTTAAAATCAGCCAGACAGCTGCAGCACCAGAGTATCCCAAAACACTCACTTGTGATCTAAACACTAGCATCTCTCAAGTGCAAAGAAAGAAGGAACAGTTTCTACTATGGCTTATGATTTAAACTAGCATTGACAAGGGAAGTACTATCCCCCTTCCTTCCTATCCCTTTTATTAGTGAGGGATTGAAATGACAGAAATAGGCCTAGACCAAGAGCAGCAATCCAGCTCTATCAGCATGATGTCTATACAGATTTATTAGCCTAGAAGGAGTGCCACACAAATGTCAATGAATTGCTTGTGGACCCTTGCACCAGTGTCCCTGTGCTCTATGCACGTACCAGCAGATTGAGCAGCACAAGGGGTGACCCACTGTCAGAGCAATCCTTTACTGTTTCTGCCTCAGGCCAAGTCTCCCAAACAATTCATAGGCACAGAGACAGACTAACAGTTAGCTTCAGAGACAGAAAATGGCCTCTCACACTGTTTATTTTACTATTATAGGCATATTTGCCTAAGCCTGTTTAATAATGTACTGAGTACTTATGAGAATAAAATGGGAATGATTCCCTCATTTACTAATTCTGGGAATACTTCTTTAGCCACAAAACTGGACAAACCAATTTTCTTCTCCAAGGTTCTTATCTATTAATGTCATCTCTCAAAAAAGGAGGGTTCTGTTTGGATACCAAAAATCAGATATTGTTGTAGTTACAAATTCTTTCCTGTTAGTTTATGAAAGCCGTCATTTTAGAAGTCCTTTGAAGGAACTCATGTTATTGAGGTATATCAAGAAAATAACCTTACCAGCAGCAGTGTTGTCAGGGCTTGACATTGGATGTGAAACCAAAAGAGGTCAGGAAGTCAAAACTCAATTCACTGGGCTATAAGCAAATTCAGTTCAACCACTTAGACACAGTGGTGGGTCTGGAGATTGATCTTCTCTTGAAAGCTTTCAACCTGTGCATTTTAATGCCTCATGCATGCAGACAGACTCACTGGAGAATGAAGAAATTCTTACCTTTCTTATGAAGTGAACCACAGACAGCCTCACCATCAAGGGCTAGCAAACAGCTATTGAAAACAGTTATTGAAACTCTTGATGTTTTTCCATCTCTTCCAACTTACCTGAATCCTGGCTAAAGTAGTTATGAATTCCAGCCCATTATCTCTGCTTGGGGCCATGTCCTTGATAATTCCTAGAAATATGAAAGCTCCTATGGAACTTTTCTATCTGGTTTCATCCCAAAGTTTACTTGTGATTAACGTGCTTTAGTAACCCCTTTTGTTAAAAGTGTTATTTTTTACCGCAAAGAAAGAAAGATTGAAAAGATATTAATGCATTCTCATAGAGATCTACATAAAGCTGTAGGAATATTAAATGAAACAGCCAACTCATGCCTTTAAATGTGAAATTAAAGTAAATTTGTGGGAACAGGTTTGCAGCTCATGACAAGACATCTGTTTTTCACAGTGGAAATCTGTTTAACTAGTAGAAGTCATTGCCTTAATATGTTCCTGAGTTCAAGAGCTTAGTAAGCTTTAAAAAAACTAACCATTTACATGAATAATGGGAACACCTACTGTTATATTAGACAGAAAATAAAGATTTTTTTCAGAATGGTAATAAATCTCCATGTTTTTATACTGAAACGTATCATTAGCTGTCAAGCAGCAAGAAACAATTTCCATACAGCACAGTTATTTTAAAAGAAATGTCCATGTAACTAGGATTTTGATTTGTTGATGCATAAAATACCCTAAAAAACAACAGAACCCCGAATTATATCTACAACAAGTCAAACATGAAAAACAACTGAATATTTGTTGAAATTAAAAGAAAATGTGGTGTGTCTCAAACAGAACCTTGTTTTATTTGTAGTAAAATTTAAAATTAAATTGCTTAAGAATATTTAAAATAAAAATAGTATTAAAATATATATACACAAGCATTAACTTCTAGAGACCTGTCCCTGAGGCTGACTGCTGAGGATGTCTCAAGGGCAGGTTGCTGGGTTCCTTCCTGAGACCAAGGCTGGCTGTTGTCACCTGTGTCCCTGCAATGGCACACAGGATCTCCAGGGCTGAGTCACCTACAAAGCAACCCAGGAGATAGCTGAGGGATGAATGGTGGGATCAGTCCTGACTGCCTGCAGAAGCTACTGTTATACAGCACACAATGCTTTATGTCATTGTGTATTAGGCACCTTAAGCAGATCAGTGGGACATATCCTAAATATCCTTATTCATCTGTATCATTTATAGAACTTAGGGTTACTTTAGAAAAGCACAGAAAGAGATTTACAGATATCCACAGTGTTATTGCATGGCAGAGAACCCACACATTCACTTTAATGTCAGATGTTTACTATACTCACTGTTAAGTAACTATTATTTATTTACTCCAGCACTAGTCTGGTTTTGTTTTAATAAGGTGTCTTCAACCACCATCATGCATTCACCACAGTTTTGTCTGCATGAGAAGGCTGCAATGTGTAACATTTTTTAAATGCAATTATAGGATTTTCTGTTTATGGGTCACGGAATAATAAGTCTTTTCCAGTCAGAGCAGTTGATACAATTTTTAGAGATGTTATTCTGCCCGATTATAGTCTGACTCATCACCTGTAACCAGTGTCCACCAGCATGAAGTTATCTCCTGATTTTCTGTGCTTGCCTAGGAAGACCAGATTAGACATTTGAGCATAATAGTTGCCTTCAAGAACCCAGAGCTCAGTAAGGGATAGCATTGCATTCCTGCTAAAGATTATGGACTAAAAACAACCTAAATGTTAAACAATTGAAGGTTAAATAATGTCTTCAGCCATGCATGTATTTTTTTGATAATTCTTATTTTAATTGCTTTTTCTTTCTTTTCTCTTTGATCATCTCAAAAATTGTGTGATTCACAAGAAGAATATTTATTAAACTCTCCATAGGAACATAAACCTGCAAAGGAGCAAGCTTGCGCCTCTGGCATCTCTCTGAACCTCTGAACCTTCTCCAGGTAGATATTTACATTTAACCATAGTTGTAAAATAAATTAAATGTTATTGTGTTGTTGGATTTTATTATTATTATTATTATTATTGTTATTTTTTTGTTATTATTATTATTATTATTATTGCTATTATTATTATTACTATTATTATTGTTATTTAAATGTCAGGCAAAGAAAATTCTCCATTGTTTGCTTTAACATATTTTTAGAGGAATTACATTCAGCTTTAAAAGGCTGAGAAATTTATATCCATCATTAGACTGTTCCTCAAGATGCAGTTCAATTTACTTTAAAAGGTGAACAAACCAAGCTTATTAGCATTTTGATGAAATTAAGAGGAAAGGTCTAAGAACTTGGTTGTATTCTAATGTAAAATAGCAATTTAAAGGAGAAAAAAAGTGCTAGAAAAAAAATTAGTACAGATTCAGAAACTCAAAAGTTGCAGTGGAAAGGATCTATGCTTCATTGTGCATGATGCACCAAATACCTTTTTGATAAACTGTTTTATAATTGGGTTTGAGACCAGGAGTCAGAACAATTAAAGAAAAAAATTAAACTAAACTAAACAAATAATAGCCTCAATCCCCCACAGTTATTAAGTATCTCACTTTTGAAATAAAGTGTTTGAAATGCATTTTTTAAAGTCAAAACTGCTTCAAATAGGTGTCAGTTCAGCAATGGCACCTATTGTCCATACCAAACATTCAGGAAATCACATTGTGAGAATACTTACATTTCATTATATTCAAAGATAACCAACAGTGTACATGTATTTTTTATTTGTTTGTTTGTTGAATTTTTTAGATGGTTTAGTTTCACAGATGAACTGAGGAGGGAAACAGGAGATTACGCTTTCATTTTTAGACATTTTTCTAGAACTTTTTTTTGTTCCCAAGAAGGGGGAATGAGGAAAATTCTAGGTTTGGATGACCAAAACTTCTTTCACCCAAAAGGTAATTTTCAGCCCATGGGTTAAGAAATTTTTCAGAGATGTTCAGAACAGGCAATACTTTCCTTGCCTTTTAGAAATCATGCCTCACCTGCCCATGGCTGTAGCCTGAGTTGGCTTGTTTCACATTTCCAAATGCTGCTCTTTCTTCTAACTCAGCTTAGATTCAATATTCACTTCAGGCAACTCAAATATACATTTGTTTTAGAAAATAGTCATTGTACAATATTTGTTCAGACACAATGCTGAGCCCTCAGGGTTCAAAGGGAGCTGAAGACAATGCAAGGAACACAGACAAACATTAGTAACTCTCTCTGCCGTGTTAGAGAAGCACCCAAATATATATGAATGGTTACTATGGAGATCTATTCTAAAAGGCCTGACTGGTCTGCTATAGTTTAACCCTTTCTTTATCCTCATTAGAGGCAGCAGAAACTTTGTAATCAACTCTTTTCAAAGCGGCATTTTAGCAATCCCCCTTTTAGAACAGAAATCTAAAGATGCAGGCCAGCTGACTTCTCTAAGCTGACAAAAAGGTGGGATACTGAAGAGGGCTGATGAGTTTCTTGAGCAGTTGGCTTCAGAGTCAAAACATTCTTTTTTCTCCAACACTGAACCATTGTTTGGGCTCTTAAATGGCAACTACTGATGAACACAGTCCGGGCAGTCTGGGCAGTCAGAAGTTCTGATTTATATCAGCCTGTTCCCTTTAACTGTGGCACTTGTCTAGAAATAATTTTCAAAACATTCTCCTTTGTACTTTCTTTTCTTTATAATCTTTTAAGGAAGACTAAAAAGACTAAAAGAGACTAAAAGACTAAAATGAGAGACTGACAGTGTTCATATTCAAAGAAATCTGACCTGACTGAAGATTTCTATGTTGATATGAAGACACACACATTCACAAACTTATATGTTCTGCAGAAATTTTAAACATAACAAACCAATCTGGACACAGTTGACTCAGGTTCCTCTGGGGAAAAAAAAAATAATTTGCAAGATTTAGTTGGTTACAAATTTGTATGTACAAAATAATATTTAGAATAAAAATAGGAAAAATAATGATCATTCTTGCAGGATTTCAAAAGCAAAATCCACAGAATGAAATAAAAAGAAGAAAAAATAGCTTCTGAAAGTGTGTAATGACATGTTACAAATAGGGAATTGCAACTAAAAGCTAACGGATATAAATCTACTTCGAATCAATTCTCCTTTCCAGTCATATTCAACCTCAATAAGAGAGTTTTAATAGGCTCATACCTTTCTGCCAATTTCAGAAAAGACTTCTACTGATCAATAGCATTTGTTTTAAAGAATAGAGCAAAGTGAGGGGGAGCTGCTGGTAACTGGAGACACACTTTTTCTCAGAAGATGGCTGAATAATGCTACAAAACTGTGTGAAACAGAGGCAATATACTAGATAATCATCAGTGCTGTCTGTCACTCATGAAACTTCCATTTTCAATCTACTCTTTTGTTTATTTTCCTGTTTAAGAACACAGACTAGTTCCTACTGTTTGAACAATGTACTGTCTTGATTTTGGGATAGCAAACTTTGTACAAAATTTGCCTCAGAAGAAATTTCAGTAGTATTGGCATATGGAGACAGGACCCTGGACACAGCACAATACAGAGCATATTCCCTACTGTGAGAAGCCTTTTTGTCTCAAATCCAGGCAACAGTCTGAGACACTGTGGGTCTTACTTTAATGTCTGGCTTTCAGAAATGAGATTTTATTGTTTCTGGTTCTCCTGCTCCAGTCCTCTAGATCTCTGTTTACATGGAAAACCCCATGCCTTTAAAACAGGTTTTCTTGATTTCATTTTTAAGAGGTTTTCCTTTAAAACATTCACTGTTATTTATTTCTCAGACCATGCTTCGAAAACTTTGTGGTCTAAATAGAGAAATAATTTTATGGGCTTCATTTGCTGCTCTCCAGCCAGTTCCTATGGCTTTTGGCATTGAGTTTTCTTTTTTTCATCATCCAATATTTCCTTTTGTTTCTCTTCCCAACACAAAATTGCACCATTACTCATTATTAGCTCATTGAATTCACAGCTGTACCTGCAAATAAAAGAGGTCAGGGAGTGTTCCCTGGCAGAGAGGTGACTTTTCTGTGTAATTAAAATCCTTTATATCCAGAACAAGATGGCCATACCTGGACTCCTTGTTAAAAGTGATAGCTGGGCTAGGAGACTGGGACAGTGCTAGTTGAAACCAGGCCAAAATGAGGTAAGGACCTCCATGAAAGATCAAGTTCTGGGGCCCAGGCCAGGACACTGTCTAGATTAGAGCCTCCTGTTCACCTCCTGTTCACATGAGAATGGTAGTAGGGTTTTGGGGCTGGGATTTGGGTTTGGGGGGTTTTTGGTTGATGGGTGTTCATGGCAGCTTCCTGTTTCCTCTTTCTTTTTATTTTCTTTTTATTTTTCTGTTATCAGTTTACTAATGAGTTCAGGAAAAGTGAAATACTCCCCATGAGCCAGCCTCCACTTTCTGTCCTTCCTGGGAAACAAATGGTGCTGCCACCTCTGCTCATACAGGGATTATAGCTAAATAAGAAGTAGAGCACAGATCAAAATAAAGCTTATAAAATTCTTAAGCTAGGATGTTTCTTGTGTCCAGGACTGGCATTGTTGCAGGTAATGTAACCCTTTGGTATCTGTGCTATGTGCAACACACAGCATTTTTTCTTTTATAATATACAGCATGAGGCAAATACAAATGAAACTAAAATAAAAGGTATGAATGAGTGCATAAAAAAAAAGTCTTATGGTTTATTTTGAAACAGCTGCTTACAATAGCACTGGAATTATCTTTTTTAAAAATTACCTAACCATTTTCATTGACTTCATGTTTTGATAAACCAACTTTCATATCTTTATACACCATATGTCTTTCAAGTTTCAGAGCAATCGAAAGGAATGCCTTTAACACTGTCTTCCAAAATATTGTCATAGCCCTCTAGCCCAGATGAGTGAATGACCAGATGCATGAGAAAATGGCCAGACGTTTGGGTTTCAAGAGTAGTGGTTAATGGATTAAATCCAAACACAGAAACTAGAGGTATAACACTAGATTTTGATATTGGATAGAACACTTTCATTCATTAATCCTCAGACCTAAATATTCTTGTTTTTCCAAATTTTCCAGACAGAACCTGTATTTAAAATTATGAATCTGTGTTTATGTTCCTGAAGACTGTTCAGAGAAATCTATTAATAGAGATTTCTCTCCCTGAAAAATTATGCTTTAATATGGGAGACCTGCTTTCCTACTTCAGGCAATGTAACTTTGCACAATTCTGTGTTCTTACAGTGATCTCCAAGTCAACAGTATTTACTCAAGCTGCAAGGCACACATTGTAATTTATTGCTTAAGTGATTTACCAATGTGTTTATATCCTGTCTTTGTCTAGTTTAGTAGGTACAAGAACATCTAGTAATTGTTGCATTTTAAAGATTGGTAGCTGATGGATGATGATGGTATTTTAGTAAATTGCTTCTTTACAGGAGAGTGTTGGGTGTTGGGTTTTCTGTTCCTCTGATATATAGGATTTCTTTTCATTGAAAACATGGACAGTATTAACTGTCCTGGAAAGACTGAGTAACTGTCCCAGTGTGGGTATGGATGAAGTTATATTTATCAGATAATGATTAGGGCAGGCATAGCTATTCCCATAAAGGGTACATTATTTTTAAGTAACTTCTGTATCAGTAGAACTGCACACATCGTACATTTCTGTCCAAGCTATTCTTGTTAATGCTGGGATCTGACATCATAAGATAATTCAGGTTGGAAGGGACCTCAGGAAGCTTCTGGCTCAATATCATGCTCAAAGAAGAGAAAGCTTTAAGGTTGCTTAAGGCTCAGTCTAGTCAGATTTCAAAAATTTCCAAAGATGGAGACAGCCCTTAACTCTCAGGGTAACCTGTTCCACTGCATGACTGTCTTATAAACTACTTACATAAACACACACTTATTCTTCTCCTTTCCCCTGGCCCTGCCCTAATTTCCTTCCTTCCTTCCTTCCTTCCTTCCTTCCTTCCGGAATTCCTTCCTTCCTTCCAGAATTCCTTCCAGAATTCCTTCCAGAATTCCTTCCAGAATTCCTTCCTTCCAGAATTCCTTCCTTCCTTCCAGAATTCCTTCCAGAATTCCTTCCAGAATTCCTTCCCTTTCTCTGCTTATCATCTTGTTTCATGGCACTTACTCACCCTTCCTCTGCTTTTTTTGCAAGTTTTTTCTAATTACTTTCTCCCAATAACCTGTCACTGCTACATCCTCATCAAAGTTTCCTTGTATATAACAGCAATGACAAAGCCATGGTTCTTGTATCTATCAGACATATTGTGTATATTAGCTTGCAAATTATTATTACATTAATCTAAAAAATTGACACTTTTGTGGAAATTTGAAAATGCAGCATTGTGAACACTTTTCAACATTCAATTGTTTTTCTGCTGTTCCTGCTTCTCTGCAATTTTTTTTTTAAATTTTATTCTTGTCATACTTATCGTGTGATAAGTAGCAACTAAAATAATGGTGTAACCTTTCCCTAACCATGTATAGGCTATACTGTTTCAAACAGTAATGTGAGAATTAAATTAGGTTTAACACTATCAGAAGCCAAGAACCATAATTTTGTCATCCCTTGCAAGTGGTTTTGGCACATTTATGGCCTGGGCCAGCAACCACGCTTCCACAAACTACATGAGCATGTTTCTGGAGATATTACAAGCAATTGTGGATTGTGTTTGCATAGCAAGGTTTTGGTAGTGAGGGAATACAGGTGTGGCTTCTGTGAGAAGCTCCCAGAAGCTTCCCCCATGTCTGACAGAGCCAATCCCAGGGGACTCCAAGTGGGATCTGCTGGTGGGTGAGCCAATCAGTAAGGGTGGTAGCACCTGTAGGGTAACATAGTTAAGGGGGAAAATCTGCTGCAGCAGGAGAGTAATGCCAGAACATGTGAGAGCAACAACCCTGCATACCTCAAAGTCAATGAAGAAGGAGGAGGAAAATGTGTTCCAGGTGCTGGAGCAGAGATTTATTCCTCTTCAGCCCGCCATGCAGCCATGGTGAGGCAGCTGTGCCCCTGCATGGGGGTCCACAGTGAAGCAGAGATCCACCTGCAGCACATGGAGGACCCCGTGCTGGAGCCCCCCTTCCCCATCCCCAATCCCCCTGCATCACTGGGGATGGAGGAGGGAAAGTAGAGAAAATGAGAAGTGAAGAAGAAGGGAGGAGCAGGGGAAAGTGTTTTAAGATTTGTTCTTGTTTCTCTTTATCCTACTCTGACTGATTGGCAATTAATTGAATTAATTTCCTCAAGTCCAATCTGTTTTGTCTGTTACAGTAATTGTTGAGTGATCTCTCCCTGCTCTTATCTCAACTTATGAACATTCCATTATATTTTCTCTTTCCTGCCCAGTTGAGAGGAGAGTGACAGCACGGTTTGGGGGCCACCTGGCATCCAAAGTCAACCACCACACAAGTGATTAATTTTCCATGGATGTTTTGAAATCTGCCATCTTATTTAAAAAGTAAGAGCATCCATCTATGGACATCTATCTTCTAGACATGACCAGATCTTACCTGCTTAATTCAAACTCAAAATGACACAAAAAGTGCTTGATGTGTTAATACTGACATCATTTAGAACCTCGGGTTATCACAAGAGAGAGTGATGTGCAGTTCTCCCACCTTCATTACAGCATGGAAGGCCCATGGGGAATTATTTTTCTGATTGATGCTCTTTCCTTGTGTTCCTTCAGCTGCGGTGCAAAGGTGCTCACATTAATGTGGGCTGTGTGGGCACACCGAGTAGGTCTTGGTTTCTGATTCTAACATCTTGCTCAGCTCTTTTTGCTTTTTTTTTTTCACAAAATTGTATCTCTGGAAGCTAGTCTTGGTTTAAAATCCCTAATCTATCAAACATAAGGTTAATTGCTATATTTATTTTTAAAACTTTGGTACTGAAAGCTCTGTGCTATTTTTGCTAGGGCTTAGACTTGTTTCCAAAAAGTTTGGAGGTCTTTCTTTTCCTTAGAGAAAAAATTTGCTAATTTGATTAAAAATATTTTCTGTAATACCCTCCAAAGTATCAAAACTTGTAAAATAAAGGGTTGGATTAACAAGAATCTTTACATTCTCATAGTTTCTTTGTCTATGAGGACTTAGCCATACCATTATGCAAACAGGGCAATTTCATTATAATCACATCCAGTACCTACAAGTACATGTACATACATTGTGCATGTGCACACATACCCACCTGCCTACAGGTGTGTACATGTAATGCATGGAGAGAGCTCAGATTCCCTCTCTGGAAGCACCAAAGAGTTTTTGATAAACTGATCAACTCTGCCTAGGGACATAACAAAAACTGTGGAAGCATCTTGTTCAGAAAATGCTAATAAACAGAGTTTGTGATGGCTAAATTTTGAAAACATCACTAATTTCATCGACACTAAGAAGGCTACACCAGTGCAGTAAATCTGCAGGGAATGTGACTCAAATTCACATTTTAAGGTAATTTTTATTTGACATTTCTAGCATGTCAGGTAATAATTCAGGTCCAGCTAGTTTAATCAGGTCTTTCACAGGAACTGTCAATACATTATGTCACTCTAGACATGTTTTTATATTAAAGAGCAATGTGCTTTCCTTATTTTAATGCAGCATGTAGACAGCCTTCTCTTAACTTGAGAGTGAGTAACTCCTGTTACATTCAGTAGAAGTTATTTATCTCATGGAAGTGAAAAACAGGATTCTCTTTATCTGTTTCAGCCCTCATAACTAAGTTCAAATTTGCTATTGGTTGCAAAGGTCAATATGGAGTGTGTCAGAGGACACAAAGTACTTTTCCTTTCCTAGCTGGGAACAGAAATTACTGCAAATAAAGAATTCATTAGTGCCACCTATTTGTGAGACTCTAAAACTGCAGATAATCCCTGCAAAACTGCATCCAGTTAATAAGAAAATATGTCTACCTCTGCCAACTCGGGTGAAAGAACAAGACATATAGGCCAGATCTCAAAGACTCCAAAGAATTTCTTTCAATTCTATGCTGTTCAAAATACAACACATAAATATTTGTATAATATTTGTAAATATTTGTGGAATATACAAAAATATAAGTGGAAATTACTTATGGAATATAAGTGCATACTTATATAAGTATATAAGATTTCCACCTACAGCTTTATATACCTCTCTTCATTTACAGAAACACTGGTGCAAGAAAGCCAGACAGGACAAGCCACTGAAGTTATAGGAATGTATATATAAAAAGTAAGGCTTTTCAAGGAAAGTTATATACTAAAGAATAAGTTGGAAAAACATTTTAAAAAATAAAGAGTTTTCTCCTTATCAGTTATCCAGTACTGTATTAGATGAAGAAGGATTATGCAAAATACAATGAATAAAACAAGTCCAAGAAAAACCCTTGAAATATTATTAATGCCCTTGTCTCACCTCACTGTTGGAGCCGTGGATATTGCTGAAACTGATGTATTTTTTGTTTTGCTACTTAGAGTCCAACTGTAAGAAGTGTTTTTTTTATTAAGTTAGCTCCATTTAATTCTGAAATTAGGCATCATATTTTGAAGTTTCTACAGAGAGCTAAGCCTTTGAGTGACAGGAGGGAGGTTTATCATCAATACAGAATAAATTCATGTTGACATACAGCTTTAAACTTCAGAGGGACATCTGTAGCCTGAGGTATAAGACCTGCAAGCTTAATTGTTATATAACTATTTGCACATATGAAGCATTTTTAAATATGCTTGCCTGACTGCAAACAGGGACAGATTTTTAAGAAAACAGATAAACAAAGGATAGATTATCAAAATATTGTTCATTATCTGTTAATTCTTTTGTTGTCATTGACTTCCCTATGAGAATGAGAGTTTAATTTGAAAATATGTACAGGCATGTGTTGTAAAAGTCCTCTGGCTGACAATATGCGTGCGTTGGCACAAGTATATAAATAAGTGACTATGTAAAAAGGGATGAGGCTTTGGGGGCAAAAATCAATTAAAAAAAATCTGTAATTTCAACTATCTTTCAGTTGAATGATTCCTGTAACACAACTTGACCAGAGCAGTTCAGATTTTGAATCCATACAGAAAATTGTACACAGCTCACGTTTCCAAGACAATGAAGATACCATGTACAGGGAAATGGAAACAGATGGTTTCTTAAAAATGCTGAGATTTTTGCAAGTCTTTTCTGTCAGAAGTTCTTCTAAATTTGCCATAATAATGACACTAGCCTGTCACTTAAAAAAAAAAGTCACCAGTATTTAAAAAAATATTTGACATTCAGATATATAAAAAAGACAAATTATTTTCATTTGTTTTTTATCTTTCTGCCATAAATTGTGTGCTTATTATAAGGCTTCAAGGCCAGGCTGAATGGGGCTCTGAGCAGCCTGGTCTAGTGGAAGGTGTCCCTGCCCATGGAAGCTGTTTGGATGATATTTGAGGTCCTTTCCAATCTAAACCATTCTATGATTCTATAAACTTGCACAACCAGACTTCCGTGGAGATATTAAAAATTGCTCGTGCATCTGTAGATGCATTGAGTATCTCAAATATAATGGTTTATTCAGTCATTTTACTGTCCTTACGAATACATTTGACTCAGTGGGTTATTCCTTCAAGTTGTATTCTTTAGTTTAGTTGGCTTAAATCATGTTATTTTAGATCCATGACTGGTTGGTTCTGATATCTGATCTAAGGCTCAAAATCCTGGCTGAAAAATAGGGTTAGGCTCTTTTAATAGAGTCTGGGAATAAGCTTGTAACTAACCTCAGACAGATGACTCTCTGAGGAAAGCAAACACAAAATGGTGGCAAATATAGCAAAAGAAATGAATTTTAAAAAATATTATGATGATCCAGAAAATATTCCTCAAACTTAATATTTATTAGTTCAGCATATAATGAGAAAATAAACATTGACAGTGCCATAAGGCTCTCTAGCAGTAGAATTTTGCAGGTGGTTCTATATGCCAGCAACAATGCCAAGGTATTTGACAGAAGAAATTTAAATCACAGTAATATAGCCTAAAACTTATCTAGGCTGTGTCTTACTGGAGATAAAAACTCTAAGTCAGAAATTGGAAAAAAATTGAAAGTTTTCAGTTTCTCTTATGTGTACTGAGGTTTAATGATATAATCAAGATGTGATTCTATTTCTCAAGACCCCTGACTCATCCAGTGCGTAGGTTTGCTGATGATCATTTGGGAACAGCTGTTCAAGATTTTCTTTCCTTTCATTGTTAGCTATGCAGTTCTATGTTTTATTATTACAGCCTAATCAAGCCCTCTTTTGAAGACAAGATGCATACTCATGGCTTCAAAGTGCTATTCTAGTTTTCAAGGCTGTTTTCCACCTCCAAATCTCATCAGAAATAATTTTAAATATTCATGTCCACTATTTTTAAATACCCTTTAAATACCAGCTAATTATTCATATCTTTTAATATGTAGTGGATATTTACGTGTCTTAGTATGAATTTAATCCCTAATGAGGTATACTTCAGTTGGAATGTTAATTTTTTAAATTCTGTTTTCTTGGCTTTAATTGATTGGTTATGTGAGAAAAAAAAATTGACAGATAATTTTTTTTTAGGAAATGGATTTTATATTTTACCTTCTTTTTCAGATAGAAAGCAAACATAATGAAGATGCTAGAAAGCTTTCTTTCTTAAGACAACTTTGAGAATACATTGACATCTCTGAAAAAATTAACTGGTTAACACATCAATATAAGGATTGTAGCATTATTTTATTGATCAAACACATAACTACTCTCAGCTGTAAAGAAATAATAGCAATGGGATGGCCTACAGGAACCATATTGGTTATGAATCCAATGCCTAGCATGGGATCAGAATTTGTTTCTTTCAGCACAGAAGGAAGATTGCTTAGGGATAATATCCTTTGAATTTTTTTATCATTATCTTCCTGCTTCTTAGAATCTCTTTCACTCCTACCGTGTATACCTATCAGAAATTCCTAAGATCATTAAAATTATCTCACTATTTATTTTTAATATTATTGGCACTCTAATGGATAAAGAGCCTGTTGTGTAAATTTTTATGTGATCTGCTGTGATCCATTGAGATACCTCAATTCAAGCTGATTCATACTTGAATTGCCTCTGAAGACCAAAATGTACAGTGTGGCTGTGGTAATTCATCAGGGCCACACCTTCATCTGAATTACCCTCATCCATCCCTCCAGCCTGAAATAACAATTCCAGATGTATTTTCCAAGGAGTTGTGCCTAACATTTATAGACTTATTTCTTACAAAGAATGAAATGCTGCATAAACCTGATGTTCCAATGATGTTCCTACCTCTGATGTAGATGCAGAAAAATATTTTTCATTTTTGAAACTTGGAATGCACTGGCAAATTCTTATTTATTTATACATTTATTTGCTTACTTATGTACATTTACATAAAGCTGCAGCCTGATAATCCATCAGATTTCCTTGCAGCTTTTTTTGAAACTGACAGTTCTGTAACGAAAATTTTTCATTCTTTGAGAAGCTGCTCAGTTTCAGAGCACAATAAAGTTGGCTTTCCTAGTTTCTTTCTTAGTTAATTAAATAGTTGTTGGAGTTCTGGTCTGCTCTGAGAACCTCTAAGAAATAAAAAAGCCATATAGCTGTCAGTTATTATTTGTTTCAAATTAATTGATATGATATTTGTCTGGTATTTAAAATTCAATATTTGTTTTTTATTTCTACCCTAGGGAACAAAGCATAGCATGAACCAATAGCACTATAATAAAGTCAATTACATGCATTTTTTTTAAGTCTTAGAAGTGCTATAATCAAATTGCAGACATGAAGTTACAAGAGGGCCCATTATATTGCTATATTTTCTGCTACATCTATCACAGAGCAGCTTGCTGAAACAAACTAAATACACTCCTTCTTTGCAACGGTAAAGCTCTCCCACGGTCAAACCCACATTTTTTTCCAGTACAGTGTGTTTAGCAGAAACCAAAAATCCTCTGCAAATACAAGATATCTTTGTTCCATATTGTTTGTCTTTCTACCAGTACGTTTTACTAAGTGTATGGTCAAGGTTTCAGACTGAATACTGAGAACAGTAAGGTACAGGAGGATGATACCAGAGAGCCTGTGAACTGTGTGATGTATCTCTTGCATGAATACCTCACTATAATCTTTAACTTCAGACAAGTCTGTAGGAAGGTGATAGCAGAACATCCATTGTTATTTTGTAAGCAGATTTCTGTGACTCATTCCACTCTGGTATGTTCTGCCAAGCCTTGGTTGGTCACTACAGAAGCTGCTCCAGTGACACATGATATAAAAATTGACCTATCAAAATCTTACCTGTTAGACATTCATGAATAAATCACCTAGTCATGCAAACTTCAAAGAAAGATGCTGTCCAATCTGTGATTTAATCTGCTGCCAATCTTACAGAAAAATCTTTGCAATGTCACACACTAAAGCAGAAACTTCAAAGAAATGCTGATTGCTGAGAACTGCAAAAGAGGAGCTTTTTTCTTATGCTTTGAGTTTTAGAAATAAAAACCAAGGGTTTTTTCTTTAGATACAGTCAGGATTTTAGTGTAAAGAAACCAGTGCCCAAGTGTAGGTCATCACAGGGGGAAGTCTGCTAATTTTTTCTAAGAAAGGACCAGATAAAAAAATAAGACACAATGGTTATGGTTCTGGCACCAAAATAATCTGGATTGCTGGAAAGAAGGACAAGGGAACAAACAGCAAAAATCTTTTGGTATTAAGAAGGCTTAGTTAGGGCCGTTACATCCTGGTTTGTTCAGCTGCAGAACTTTAAATTCGCTTTGGTCAGCTAGAATTGCATGAATTATGTAGGCATGGGAGGCATAGTATTTACCTAGAACTTCTGAGCATGATCACAGTTTTAAAAAGGTGTGTGCAGATTTGCTGCAAAGATTTCATTTGTTTGCTAGTTGCCCACAGGCAAAGTTTTCATACAATTGGTGCTCCAGGTCATCTTCAGCAACAGTACAGTAGAGGTCAAAAACATTTGATGATCATATTTATTACTGATACAAATAATCTGGGGTATTCAGATAGATTTATAAGACATTAAATAGCACATACAAAATACACCTGATTCTGTTAGAATTCCTTTTCTCCAATTTGGAAACCAAATGGCAAGCACTAATCAAAAGGTCGTTTCTTGGCTTATGGTCACTGTGAAAGAAAACATATTAGAATGAAGCATAGGACATTTTCTGCTGTTTGCAAGATGTTTGGAAGAAATTATTCTTTTTGTCAATTGTGAACTGATGTAGGATGCAATCAACAGGATTATATCATACAATACTTGTAGAGCCTGAAATACATAAAGAAAATGTACAAGACTTGGGTACAAAGTTTCTATTGTGCCTGGGAACAAACATGAGTTGCTGCTTGGGCAAGACTCAGTGAGAGTGTGTAGCAGCAGCAAAAGAACTTCCAAATCATTAAAAGGCAAGTCTTTATTCAGAGAGAGGTTTGCTCAGGTAAGAATTGCCAGGTCAGTCTCTTTGAGACAGTGAGCTTAATCATAAGCTACTCTTGTCCTACATACAGAAAAGTGTTAAGCATTTTTAGAATGAAGTAGAGTAAGGAATGTATGTGAAATAAGTATAGGAAAACTTGATATTCAGCTTAGGTGACTGAAAAGATAAGTTTGCACCTATTATTATCGGTTGAAGTGGAGACCTGAGACTCAGAATAAGCTCACTTGATGCCATATGTGAAATGTACTACAGCATTATCATTTATTAAACAAAGTTCATTGAAATGGTGAAGAAAGATCATCCCTAAATTACAGTTCAGATTTTATCAGTGATATCTCTTCTATGTTTACAGTAAAAATCAGAGTCTGCTATTTTTTCCATATCAGAGAAGCACTATTGCCTTTTTATCTCAGGTTAGAATGATCCTACTTAAATGGGCTAGAAAATACAGAATTGCTTTCATAGGTAACTGTGAAAATATCTGAAAATATATTAATGATTTTGCTTCTGGTTTCCAGTGCAGAACAAAAGATATTTAGGAAGTGGGAAACAACTAAAACAAATAAAACAGTTATACACTGAATTACATTTTGTGACTATATGCTGAAATACCTGTGACACTAACCAGATAAAAAAATCTGTAATATTCCATGATGGCTCTTATGTTAACACTCAGCTTGTTTCTGTAGCATGACTTCAATTTGACACCTTGTTGTAAAACCAAATGACAAATTTCATTACTGAAAAAAAGGCATGCAGCTTAATATGTCTGAAACTTTTCAAAACATGATTTGAATTTGTGATCTTTTTTCTGACATGCTGGAGGACGATACTGCATCTCATTCTGCAGAGCAAATGCTTTCAGAGTTTAGTCTCTGCTCTTTGAAAATCTACCATAAGAGTTTTAGAATTTGGAGCTAAATATGAACTTATTGGAAATTCTCCTTAGAAAGCTGATATTTATGCAAAAAAGTTGAAGCTTAGCATGACATTCAGAAGGTGTTTTGACAAGGCAGTAAAATTTCAGAAATAAAAGAGTGAAATTTATGATCCTTTTAACAACACTGATCAAATCTGCACAAACCTGTACAAATCAAAACTGGATATTGCTGGAATAACTTAGCAGTTTTTAATCTTTTTTTTTTTTAACATGTAAACATTAAGACTAAGTCATTTAAGCAACAGCTATTTATTTCTAACTGATTAAGACTTCATATGTTTGGAGGTAATCTATTTACTTTTTTTAATGAACATTATTTTTATGTAGATAATGGAATAAGTATTTGAAATTAAAAGAGATTTACTCTGAAGATCTTCATGCATTTGCAATATGAAAATAGCAAGTAGAGAGGGCTGTGTATTTGAAGAGTGTAATTGCAGTTGGAGCAGCCTGCAAGCCCCTCATTGGTATTCCTGTGTACATCTACATCTCTGGTGCACCCTGTGTTTATTGTGTATGTGCAGCCTGACTTATGTAGGCTGCCCACTCTGAGTTTCTTCAAGGCATCTTTAATCTTTGACCTCAGAGACAGACAGTTGGTCAAGGCAGGATCTTGACTGAATTTTTATTCCATGAAAAAGAGTAAAATATCTCAGCATGCAGCACAGGCCAGTAACTCCCTGGGGCTAGGAGGGACAGGATGTCCCCAGGGATGTCAGGGCAGGTTCTAGCAGCCAGGACCCATCCCACTGGGCCAGACAGCTCCAGGGCAGCTGGGGGCACAGAGGGACATTCCCAGCCCTGGGCATCAGGAACTCCCCTGAGGCTGGGGACAGACTGAGGCCAGCAGGATGTCAGCCCTGGGCTTGAGCCTGGCTTGCTGGTAGATGATACACTATCATATCATCACAGATATCTAGCAAATATCTTTAGACAGGAAACAAGCAGAGCCAAGAACTGACAGCCCATCTTGAGAACTCAATTTCAGAGTGGTATAGACAGAGCCATGGTGCTCACTGGTGCTGCTAAAATCTGGCTGTGCCCTCAATGGCATTAGTCATTCAATATCTTTCTGTCAAGTGACATTGGCTTGAGGGGAAATGAATGATTATGTGGGCAAAAAGAAGAGAGGAAAATGGGAACATATTAAAGCTGCACACAAGAGAACTGGGGGGAAAAAAAGCCTCCAAAACAGCTGAACTGAAACTTGTAGGTTAAAATCAAAATGTCTCTTGATGGGGTCTGCCCTCCTAAAGAGTGCATTTCCCATGGCTGCCATGTCAGTGGTGCATAGGAAACTCTTAAAGATTTTCTAGCTTCACATTTTGAACCCGGAGGAAATTCTCAGGAGGGTGGCCAGGAAATTTTACAAATATATGAAATCAAAATGCTAGTGTATGTTGCATGGATTCTGGTCAGAATCATCTTAGAAGAGATAAAAAGGGACAAAAACAAAGTTCTGGGCTGACAGAAACATCCATGGAATTAAAGTACTTTGTAAATTGTTGATTAAATGCAATGAGCAGCAGTATTCTTAAGTACATGAAATATTATTTTCTATAAGATTTTTTATTCTCTTTGAGAGCTTAATTATCAGTGTTAGATAGCACTAATTTAAAATGGAATAAAGTTTATTATTTTTTTTAATATAAAATTATGATGATTTTCCACTAGTGTTTTAATGCCAGGGGACACAAAACACGGAGTTTAGGGACTCTAAGGGAGATGCCCTGGGTTTATTTCTGTCCTCTGAAAGAAAAGAAACTAAAATCATAAGGGCGATTAGGTCTCTATGAAAGGAATACAGAGATTAATTTATGAGTGGGAAAGCTTAGGCTGTATTTCACAGATATGGAATAACTGAAAACAATAAATATTAGAGGACAGCTGCTTCTTCTTCCCCTCAAAGAATAAGTGAAGCATATTTACCAGTAAAAGTCAATAGCTGAAATTATCATACATTACTAATTTCACAGCCAAAGGCTAAACTTACACTAATAAAACTGCCTGGCAGAAATTGAATGGCCTATTTTCCTCACATCATAGTTATAATCCTTAGTCATATTACTATTTTTAGCTTGTTTCCTATTAACTTTTACCTTGGATTTTTGACTGGTTTTCAGTCTTAAGTTTTAATTATCATTCTATTATAAGGAAAATTTATTAAAAAGAAATGTAATGAAATATTTTTAAAGAACACTTTCAGACTTTCTTTCTGTAAATTTTGTGTACCTATGTGTGTTGTTTAATTTGTGGGGTTTTTCCAGAACCCTTTTCACTAACTGAAATCAGACATTTCCTTTGAGATCTGATTGCTCAGTACTTTCCAGATTTAGTTTGAAAATATGACAAAAACTTCACCCTTTACTATCCCAAAAGGTGGAAAAATTGTAAAATCTTGTGATAGAGTTTGAATTATAGTTTCTTTCAATCCTTTGATCCTATTTTTCTTCACTATCAGGTTTTAGTCTGTTTAGTATAATTATGTATCATTGCTAAACCTACCATGAAATAAAATGTAAATGCATTGTCCAGATATATTCATAAATGGCTCCCCAGCTGCAAAACAGTTTTTCAAATAATATAACACAAAGGGCTTTAACCTTCTGCATCTATATTTAATGACATAAATGAAACAGGATGGCATTAAAACTTCAAAGCAGCAAAGATGATACATTTCCAATCATGCTGTCACAGTGATCTACAAACAGCAGACTGTACTCAAAGAACTTCTGTTTCATTTACTGAAGTTCAAGCATGGCCTCATCTCAAATAATATCTTATTATTATGGTACCTCAAATCACCAAAGGCCACTAAACTGCCATGACAAATATATGTGGTATTTTGGTAGACTGATCTCTTAACACAAGAGAGCTAAATTGTTGTTTACTCTTTGTCTCAGTTTGCTGATCTAAATTTACAAGACTAGGATGTTAATATTGTTAATGATCTGATATGACTGTATCTGTAGCAAAAAGACTGTGTATGTAATGCCAAATGTAATTTAATTGCTTCAAGTCAAGATTCTAAATAAAAACTGCCCTCTATCTTGTCAGTAGTTGAGGCTATAGTTTGTTTAAAACCACTTAATCTGATTGCACTGAAATTTTGAATCAGCTTCATCTCACACAGGTACCTCAAGGGATGTTGTCTAAGGCAAAACAGGTGGTATGAGATTGCCATGGGTTTAGTCTATGTGGAGAAAAAGGTACTTTCAGATACCAATTCAAGTTCCCTTAAGATGGTGGTGTAGAATAATTGCATTGATCCTCACAGGTGCTCTGATCTTTCCATTGTTAATTAAGAAGCCAAAAGTGTATAATTTAAAATTATATGTCCAATTTACAGAAGTCTGAAATCAGATGAGATAAAAACCACCTTTTAAAAACAGAAAAAAATATGAGAACACTCTTAAATAATGCTGGGATGGTTATATATATTTTAAAAAGGAAGTGAGTGCCACGCAAACTCTTCAATATACTTCACTTTCCATTTTTATCCTGCCTTTTGTTGGGCTAAACTTCAACCTGTCTATTTCTTGTCCATAAATTGATCTCTGTACAGCATTTTATTACCTCTGTGGTGCTCAAGTGCCATAATTGACAAAATAATCACTCTGAATCTTGTATTACTCTCTTGAGTGTGAACACAGTGGAAGGGGTTGAGAGTATAAATTGGCCAGAATATCCTCAAGACTGGGCACAGCATCTGACTTAACAATGAAGACAGTTTCATATAAAATGACATGCATTTTTCACCTAATGGCTTTATTATTTTATGATGTTCCTTAAAATCTATAAAATACATATATAAAATATGACAGGCTGAAATAGCACACTTTTCTGAAACACAGAAATTCCATATCAGGCTGGCTGAGCCAAGTGTATCTTGTAGGTAATCCTCCATTATTCAGCACTGCATTAACCTCTGTTTAGTTTTGGCTTCCTGTGTCAATAAAGGTTGAGATTAACAGAATAGTCTTCAGAAGAAAGATCAGAGTTCTGGAGACCATGAGCAGTGAGGAAGACTGAAAGTTTTGCATTTTTATTTTCAGTTTAAAGAGAATTCAAAGGGGAGTATCACCTGTAAAATGGGGGTGGTAGTGGAGAATTAATACTCCTCAAATACACATTAGAAGTGTTTTAAAGTGTATCCTCAAACCTTTGTGTTCTTGACAGTTCGGACAAGAATAAACTGATATATAGAATAATAATTCATAAAGAGATAAAAACCGGTAAGACTAGAGGTAGATTGCTTTAGGGCATCATGGGAACCTCAGAAAATGTGCATCTTAAAGAAAAGTCTTATCAGATGTCTATTAATAATGAAACACATAAGCATATGATACTCAGGCCTAAAGATAGATTAGGAAATATACTACAGGTCTTCCTCATCCTATGACTGTGATTCTATACAACTTAAATGTTGTAACTTTATCTATGCAAGTTATATTTAAATATGTAACATATTTTACTAAACATATTTTAATTACTTTCCAGGTTTTGTAGGTCAAATGAAATTATCTCTAGCAAAGAACCTACAGCAAACCTTGCTCTGATAAAAGACTTTCATCATTACAGACTGAATTTGGTCAGTTTAATAAGCATGAAACAGAGAACACAAAGGTGAAAAGAAATCATATGGATTTGCTCATACTGTAAGGTTCTGCTCAGTGTAAGAATAATAAAACTAGGCTCAAGAGAGCTTTTCACTGTGTTACCAGCTTTAGAAAGCTTTAATTTGCAGCCAAAGGAGCTATTCTTAGGAATCTCTTTTCACGTTTGGTCTTACATGATTGCAAATATTTTTAAGAATGGTTATGTAATTTTGAGGAAGAGTCAGCAGAGCATACATCTGCTTTGAAAGGGACTTCATTCTGAAAGTGTTTGGGAAAAAAATGCAGAGATATCTAAGGATTAAGAAATAATATTTAATAGGAAATGGTCCCTTTTCTATTTAATTTCAAATGCAGAAGCAATGTATGTCCCTGGACAAAGCCCAAAGGAAATCATTAATGGACACATAACTGCATGAAGGTCAATTGGAGGGTACATTCTTCCTAGAGAAGTGTAAATAATGTGAAATGTCTAAGGGATAATAATACTGTTCAGCTGGCAGTAAAATTGTTTCCAATGAAGAAATCTTTTCTTGCTCCACTCTTTGCATTGTAGTTTATTTATATGTGATCTTTTCATGGACTACTATTTTGCAGCAATATTTCTTCTTTTTTCTTCTGTAAATTTCAGGAAGTGCATACATTGTTTTATCTGAGTGGCACCTGGCTACGTTTCATGTCTCTAACCTTCTCTTGAATGCTAACTATTTTTCTCCTAAGATTCCAAAGAAAAGTATATGCAACACTGTTTGTATAATAGCCACACACAGAGAAAACATTACAGTACAGATCCTGAGCATTCATCAAAATTGTATGCAGATAAGAGTTGGTCACACAGAATTATTTTCATCACAGAAGGAAAATATTTAGTGCATTTCAACAGCCTGCCCTACCAAAGGGGTCATCCATCAGGTTCTGTTTGTGCATACACTATAAAATCAGTCTCCCACTTGTTAACATAAGAGCTCTCAAGACACCTTACAATGTGAGGGCTGAAACAGAATCATACACAGAGTTAGACAGATAAATACCTGAGAGCTGCAGGCATACACAAAGACCAAAGTGAGTAGCTTGTACTGATGAAAGTTCTTCACTCATGACAGCAGCCATGCTCACTGCACCTAGCATGAAATCTGTTCTCAGACAATGACCAAAACGAATGCCTAGAGTCAAGTGTAAAATGAAGGCAAAGACACTTCTACTGAGGCCTACATTAGCTTTGAATAATGTTCAGCTTAGGAATTTCCTCTTCCAGGATGGTTTGTCAAGATTTAATAACCTGCAGCAGATTTCTATGCCATTAATTCTTCCAGTCTTCCTATGAAATGTGTAAGCTCTTAGCAGCCACAGCACCCAGAGATAACAATTTCCACAGCTGCACATTATATTAGAAACTACCAATACATCTAATGCCACCCAAAAACTTCCACTAAATCACAAGAAGGGTCAGCATTTAATATGTTTGGAAAACTCAGTCTTACTGTAGTTTAGCTATTATTCAAACCAGTTTTGCACCATAACTCTTACAATTAGAGTTATTTAAATGAAATTATAGGCTATGCTCTGAAATTATGACAGTTTATGAGAACAGTATAGAATGCAAAATAAGCAAATGTTTCAAATGAAATTGTTGTCACAAGGAAAACAGCCCATTTAAATCGTGCATATTTTCACTTGTTTCTTGATAATGTACCCTTGTACAGCAGCTTTATTGTTCTGTAGCGGGCATTTAGGGTGTAGAAACATCTAAGGCGGTGAAAACACCTACATGAAAATGGTCTGTCACATGGTAATATTTATAGAAACAAGCCATTTTGCAGCCATGTAGAATTTAATATATCAATAGCTTTATTCTTGTTGTGCACAAACTACAGTTAAATTGTAACAAGAAGCCTCCTCACCTGTGGCGCATCTGACAGGAGACAGCATCAACATCTTGTAGCACCCATAACATACAGAATATAATGAGTAACTGATCTATTGGCCCTCCAGAAGATAGAAATCCTTGCCTGACACCTTTAAAATACTTGATGAAAGTCAGTTTGGAAACCTTTGAGGTCAGCTACCTCTACAGAAAAATCAGGATTTCCCCTTCTAATCCTTTCTCTGATATTCCCTCACACACAGCTCTTAAAATACGTTTAATGCAAGTGAATTTCACATATCAACTGCTTCTTTGGCTTGCTCAGACTGTTGCCTGAAGGGTCCTATCTTAATTTTTTATTCAAGTCACTTTTTAGATCCCCAAAGATATTAATGGTGCAAGATGAAGCATTAAAAGCCTTACCCTTTAAAATTATTCCCTAAAATATTACCTAAATATTCCTCTACAGTGTATTCGATTTCCAGATTTTTTCTGATTTTTTTTCTACTCAATTTATATTTCTCAGAGTTAATAGTCTATGTTGATGGTAGAAGAGACACTACAGTAAATAATGTTATAATAACCCCTGTAACTCTCATTCTTTACCTCTGAGGTATTTGTATGCAGTTATATCACTCTTTATAGTCTTTCCTTCAAGCAGCAGCATAGTATATTAAATTGTCTTAATCTCTTCTCATATGTCACAGCCTCCAATCCTTCTCTCTGGATTTTTTTCTAAGTTTATAAAATGTTCTTTCCATATTGTGCACATTCACAGAAGATTCAAAGTGCAGTAGCAGCAACAGGTTACAGCTTACTGGGACCTATAAAGGTTCATATGTTCATTCTCATTTAATTTCACTGAAGAATGACAGTTACATTTTGTTGAAGCAACACACTGGAAAATAAAGTCTTATCTGCCAGTCACAGTGTCCATGATTCTTTTCTGCTCTTCCTGCACAGAGAGTTCTCTGATAGGGCAGAGGTACAAAATCAGGTAATCATTCTGCCTGGCATCCACCCACTGCATTTTTACATAAGATCCATCTAAATCCATTCTTGTGCACAGAGACTTCTGCTTTTCCTGAAAGCAGGTATCCTTGCCTCTGAAAAGCAGAAAGAACACTTGCAAAATGATCTACATATCTCCATACTTTTCCCCCCCCTTCTTCTATTTCCTTGAAGATACTTAAGAGTCCAAAACTTGATTTCTGGCACCATTAAATACATGACCTAAAATAATGTTAGTAACAAAAAAACTCTCATAATTATCCCTAGAAACTCCTCCCTTTTGCTTACAGTGTTATTGTGAGGCTGGATGGGGTGGTTTAGAATATGGCAGATACCAAAAGCAGTATTGCACATGAAAAGAACTGAGGCAAATAATCCTCAGAGATACTGAGAAAATAGTTGGAAAATATTTTAGCGAAAAATTCCAAGCAGCTATCCTCCATGAGGCAACACCCAGGCAATTGTAAGGTTGTTAAACCTGTGTGATCTGCTGACATGACTGCTCAAAATACGGCAGCTGCAGGTTAAGGGCGAAACTACAGAGTGCTTCGTCACCCAACCAGATATGAAATTTGCCAGCACTTGCTTGCAGCAGTGCTTGATAATTTCTGATGCAGTCAGAAGGATTTAGGACAGTACTGAGTCCTAACACTTTCTCTGTAATTGTGATCTTCTCTATAAATACACTAACTTCAGATGCCTCAACAATATAATTTCAACTTGTTTACAGATTTTCCTGCACAAAGAAATAGAGAGGCTTATAGGGCTGTGTTGTATATAGGCACTTGCTAAAAGTCATATGTCAACTAAGAAACTTAATCTAACTGTAGCAGTACATCTAGAAAATTGAGCATTTTAATAGAAAATTTGATTTCTGTAAATATCAGAATTGGACCATGAGGTGGTTTAAAACTAGCTGGCAATTGAACTCAAAAGAAGCTGCTCCCCTTCCCCATGCCCTCCATCAGGTGAGAGAGGGAAAAGGCAGAGACCATGACTTGAGATGATAATTTACTGAAAACAAACAGGAATGGAATAAGAAACGCCCAGTAGCAGCAACAATATTAATAAGAGAAGATGATTTATAGACAAAAAGGTGTTCACCACCTTGACCCAGTTCCACATGGCCAACAAGACAAAACCCAAGATTGCAGCTATTCCCACAGCTCGGCAGCGACACACGGTTATTGCCGAGACAAGGACAAGACGGTGGGTGCTCTCTGCAGTCACTGTTCCCCTTCCCTCAGCCCAAGACAATGAAAATGATGAAGAAACCCCCCTCCCCCCTCATAAAAACAGATTGTCTGCATTGAAGCTGCTCCACTCCTCTGGGCTTGGCTCCTTTCATCTTCACTCAGCTGCTCTCCCTTTCAGCTCTGTTCTCTGGAGAGCTGGGAAGGGATGGGCAGCAGTGGGAGAAGGACAGAGATGCAGTGTTGGTCCTGGCAACTTTCCTGAGGAAGAAAGGGAACAAAATGATGCACTTGTAGTGTCGAGCCACATTTTTCTTCCCCTGAGCCCATGCCCCCAGCAATGATGCGGGTGGTACAGAATTGCAATTAAGCCATGCCCACAAGGTTCTAGGCCATACCCCTTTCTGCAACCAGGAGAGACCATGTCCCTGAAAAGCATCTGTTAAGACAAACTGAGTTCATTAATGATACCCATAACATGTATAGTTTCTTATTTCACCAATATTACAGTCCTTTTGTTCAATTCCTGGTTTTAGTCACTTGAGTTTCCTTAGTGGCATGAAAATATAGTTACTTTATATTAGGAATAAGGAACGTAACTTATCTCCCCTAAAAATTAACTTTAAAGGTAATTAGTGACATTCTTTATGATCCTTTTTCTGTTTGATTGTTTGTGGGGGACTTCCAAAGAAACCTTTACAGGTGCAACAAGGCAGAAAACAACTAGTCAAATGAATGCTTTCTTCAAATAAGTTTCTACTTTTCATGGCATGTTCATAGACAGGAAACACTCTATGTTATTTTACTTCTTAAAGTCACTAAAAAGTGCTACTACTTTTAATTCCTTTCACCATCTTACTTCTCACTTCAAAGTTTAATGTCAGTGGTTCTTTAGTAGTCTCCCCCTTGTATTGCTTGTTTTTACCACATTCATTTAACCATGGCTTTGGTTATTTCTGTCAGTCCTGATTGAAATATATTTTGAACTCCATTATTCACCATTTTTAGCAGCTTAATGTCAACAATGCATTAAGTCAGTATGAAACTATGGTTTTCCTAATACTCTTGTTCGCTTCCTGTGTTACTACATGCTTTGATTGATACCCTGATGGTCTGTTGGACTCTCTTTTCCTTTTCCCATTCTTTTCTGTACATAGTGTATATGCTTCCCTGCCATGTTTCAATTCTTTGATTAACTCTCTCTCTAGTTTTCCCACATGCATCCTCTGTTCCTTATTCTTAGAGGATTGCTTTGCTTTTCTGTCTTCCTTGTGAATTTTTCCACTCTGAATTTATCTACTTATTGCTTAACATCTCTCCTCTTGGGATTTGGGCCATTTGTAAGGTCTAACATAATGAAGCGTATGCACAATTAAATGAAAGTATTGTAAACACTACAGCAACTCCAGTGACAGTGCAATATTTACCTCATAATGCTTTATGCTTTTGGGCTCACTGCCTCCCATCCTACACATTCCTAGTACTGATAAAGAAGTTTTGCATTTCTAATTATTTATCTTTTAAAGGCTTTGAAGACAGAAGAATAACCAGATTCATCCTGTCCTTCTCCTATCCTCCCTTGTGCAGGGGACGAGGATGGGTAATTTTCAAAGCAGAACTTCTCACTGTCTAAAACTTCTTCCTCTGACTGTGTTACAACCTTTGCTAGCTTTATTTACTGATCAAGAAGCAAAAATTAACAATTATACCAAGAATTGGAAATTGCATAAACCAGAAACACAGAGTCCATTTCTTCTGTGAGAATCAATTATTTTTAATGATCTATAGTGCAAAAGCAATCTTTCATATAAGTTCCTACAACCCTGGGTTTGATCAATAGGAAAATTGCATAAGGGAGATGTTCACCTCACACTTTGCTCGAATTATGGAAACAGCTACAGTTCACTGCTATTTTATGGATTTAGTTTCAGCATGTTTTTATCTCAGAAATGCCACTCTTCTACAGGTGATCTGCTCTGTGCCCCTAATCAAAGGCTTTTTGTAAGGAGATAATGGCTAAAACTAGACGAGTTAATATGCTGCAGCTATAAAGCCGAGAACTCACTACGACATGTGAAGAACTAAATGCCCCTATCCTGTTGCATCTCTTTTAAATGACCAAATCAAGGAAAACATCTTCACACTTTGAAATTCCTGGCATTCTGTTTACACATGGCTGTCATTACAGAATTCTCCTCTTTCGTGACTTAAACTTCATGGTTTCATTCAATTTTTCTTTGAAAAAAATCACTTATGTCTATTTATTAATAGAATAAACATATACATTATTTTATTTAAGGAATGGGATGGAAAAGGAAGAATGAAAATCTGAATGGGAATAGTTTTTCTAACTGCTATTAATTTTTTACTGGGTTTTTTTTTTGTGAAAAGGAATGAGAACTATATTTTATGAAATACTGTCCAAGCAGGTCTAGTTTCAGTTCTCTTCTGCTTCTGTTTAGGGCTAACACTAATTCAGGACAAAATCTGACTACAGAATCATTTTGGGCTAGGTTATTGCCATTATTATATCTCTAAAACACTTATTCCAAAAAATGGGGCATTTACTAGGGAAAATCATAGGTCTTTAAGATTAACAGGGTTAAAAATTTAGCTTATGACCAAATCCTTTAACAACAGAAGAAACAGTCATAGTCGGCTGTGACTGTGAAGTCTATCTGGATTTAGATTTATATAGTCAGAGCTTGTTTTGCATATAGCAGCAGGTACATATAGAGTTTTTGTAGAACTGAAGTCAATTTATGTGTGAGTTTAAAATAGCTAATAAATGGATGGAGAGACATAAGAAATTCAAAATAAATGAATAAATATTTAGTGCAAATTTTTGAAAACAATTATTTAATTACAAGTGTTTTAAAAACCTTTATTATTCTTCTACAGAAATGGCCAAAGCAAGTCATTGCTATAAATTGTCTGGATATAAACATGAATGTTTATGTTTAAGACAACATTTTATTTCAACTTAATGAGAAGCCTGAACAATATGCCTGTGGTCTGTCCAGCCAGGAGGAAGCATCTCCTCTCCCCAGGCTGGAAGGTAAAACATGGTATGTGTTCCATATTGTTCACTTCAGACACATGCACAGCCAAAGTCATTGCCAATATAGAATGAATTGCACAGTGATGCTCTTGAGATTCTTACTTGGTTCTTGGATAAAGGGCAGATGCCCAACTCAAGTCTTTCAAAGAAAGCCTCTGAGGTCACTTACTTCTAACATTGTCATTTAGGATGGAGATACAGGAAACATTTCTTACTAAAGAGAGACTTTTTCCAAAGTATGATTTTAAAAAATGAAAATGGTCAACATGGGGGAAAGAAAAAGGTTTGTTTTAAATTTCGTATTAAGGACTGTGATTGAGCAGGATCTATTTTAAGATACTGTTGATCTTTGCAGGCTTGTGTTTATGTGACAATACTTGTTGTCCCTTCCAGGCTATGAAGGTAATTTCAGTTAATCCTAATTATCAGGTAAGCTTAGAGCTCTAAAGGCTTGTACATTTAGTTTGGTTCTCAATAAGCTCAAAGTCAACACCATTTCTATGATGAGCTAAAATAGATAAGAAGGCACTTACTGAGACATTAGAAGTATTCCTGTTCAGATAACATCCCAGCAGTTAATCCAGGACTCTAGATAAACTTTGAAAATTGTGATTCAGGTAAATAAGAGCCCTGAAAGAACACATTCTGATATGGTGCGTGATCCAAAATTAATCCAGATTGCGGACCTTCAACATTTGCAAAAAAGACATGGCCCTGGAAGGATATCAGAAAAATACAGAAACAAAAATGAAAACTCTGTCAAATTCTTCAAATAAAAGTTTTAAATTCTTAAGCATCAGATAAAAAACTTTAGGCAATAGCTTTCTGTGGCTTTCATAACTATATAGTGTGGTATAGAAATTATTTTTTAAATATTTTAATTAAGAATTCTGGCTTAAAGGAATATACCTTAACTTGTTTTTCAGCAAAGACTAGCAAACAGCTGGAGAATCTACATATGTGTACTCTCCTGTCACTTTTATGAATTGCTTTGGAAATAATTTATAGCTGGTACATGTTGCTGCAGGAGTTCTCATTGAATTGCCTTTGGATCAAACTGTTACATTAATTTTTATCTTGTTTTTTAGTGAGAATATCCATATTTTAAAGCTGAAATGTCATGAGGAGAAATATTCATTTGAGTTTTAATGTGAACAGCAATATCCCAACTTTTCCTTAGCATTCAGGAAAGGACTGGGAGATCTACCCAGATATATATTTATTTAAACCCTTTATAATTCACACATATAAAAAAGGAATATGGAATTTGTACCAACAACATTTAAGAATAATTTTGTCTTTTCTTTTTTTTTTTTGTCTGATATCTAAAATACTGGCTGAATAACATTATTTGATGCAAAGCTTTTCACTCTAGAAGATCAAAACAGAATCATTGAATACGGTGTCAATAAACAATTTGAGATGCATAGCATATATTTTTGTGACTCAATGAGAATATTTTATAACTACTATGACTCATTTGATTACAAAAATTGATTGGAATGAGTGTTTTATATATCTATCAACATTGATATCAATATAAATCCTTCACATTTTTATGCATATGTGTGTATATATATATATATATGCAAAATTTACATTTCTATAAAGTACTCAAACATTTGAAACATCTATCTCATTAGCTCTGTTATATTTAGAACAAAAATTGTAGGTCTTGGAAAGAAATGTCATGCAGCACAGTAGAGAAAACATATTTAAATGTGCTACTTTTGCAGATTTGAATGTACATAAGGAGATAAGAACACAAATCCTTGATCAGACAAATTTATAGAGTTTTTGACAGTGGCTTGTCAAGTGGCAGAAGAATAGTGCAAGTATTGGGTGATAGACCCAAAGTACCCAATTTCTTACAAATTGTAGTTTAAGTAGAGAATAACATTTTTCCTTTTTTAAATTTAACAACCTTTGAGAACTTTGGCACTGTAAATTGGCTTAATCACTTTTTAAAATTCAATTACATTTTGGCATCTGTAGCATTTCAACAGTGAATTTGACTATAAAAAGATTAATCATGTAAAAATATATTTTATTTTGTGTTTACTTGTTGTTATTCATACCTAAATAGCTAATCTTTATGTGGATTACCAACTGTGGACACAGTAAAGGAACTGGAGACTGATGCTGGCACGTCTGCATATTTTATTTGATAGCTAAGTGCAGGTACAATGTCATGGAATTAAAGTCAACTGGAGCTGTAAGTCTCAATATCTTCATAAAGGATTGCATTGATGTCATCCTGCCTCTTCCTTGCATTCATAAAGTGAGATAATAATGATTGCTTACTACACCCCCTGGAAGCAAGGTATGAAGCAGTCATTAACTTTATAGCAGGAAAATAATGAATAGCTTAGTCATGAGGAAAACTGAATACCATATAAAGAGCTGCAGGAATTAGAAAAGAGGGAAGATGCAGAATCTTTTCATGGAGGTCCACAGGAAAATGGTAGGGAAAAAGCTGAGGCCTTTTCTTGGCACACCTATGCTGGAGCACAGAGATTGACTCAGTCACCCCGTGGGATCCCTTTCAATCCCATAGACTTGTTTCATAATGTCTTTTACTAAGCTCAAGTTGTTCTTTTTCATGCTCTTTAAAAACCAGCAGTAAAGGAATTTTGATAGTGTACTTTGATATTCCAGAAACCCAGTGAGGTGCCTACAGAAAGGCAAAGCAATTTTGTATTAAATTAATAAGGATTATCTATAACATTTTTCACAACTGTGTAATTAAAAACCTGATGTGTGTTCGCTCAGCATGAAATAAAACAAACTTGATCCTAAATACCTCGGTACAAGACTAGTATTAGTATCTAGTACAACATTAAATGGGGACAAATATTGTTGTTGTTACTTTACTACTATAAAATTGGACTGTCTTGGCATGTTCCTGTGGAGTCATATCTTTGAAGGTGAAGATTAATCAGAAAGTGTTGCTCAGTCAGATTGCAAGGGGTAAACATGGCATATGGGTATCAGGGAGATGCATAAAGGAAAAGTATTAGATTGAATGAAGGTAGAGATAAGGAAAACTTCGTAAGTGCTTACCTCGTGCTGTTGTAACCAATGGTACTCTTATTTAAATGGAATAAAAAGTGACATTCCTGGTTTATGGAAGAAACTCTACACATCCTTTGCCTTAAATTCACACTCAGACTCTTTGTTGTTTTACATTCACTTTTTTTGTGGCATGACTATAATAGTCCCTACGTGTACACCTGCTTTGAGGCCTCCAGTTATATCTGGTTTAAAAAAAATATTAATTGGCCCATGACAGTTTGTTTATCAAAAAATAGAAGCCTTGGTCAAAAGTCTCACAATTAGTATCATTAGTAATCATAACATATCAATACATTAAAAAGCAGCAGTCTACACTAAAACAGTCCTCATCATTGGTATTTCACAGTTGCGAAATAAGTTTCTTATCTTCAATAAGAAATGTAACACTAAATTAGCAACTAATGCTCAGTCTACACGTTTTTGGAATATGATGTACCTTTTTTTAAAGACGCTTAATTGATAAAACCAATCAGTTTATACTAGAAAAGGAATTCTCCAATTCCCACCTTCACCTAGCTCACCTAGCTAGGTAGAAGTGAGCAAGAGCCTTCTGGGCAAGTGTCATGGTTTGACATGGGCTAAGTGCCAGGTACTCATGAAAATCATTTGCTTAGTCTCTTCTGCTACAGCTGGGCAGAGGAGAGAAGGGAAAAAAACCTGAAGTCCAGATAAGGACCAAGAAGAAACACTCTAAGGGCAAAACAGGCTGAAATTTAAAAGGTATAAAGAAAAAATTTATTAGCAGAATTAAAGGAGGATAATGAGAACTAAAATAAACACCTTTTAAGGAACACCTTTTTCCCCCTCCAGCCCCTCCCTCCTTCCCACTAACAGCGCAGGGAGACAGGGTGGAAATTTTTCACTCGAAATCTTTCTTCAGTACACTTAGAGAGAGGAGTTTCTTCTGCTGTGCTGTGGGTTCCTTCCCACAGGAGACAGTTCTCTGTGAACTTATCCAGCGCGGTTCCAATTTCACGAGTAGCAGTCTCGCCTGACCTGCTATAACGTGACTCCCTCCCACAGGCAAAACAGTCTTCCCAAAACTGTTTCATGTGGGTCATTAGTTCATGGGGTGTAGTCTTTTAAGGATAGGCTGTTCTAGTTTGGAAGAAAAGGTCCTCTTTCTCTGTTTCTGGAAGCAAGGGCCTTCTCTCTCTGTTCAAGTCTCCCACTAGATTACAGCTTTTTAGCACCCACCCGTTCCAGCATGAGCACCTTTTCCCACAGGCTGCAAGTGGATCTCTGCATCTCCCAATGAACTTCATGAATTACAGAGAGAAGTTTGTTGTATTATAGTCCTCAGCATGGCTTGCAGAAGAATCCCAGCTCCGATGCTTGGAGCCCCTCCATCCCCCTTACTTTCACTGTTGTCTTTCTCCACATGTCCTCCCTTCCTCCTCTTTCTCCAACTAAGAGGAGAAATACTGCTGCTTGTAAGTACCATTGCCAACAAATTCCACCAGTTCAAAGATTTCTGCAGTGTAGCCCTGATTTTTCTAGAGTGCTGTGTTTATAGTTGGTAGCAAAGGTTCTCATGGATTTTGTGTAAACAATCCATGTTTCTATAACCGGCCAAGGACTGTTTTGTACTTTGGATGTTATTTTTCATTCTTCTTTCTGGGGTAGAGAATGTGATGGACTGCGTTTCTCACCTATGGAATTTGAGACGTGGCACCCTCCGTGTCCAATCCATAACTGTCTGTAAAAAGGTATAAATATAAGAATAAAGAGAGGCTGGGTCTCTTTTTGCTCTCTGCCTGGCCTTGGTGGCTGACCTCCTGAGTTGCCTAATTGTCTTGTGTCCGACAGAGCGACACTGCAGGACTTTGCAGTGCTGAGAAGTTGATTTTGTCCAGGTTTGGTGTTGGGAAACTGTTCCTCATGCCCCTCGCTGCCATGCATGTGGCCCTTGATGCCACCGCACAGGCAGTGCCAGCCGCCGTGGAGCCAAAAAGGAGAAGCCACTGATGCCACCCCTGCCCTTCTGCACAGCTGGCTAAAAGCAGCCAAGCAGGCACAGTTCTCTGCGGACCGTGCTGAGATGGCTGCAGACACAGCGGCCACGTGGCTGCTCGACGGCGCTGGGAAAGAGAAGCCACCACGGCTGCCCCTGCCTTTCTGTCCACAGCATGGCTGGCTAGAAGTGGCCAGGCAGGCAAAGTCCACCACTGGCTGTGCTGAGATGGTGGCAGTGGCTGCGTGGCCGATCGCAGCGCTGGGATGGCCCTGGCCACGGTGCCTCCCCACCCCTTGGAAAAATTGCCCGCGGTTTTGATTTCTTTCTCAAATATGTCATCACAGAGGCGTTACCAACTTCTCTAACTGGCTTAGCAGCATGTCTATTATCAGAGCCAATCAGGGATTGGCTTTGCCAGGCACAGAGGAAGCTTCCAGCAGCTTCTCACAGAAAATCACTTCTGTGGCTGGCTTCTTCCTGCCTCACCAAAAACTAAGCCATGCAAAACCAACACAGCAATTCTGCAGGCATCCAAAGGAGAGAAGGGTGGCAAAGATTATCAATCAGGCACACTTTATACTATATATTGAGTAATTCAGATATTTTTAAACACTAAGGCTAGCCAACCCATTATTTTGGCCCCTGAGATTGGCAGTTTTATACAATCCCCTAAAAATATTTTTCAGGTACAGTCCTAATGTCTGTGATCAGAAACTTACATTGTTATTGTTAGAGCAAAAATTTTAACTGCTGCTAATTTGGCTAAAATTATATGAAGCTTGCAAACAAAATGTATGGTTCAGTTACAAATAAAAATGCTCAATTGCCCACAAGCTATGGTCATGCATGTCAAAAAAATAAGTATATTGAAAGTTGAATGGCAATTGTTAAATGAGCATGGTAGTAACAGAGTAAAAACAATTTTTTCATATGGAAACAGAAGTTTTATATTGTTAAATCACATTAACCTTTAGATAATTTATTAAAAGTAGATATTCGAATATGTTAATTGCAGGGTGGATAAATGGCTATTTAAGGGAAAAATATATGTTGCGGGAGACAAATAAACACAATACAAGTAAACTGGGGGTATGGTGAAGTCCATTTTTCTGTATGACAAATTCAAAGTAAGCTTATTTACCTGTTTCTGGAATTATTGATGCTAAGATCATTCCACTGATGAGTCCTAAGTACTGCTGATAGAAAGCCCACACAGCTTCCAACCGAACTATGATATTAGACTGTTATTGACATCCGAAATGGTACACACTCCTGCCTCCACACTTGTTTAGTCTTAAAATGGATTTCAGGTACAGAGTGGTTTCAAAATCCCTTGAGCCAGAAAGTTCGGCAAAGAAAAACTGAGTTTTATTTTAAGCTACAAGGAAAAGATTTGAAATCAAAAAAATAAAGACAAGAAAATTCAGTATGAATTTTCAGCTTGTCTGAATATTTTAGTTTAAGCATATGNCTTGTGAACTACAGCTGCACTCACAAATCTCCAATCAATACCAGCTCATGTGTCTAATGGAATAAGAAAATGACAGGGCAGTGTCCTCTTTTATTTTTTTCTTAATGTACTGGAAAAATTTTTACTTCCTAGCATGATGGACAGAACTTACTATCTTATATAAACTTATATTCCTAAAAATAAATCTCTCCTCATATCCAATGTTTTTAAGTTCCTCTTGTTCTCTACCAACTATAATCTCTTTGTGTCTCTGGCCAGTTTTGTGGGACACTAGGGATTGCTTGGGCGCCAATGCCTTCATGTTTTAACTTGTATAGAGCTGATTTTGGGTGAAACTGCAGTGAAAATGCCTGCTAAAGTAGAACATGCCTCTTTCCTTTTAAAGTTTTGCCAGTCAGAGCAATTACTGAGATGATTGTGCTGTTGCAGTACAAGCAGGGCTAAAAAATAGAGAAAAAAAGCATTATTATGGGACTGCAAGCATCCAAATCTCCTTAGGGATGGTCAGTACAGTAAAAGGGATGCAGTAAAAGTGGCTTTGACTTCTTAGTTATTCTTAGTGCAAAAATACCCTTTTTTCTCTTTTTTAGACAATAAAGTTCATTGGATGTTTTCTCTTATTTCTTCTCCTTTTTTCTTCCATTATCAGCTTCATGGAAGTAATGATTACACAGACACTTCAGATGCAAAGATCATACAAAAAAAATAATCCAAATATTTTATAAACTCTAATGTAAATACATGGTATTCCATTTTTTTTCAGAGGAATAATGGGAATATCTAACAGAATTAGTTCAATCCCTTGCTGCACTCGTGTAGAAACCAAAATCTCAGTGGGATCAGTGAAAAGACTCTCACGGTCTGAGTGCATGCATTGAATACATGATTTTGGTAAAAGCATCTACCAAATTTATAAAACACTACATCAGAGACAGCAGAGAAAAATTAGTTGTTAATGACCATTTTTCAGTCTTAAGGCATATGTTTTTTTTCTGGTATCCCTTTCTCCAATCTGTCTGCTTGCCTGATTTGCCTGGGCACAAAAGAATTCTTTTTCCTTTCTTTACTTTATGCTAATGTATTGCACATTCTTCTTAATGATAAATGCAGCTAGATTTTAATAGCATACAAATTGAAAAAAAAAAAGCCAGACCATTAAGGGGATGCTAAACTCAGATACAGACTGATGCTATAACTAAACCCTGTAGCTAAGCACTGAATCTAAGGACAACAAGGAAACCAATTTCTTCCTTATTTACTTTGCCCTCATCTGCTGTGAAGAAAATTATCTCATGTAAATACTATCAGGTATCCCTGAAAGCAAATGTTAAGGCTGAAAAGAAATTCTACCATAACTTTCAAAGTAATGTGGTGTTACAGAAAAAGTGTTTTAAGTCTTGAACATTAACTATAAAGACTATAGAATCTTTTATAAACCATAAATTTTAAATTTATAAAACACTTATTTTAACCTTCACAGTTTAATCACAAAACTGTGGGTTTAACTGTATTTTTATGGTTTAGCATATAAAGATGTTAGCCCTTAGATTAAACTTGTAAAAGTAATTAAACTGCTAAAAGATACTCTTTTATGTACTGCCTACTTGATATTTCTTGGGATGCCATGAAAAGATAGACCTTAGATAAAAAGATGTGTTTAAAATTTCTGTTTTCATTGGAGGGGAATATGTAATTGGGCAAATATCCTGGTCTCCCCCCACTATTAACTTGACAGAATTCATCTGTGTCCAGAAGCCTTATTTCAATGTAACCATATAGACACATTTGTATATGTACTTGCCTCTTCTTTCTAGATTCAGTTTGTTCGACTTCTTGTAAATAGAAAGTTTAGGAAGTAAATATTTGGTATTCTGCATAATATTTTTCCCCTGATTTCACAGAAGTTCAGGAACAATTGCTTCTTTCAAATGTCTCTCATATCCTATTTATCAAAATTAGTCCACTAAAGCAGCTTTCAGGAAAGATGGTGACCATCAACAGTGTGAAGAAATGGGAACTATTTAGTCCTACTAAAACTGAGAGATTATTATCTTTCTCCAAAATAGTCACCAAAATGGTCACTTTTGGCTTTTCTTCCATAAAAATCTGGAGAAGTGGGACAGTTTAAAAAAAACTTTTAATTCAATTTTATATCATAATGTTGTTCTTTGATATATATATAAAAATCCAATTTGACCAGTACTTAGTTCTACAGCTCTTTGTTATCCTAACACTAATATAATTAAAATGGTACAATTTTAATGTTCCTTTTTTTTTTAAATAAAAGAACGTAACATAAATTAGATATATGTGACAGGTAACAAAGGTCCTGTAGTGTAGTTTTAGTGACTGCTACAAGTTGAAGAAGGGAGATCTCTCTCTCTACAGTACCTGAAGTACAAATCTTATGCACAATTTTATTCACTGGATTTACCAGTTATCAGTGTGCTCATCAGTGTCAGACTGGAAACAGGTTAGTGGAATGAAACTTAAAAGCCTGTAATGATAAATTTTCAGAGAATTACTTAGTATAATTTTTGGCCTGGGCCAGTTACTTCCTAAAAAAAGATTCTAGGCATGGTTCAGAGGTTAGTAGAAATATGCTGGTTTCAGACTGAGATCATTTCATAGTGTGGATGTAGTCTAATTCTGCCAGCTGGACTCAGAACTGGAGAAAAACTCTGGCACTGCTCTGATTCATATAAATATATCTATGAATAAATATTAATAACTCCTTTTTCCTGCACTTTTCAACACTGAAAAAGGAAAGAATATAGTTAAAGTGTATTCTTGGTACAGTGGCACCTTGATTTTAAGGGCAAGTCTTAGCAATGTCTGAAAATGCTGAGAACTGCGTTGATATGGATTGTAGGCAATTAGAAATGACCCTTCTTCACAAATATACCTGGTATGATATGAGATGATGTAAAATCCTGATTCTTCCTTGGCAAGTTTGCTTAAAGGGGGCTTAAGGTACTACTTTTCCTTGAGGCAGTGCAAAGGAAAACTCAGCAAAAGTTCTCATGAGGTTAAAAGAGCCCAGACTTCACTTACAAGCATTACAACATCAGGAACTTAGCAAAATTTAAAGGAAACATTCAATTGAGATAAAGAATTTTGCAAAGCATTGACTTAGCAAACTCTAACCCATCCAACCTTAAATTACCCAGATTTCAAGAGGAAATTATGAGTGGAAAAAGAGAGAAAGAGAGGAAAAGAGAGAGAAAAGCAAGATATAGCTATTGCCTTGGATCCAGTGTGGTGTCTGCTGCCATAAAATCCAAGGATAATAGGGATGAGACCACATGAGTGGTTTTACCTGCTCTGACCTCCTGTGGGATGTGGAGCAGTGCACATCCCCCCAGCACAGAACTTGCCCTGCCCCCTCACACACACACGCTTTGGTTGTTTTGAGCCAGTAATCATTTCTTCCAGTCTCTCACAGATGATAAGAGGGAAAATTTCACTGAAAATACTTTAATTTAAATACTACCCCTCCCATGTTTTTTTATCTTTTTAAAAGGGGCTTTTGGGACCATTATTTTGTGGTGCTGCGTTGAAAAACGTAATGGTGTCTTTTCCAGTTTTCATAACACCCTGAAATTTCTAAAATTCTGAACCTATCCTCCTCATTCATGTTTATTTAAGCAACACATTTTTATTTTAAGCAAACAGAACTTAAAATCGGCCATGAGGGAGCACGTTTGGGGTTTTGTTTGTTGGTTTTGTTTTCCTAATCACCAAATATTTTTTATCATTTGTACAGCAGCATAACAATGTTTCTTCCACTGGGAAAAAAGCCAGCATTTACAGTGATTGCTAGACAGACCTTTGTTTTGTACCTCACAGTACCTTATTTTGGTAAAGGTGTCATGTCCAGTGCATAGCCAGACCCACAAATCTGGTCTGACCCCTCGCTGAGGTCAATCAGATGCTCTGAGACAAAGAGGACTGGAAATCATTGAAAGCTTGTGATAGAACATGGCAAAGACAGGGTTGCTGTCTCTATTTTGAGTCTGGGGCTTGGAGCAAAGGCCATGTCAGGCACTGTCAAAACAAAGATAAATAGATGGATAAGTAAGGTAAAAACCCTTGATGAGCAAATCAACATCTTGAGCTACTTAAAACTGCTGTTGGGGGGCGTTATTTTCAGTTGTGTTACCTGCAGTACACAGAGAAACCCTTGGAATGACTCTGTGGGACACTGCTGATCCCTTAGGCTGGCAGTAAAATGTGCACATTGGTTTCAGTCACTGTGCTTTCACACAGGCAAGCTGCCCATCACGGGGGGCAGAGGATGGCTGGCTGGCTCCACTGAACAACGCTATTTATGTGTTCCCTGAACTACAAATAGAAATCTCAGTAAAATGCTCACACAGAAATCCTTTTACTGCACCTGATTCTTCTGTAAGTGGAAGATTTTGCAGCTTATTTTGAAATGGAGAAGGTTAGAAACAGGCATATAACAAAGTTATTTTTTTCTTTCCAATCTTTAATCGTAACAACAGACAGATTACTGACCTTTAACCTTGAGTGTGTTATTTTCCTAATGCTCTGCTGTTTTTTTTTTTTTCTGTTCCCATGTTCTATTAAACAGTTACTATATAAAGCAATGATTTCAGAAGAAAAGAAAGTAATGACTTTGAAAGGCACCCTTCAAAATTGTTTCACTCCCACTGACTTCAGAAAGTGTTTTTGTCCCAGAAGATCTGAACAGTGCTGTAGGCTGATGCAATTTGTTTTAAAGTTACCGAGTATCCAAAACAGTTCCTTGACAAGAAGGAAGGGATTTACCCTCCTGTCTCTCTTTGCGCTGTACGCACAATAGAACCCTTTTCTCTTCACCTTTGATCCAACCTTTTGGGAGACTTTTTTTTTTTCTTCATTTCTGCTGTGTGATTTATCTGACACCTCCCTCTGTGCTCTCCTCACACCACATACAAATCCAATACTGACAAGCCAGCACAGTTTAAATTATTCACGCTTCAGTGTACGTGAGCTGCAGCGCAACAATCAGCCGAGCAATCATTCCTTTCATTGCTCTCTTCTGAACTTATTGACAAAAAATTGCAAGAAGATGAGAATCCTGTGTTGCTAACGAAAGCCTGAGTCTGACTAAAGTAATTTCCATATAAGCAAACAAACAAAAAAACCTTAGCAAGAATGATAATAAATGTAGGAACACATAAACAAACAAAAATTTAATATTAAAAGACTGTGTAGCAATTATTCAGAGCTATTTTGCCTATCTGATATGATAGCATAATCACAAGAAAATCAAAATTTCTTTTGTTTTCTAACAAGTTGCAAGATCATCATAGCAAGATCATTTAATTGACTTCTGGTATACCTGTCAGAGGTAAAATGAAGCTAGTAGGGACTGTAAAGGAGGACAGGAAACAATTCTATCTCTTGTGCTGTTTCCTAGAAGAAACAGAAACTTCCCTTTCCCCCCTTTATCTTCCCCAGCTTTATAATTGCTCTTGGCAAGGAAAACTGTTAATGGCTTCATGGTCACAGCTTGAAGTTAAAAGTTTTGCAGATAATCATAAACAGGAATACGTGACTAATTCCCCCACTAATTTTAAAAGCTGAAGTTTAGTCCTTTCTCAAGAAATGTACAGTTTTAGTAGCTTCTCTCTGTGTTTCATGATTACAAGGAAGTGGCATCTGCTGATTGTCCAGCCTTCAAAGAGTAAAATCACGCACTGAGCACCTGGTAGGGCTCTTCTTCAATCTCATCTCTTACAGAGTGTTCAGCCCAGACAGACAGCAAAGGATATTGTACTGCTAACAATTCCTTCTCCCCTTTCTAACCCTACATTAGATCACAGTCAGGTCTCCTTGACAGCCTTTCATATGTAGAAGGGATCAAAATCACACAATGTATACAAAGTATTTTAAAGTAACAAGTTATTCACAAATTATCATACAACATTTTCAGAAAATAGGGATTCAGTTGGTGTGAAATTATATTGCTTTCAAGAACTTTCATTCACTGGTGAGTTATTTCAGAAATCAGGAAGAAAGAATAGGTGATAAGGAGGTTATTTTCAAGCAGTTTGACTTGCTGTCTTTGAGAAAACAAAGATATTGACTATGTGACTGTCTTTCATGTGAACAAAGCAAGATTTGGAAATGCTTCTATTCAGGTTTGGATTCCATGCTAAGTTCCATGCTAAGTTCCATCTGAGTACTGCCCGAGTTTTCCCTGAAGATCAGATATCAAGTACCAGACACAGGCCTGAATAGTCTTTTATGTATGGACACAGGAAAGCATGAATCACATTTTCTGGAGTCCAAGAGCACAAGCTAAGCTGCTACACAGCCAAAGGGTTTTATATTTTCCCAATAGATCTGAGCACTTCTGACTGAGGCACTGTTTGGCAACAGAAGGAATTACTTCTAATCCATATGTTTGTAGTTAACAAATATGTCACTGGATTCTCTTGCTTGGACACAGATCAGCTCTCCCAGGAATGTCCCTCATGAGAATAGAGAGCTTGCTTCAAAAGAACCAGGTCACACATTAGAAGTCGTCTGGCCTTGGCAACATGGAGCACCTTTTTTAACGTGGAAAAATAGCTTCTCTGCTGCAAAGGGCAGAGTTAGTTCATTTCAACTTAGCTCTGTACTGCTGCCTGGGAAGCGTAAGGTATTTCCAGCTGTGCTAGATGCCAGCAGTAGCTATTCTAAGTTGGTTCTGATATATTTCCCTGGGCCTAACTCTTTCCATTTCAGGGGAAGTAGGTGTTCTAAACCATCTGGTGAGAGAATCTGATAAATTACGGTTTAAATTCTTCTCTTAGGCACCCACAAATTATTGTAAAACTATCATAAAGTATTTATTGGTTGTATTACCACCCACATTGTTCTGACCTCTTTCCAAGCTGATCCTATCTGAAGGCCATTATTCCTTTGTAAACAAATGAGGCAGTGAATCAGTGGTATTGCCCTCAGGATGTATCTGATCCATATTTCTCTGTGATTGTTACCATCATGAAGACCTTTTGGTTCTGCTAAGCAGAGAGTAGAATGCACATTTTCTAGAACCAGTCAGGAAAGCATGGGAAATCATCCTTCTGTCTTGATTGTCTGAGAGATCTCAGCCAGTAGCATGAGACCCATTTAGAAGATGCAATATCCCAGGAAACTGGAGTATATTGCACAAGGGAAATAAGTGCAAGCTAAGAAGACTCAACACTATTTTCTTAATCTGGTCACAATTTCTTTACATTGCTATCTGTGGAAAAGGAGTATAAGACTGCTTTGAAAACGGTTGTGTAGATGCTTGAGACAGTCCCTGACAGATCATCATACATGTATATAACCTCAGGATATTTTGCAAAAGAAACTGAGAGAGGTAGGATGAATGTGTTGAGACTCGCCAAATAAGACATCTAAAAATGAAATTTCCTGTCTAAATAGTCATGTAAACTCTGTTTCTAATCTTTGCATAGCAAGAATTTAGATTATTAAGACCTTGTTAGATTGAGTCAGGTCCAGAATTCACTTCCCCCTACTCATCTTAGACAACACTTTAGCTCTCCTCCTATCTGTTTTAAAAATTGTCTTAAGAACTATTTTCAGAGATAACTAGGCTGGAGATTCTGTTTCCCACGGGTGGAAAAAGAGCCAAGGCATGAGGATTCCCACTTGTTAGAAACCTGAAGTGCAAAGTGCTCTCTATCCTGCACACATATCCCTCAAAGGCATGCAAAGATTCAGTATTTTCCAACATATTTATCTGAAAATTATCTTATTTATCTGATGTAATTTACATTTATATTTACAGGTGAGGTGAGCAAAACCTAAGAGTCTTATCTTCCTTAAAGGGAAACAATTTTCACTCAAATATAAAGTCCCTTACAGCATTTTTGTTAAATTTCTATAGCTACTTATAAAATGGTCCTTATTAACATGTGATATTAAAAGTAATTTAAGCAATGCAAACTTTTTTTTCTATAAATATAAATACACAAGATCTGCTGGTATAACACTGGAGTACCATCCTAACAGAATGAGTGACAGTGCTGTAAACCATCTATGCTAGCAGATGTAGACTGGATCCTGTCTGAATCAAGCTTCCTTTAACTTCACATGGGCTTTCTGTTGGGAAAACCTGGTTGTTGTATACCAGATGTACCCCTGAGAACCTTCTGATTATTGATGAAAAGAAGGGGAAAAAGAGGAAGGACTAAGGTGACAACGTAAAGACTTCCTATGCCTGAAATCATTCTAAATAGTCAAAAACCTCAGCTCAGAAATGCCAGTCATTGTCACCAAAAAAAAAAAAAAGCCACTTGAGAAGAAAAAATGTCAATTTATCTTCTGAAAGTGACAGAAGTGTAAAAGTGCGACAGAGTAAATATCAAACACACCCCACAGAAAAGATTGTTCTATTCCAAAGCTCTGTTGCCTGAAGCAGTGGGTAATGTGGGATTTATTAGCAGAACAAATTGTTTTATTATAAACACAATTGAGCAGGTCGGTCAAATTAGTATACTGGGCAGCTGAAGTACAGAAAACAATCTAATCTTAACTCCAGAAGAACAAACATGCCAATATGTTGGTGGAGTCAGCAGTGCTTTGGACTTGTGCTTGAATGGCAAGTTAAAACACATGGCAGAAATATAGTCAATTTTGTTGGTACAAATCTTTACTAGTGTTTTAAGTCACAAAAAAAAAATCAAAATTACCTATGAAACACTTTTTGTTCTTATTGGAAGTGTTCTTTTTTTTTCTTATTTGTATAGTCTAGACACTGTGCTTTAAGAGCTCGAGAGCCATATTTTCAAGTTTTTCTGCCAACCTATTATTTATTAATGAAAACTGAGATTCTGACACAGTCACATGAACCCAGGCTTCAGAAAAACACTGAATGGTGAACAGCTCTACACAGACTCCTGTAACTTACAGCTTTGGCTGGCAGAGCTCCCCTGGACATCAGCAGAACCACATTGGTGCACACACAGAGAACAGTTTGACACTGCACAAGTGCAAAGATATCACTGGGATGATTTTATAAGACAGTTGGAACAGGGGAGGTAAAGAATTTTGACTGTATCTGCAATACTAAAGAAAATAACACCAGGCCCTCCTCTTTTGTCCCCAGCTATCACAACTTGGTTATGTCCATTCTGTGAAAGCCTCTTATCCCCCTCCCCATCAATCTGAATGCATTTCAGCTGTGTGCTTAGCCTGTGCCAAGCCCCTGTACTACACCTGGGAAATAATTTCAAGTGTTGGTCTGCTAAAATGAAAAGCAGGGTAGGGATTATTGCAACAATCAAATAAGGAGCACAAGCAATTGAGTTCTAGTGCCTGCATAAGAGGAATATTACTGCAGTTCTACCCTGGCTGAGATCTGCAGATAATGCTATTGTAGCTCATATGGCTAATGATGCTCTAATCATCTGTGCAGCAAAGCAAAGAGAGGAAACCAAACTACGATGCGGAGATAGTGAAGGAGGGAGAAAGGATGGGAACTGCCTCATGGAAAGGGAAAATGTAGATTCTGCTGAGCCATTACTGTCATTATTTGCCTCTGGTCTCCCATCTGGCTGTCAGGGAAGTACAGAAAAGCTCAGTCTGCATGTGAGCAATTTTCACAAATAGCAGATCAAGGTTAAAAAGTTGTAGTAAGAGGCCAGCGGTTCTTTGGGGGACCTGAAACTGAGGAGCACCTTAGGGAAGAGAAGAAGAAGAGGAGTTGCTAAGATGGGAGAGATCCTGAAAATGCAAGGGGACAATGAAGATGGGACAGCCTTTAGGACTGAGGAACTAAAATTTAGATTTGAGCAGTAGTTATTTGAGATTTGGGGGTCTAAAGGAGCTTTTAAACACAGTCAGAAGTCTTGTTCAGGAAAAGAGAGAAAAACAAGGAGTTCAGGGGACTGAGGAAAGATGCTAGTTGTGCCTAAGAGTTCTTAAAATAATTTATTACTTAAAATAACTCTCCCACAATTTGGAATTTCTTCCTGTCAGGACCTGGATGTGTGGAGTAAATAAAATATCCCCAAAATCCTTCCTACCACTAATATTCTACACAGACAGACTGACCAGTCTGATAATGCTTTCAACACAGATGATACAAGGTTCAGCCAGGGGCTTGCATGATATTTTGAGGACTAGGGTAAAAATTGTGTTTTCATTACTCTGGTACTCTGGTTCTTCTCTGTGGGTTTGGGTGATGGGGGGAAGATTTTTAAAACAAAACAAAACAAAACAAACACATTATATTTCATGTCCTGAAGAAAAAGAAGCATAGTAAAAAAAATTAAATAAATAAAAAGGATTATTTTCATTGCTTGTGAATGTTAGTATATAAAAACAGGGGAATAGTGAAACAGCCAAATCAATTTGAAATGCTTGGCTGCAAAAGTTATTTTTAAGCTGGATATACAAGAAAGCAATCCCTAATCTCCTGACAAACTCTCTCCTGACATGGGCAAGAATATGCTTTCATCAATATAGAAAGCTTTCACTGAAATACTTGAAAGAAAGATCTGGATCCAAGCAGTAAAGGAAAATTGTAATGTGTACATTCAATGCAGTCTTAAATGGGCTCCCACAAGTCCTCATGTGTATTCAAATAAAAGCTAGATATTTTTATAACTGTCTGCATGCTCAAACAAAGCTGCCTTTACACCTGGTTCACTGCCCAGATGGGATCAAATTACACAGTTTTTTCAACAGAACTAACTCTACCTACGACCCAAACCAGGATAGTGCAATCCAGTTCTGGTCCCAAAGTAAATGTGTTAGAAGTGTAGGAATATGCCTACAGGCTAGTAAGCCACCTGAGAGACAGAATGCATTAACACCCTGCCCAGTCGTGTCATGTCAGTGCATGCAAATTTATCTAAATGGTATCAGTACCAGGTTTGTTCTATGCCCCAGTGCTTTGGGACACTGGGGAACTGACTTATTACTATCAGCACTTAACAGTCTAAACGAACTGCATAGGATTTTTCTTATCTAATTTGGGCACCTAAAAGTTTGTTTTGGTCAGTAGTAATTCCCAAGGATGATTCAACACACATATTTAGGAGTCTAAGGTAATTAGTGTGGACTGTAACAGCTAATGCTTAGTTACCTAAATTAGATGAAGCTCAGTATGTAACTGCAAATATCTTTTGAATATAAAACAGTTTCTTGGCCTTATAATAGCTACACTTGCATCTGAAAAGCCTGTGCTTTTTCTTTCTGAAGGAATAATCACTTCGTATGTATTGTAATGAATTTTTAATGGGGGTGAATGAATTCATAGGAAAAAAAGTAGAGCTTTAGAAGTATCCTATAGTAGATAATACTATTTTCTAGAGTCATTCTCTTCATGGTGATAATCTGACTCAGGTCAGATAGTGCTTGGCCTCTCTAAGGAGGGCTGCCAATATACAATGGTGTCAATTAAGGTGATTTTTACTGTGCATATTCTTTGGGAACTGCAGCTCATTTCCTCAAAACTGAAGTCAGGCTGGAAAATCATTTTATTGCTCCATCAGATTGAAAGAACAATCTGTTAGGAATGGCCAAAGATATCTTTGAATTGGTGATCTACCAGTAAAATTGCAGTGAAAAGTCATTATGCAAATGAGAGAGCAGAAATTTTTAACTACAGGCTTTGAAAATTAAGAACTGTGTGAGGAAAAGTTTTATATCTGTGGATACCTAACAACCTGAAACAAGGAATATCTGGCTTCTATAAGGCTGTCTGCTACTTTTCAGGTGTCCTCAAAATGCAGTTCATGTTGCTGAGATCAGCTAAAAGAGGGTTCCACAGGGTAAAATAAGGACAGGCATTACTGAAAATACACATTAACCTATACTGATTGATCCCATCTGTTTAGAAGAAAAATGTTCTTCTGGTTTTGCATCCTTCACAGGAAAATATTGGCTTTGATTCCCCATCTTCTCTTGTATAAATAGTGCGTTCACGTAATAGTTCCGAATGTAACTATTTATAACGGTGACACGAATTAGGTAGAGAAATGTCAATGGCTGTTCCTTGTAACAAAAAAAGTAAAATTGCGCATCAAGTCCCTGTGACAAGCAATATCACAAATGGCACCTCCGGAAAAAAGAGAGGATGTACTGAAGAAACTTTTTAGAGCTGTGCATGGTAGATGAGACATGAACATCCCTTCAACATTAACAGAAATTACATGCTTAAGCTACCACAAATGCTGTTGAGATTTCTTTCTGTGTTATAAGGCAGAAGCCATTGATTTCCACTAAAATATAAACCTCCACAGTCAAAGAGGAAGATGCAGAATGTATTTCTATGTTGTCAACAGTCACAGATTGTGAGCACCAAAACAGTCACAGCTAAAGAGAAAGAAAAAACTAGCTTTTTCAAGCGTGGCTATAACACCTTTTACTCACAGTTTACTATCATTTACAATTTAGTTAGTGCTGTAACTAAATTCGCAGCCTTCAAGTAACATCTAACTCCTCATCAGGACTTTTCAGTTCTTTAGATATAAATATGGAACTAAACTGCAGAAACTAACTGTATATCAGCGATAAATTGTGAAGGCTTTTTTAGGAATTACCAGCCTCTCAAATGAATCCTGGTGCTTGAAAACAACCTAAAAAGTGCAGTACAAGTGCAGTAGAAATCACTTTTAAGGGCAATATTGCATGAGATGTATAATCTTACATTTGCCTTTTCAAATGGAATTTGTAATGGTTTTCATCACAGAGATAACTGACGATGTAATAAAATTATCTATGCATTTAATTTTCTAAAAACTCCTGACTTCAACAATGTTATCCACATTTGTTATTGAAGGGAATTTGAGGAAAATCTGCTTTCTCCGGGGAAGGTAGGAAGTCTGCCAGAGATACCCATGAGCATGGATGAAGGTCTGCCATTTTAGCCTGATGGCATTTAGACTCAGTCATTTTCTTTTTGTTCTCTGGCAGTTTCTTGGGTTTGTGGACAGTTTGGGAATGCAGCTTTGGCTCCTGAAGATTAACTGTGCTGCTGTGACTTACAGCTTCATTGATAGCCTTATAATCTAAAGGGAGAGAATGATGGGTGTGGCACACTGTCATGATATGCTCTCAGAAATCTATATTGATCCTTCTGCTGAAAAGCTGTACAACTATATTTTTGGGAGCTATTGTTATATGGTGTCATTGTTTAGCTCTTACCTGTTCTTTTGTTCTGCAAAAAGGGGCAAACCTGCAACACCTGCCCTAGGTGAATAAGTATTTTTGAGGTTAGACCAAAGAATAATTTGGAATAAATTGCAGTGTCACACAAAACACTGTTTTTAATGTTTCAGCTATTACTTTTCTTTATTTAATGATTGATTAATTTACCAACTCTGTGGTTACAACTGTGACACAACTGAAGTCAGAAATGTAGACTTGAGGATCTGTAGTTGATTCTCATAACTAATTTTGTTCTTGGCCAACCCAGGACATTCTTTTAAACCTAATCAGGTTCATAACATTACAAAGGTGCCATGTAAGTTCTGATATGCTAGTGTCTGGATTGATAAGCAAAACTACAGAAGAGTTAAGATTGCTCAGTGTATGCCTCTGAAATATGCAAACAAAAGCCATGATTGCTCTGAATAGGGTCTTCCTCTTGTAAAACATGGCAACAGCAACAACTGACAAAAATCTAAAAAGGCAGATAATGTTATTTAACAGTAATTAACGAGAGTGGTGAGACACAAGCACAGGTTGCCCAGAGAAGTTGTGGATGCCCCATCCCTGGCAGTGTTCAAGGCCAGGCAAAAGGGAGCCCTGAGCATCCTGGTCTAGTGGAATATGTGTCTGCCCAAGGCAGGGAGGTTGGAATGAGATGATCATTAAGTCCCTTTCAACACAAACCATTATATGACTCTATGATTAATTAAAGAGATTTTTTTTCATTCCATTATTTTTTGTGCTTTTCCAATAATTGAGGTCTTTACTCAGCTGGAAATGTGTCTGCATAAAATAAAAAGTAAGTATAATAAATTTACCACAAACTATAGAGATCTCCTTGTTCAGCAATGATATATGTTAATAACAACCACTTTTTAATTCAAAATTTCCATTCACATATGATATCATCTAGTCTTGCTGCAGTATAAGTTAATGCTGTCTCAACATAACAGAGTAAACATAAGTAAAAGGAATAAATTCATCTTCCTAACTGTCCTTGCAGTATTCTGTAGCCTTGTCCCCTTTGTTGTGTGCAGACATGGCAGGAAAGAAATCCATGGGTTCCTCAGGAAATGAGACATTCCATTTCATCTTCACTCCTAATAAAATTCCCATTACACAGGTCTAAGTCATTTGCTGGTCATGCCTTGTCTAGCTCAGTTCAATTAAATCATAATTTTGCACATTTTTCAAATCTGGGTTAAAGATCCTGTTACTCCAACATAATAAATTGCCATTGTTTAGATAACATAACCTCAGCAATTCAGTTCTAGTCACACAGTGTCTAACAATAAAGCCCTAGACTTCCCATGTAACTCAAAAATTTGCCAATTTCACACTTGATTTTCCACCTGTTCTACTCTGCAGTTTTCATGTATCTTGTTCATGTTTATAATTTTTTCAGACTTATTTTTGATCAAACCATTAAGAATTACAGTCTTTAAAAAGTTCCTTGATGTAAATGTTATGACCTTGAGGCCAGATTCTAATGTTTCTAAGTTTGTCTCTGGATCAGTGATTTCCAGCCTATTTCCATGTTATAGAGTAAAGAAATTTGAAATCTTTCTTGTTTAACTGTAAAGAACTTTGGTTCTGACAACACCCTGTACCAGTGGACATGCAGCATTCCTGGAAATGCATGTTCTAGGAGCTCTTTTTTTCTTGAAACACATAGACACCTGTGCTGGGCATCCTTGTTCTTCCCACTCTGCCCTCCTCTGCTAGTAATCCTGGCAGAGAACCTAAAAGATAAGGAGTCCAGGTTTTAAGATAAAAGTACATTTACACAGACAAAGAATTTAGTCCCCTGGCTCCATCTCAGAAATCCATTCACTTAATTGTCTTGGAGACTCTCATGAAATGAACCAACCAGTGCTTCCTGAGATGTACCTTAGGTGTGCTGCAGAGAATAATTCACCCCAGGGCCATTCAATCCATTCGATTGGCAATTTGAATACCTTTCTTACTATTTCAGTGACTTTTGGACCTTCAAATGGTTGTATATGCCTCTGTGCCTCCCCAGAAATTGCATCAGCTGATCTTAGTTTCAAATTATATTTTAAAAAAGGGCTGTCAGAGGATTTCAGACATTTCAGAATAGATAAAATATATAAGCTAATAATTGTTTCTCAGGCACCAAGAGATACAACATATGGTGCAAAGCAGACTTTTGCCTTCATTGTTATCTTTGACTGCAGCAATGCTTTGGACACAGCACCCACAAGCATACTTTTGACCAGAGTGTCCTTGTGCAAAAATTAAAGAGAGTTGGACCGGATGCATAACCCATGAGTTGGGTTGAACACTGACTGAACAAAGGGCTCAGAGTGTCGTGATCATCAGGAAAAAGTCTAACTTGCAACTGATTACTAATAGGACACCCTAAGGGCAGTGGCTAGGGATAATAATACTGTTCAATAGCTTCATGCATGACCCAGTTTGCAGCAGACACAAAACTGATGTGTAAAGTGATCAATATACTGGTCGGCAAAATGCTGTTCAGACAGATTGGCTGCACATGGTAAAAACTCCTAATCAGTAACCGCATGATCTCATCAAAGGCAAAAGCAGAGTCCTACACCTGTGATGAAATAAACCCATGGAAGAGAAATGGTCAGAAAGGTGGTTCAGTTTTGCAGCAAAGGAACTGGGAGTCTTGCCAAAGAGGATGACCTAGAATGAAGTGTTCCCTTTCAGCAAAGACAAACTACTCAGAGGACTGTGTTAGCAGAGGTGAGGCCAGCAGGTTGAGGTTCATTCTTCCCTTCTATTCACCCTTGGGGGATGACATTTGGACACTGTGTCCAGTTATACCCCAATACAATAAAGAAAAAATGTAGAAGTGAGTTCTGTGGTGGTCCTTTAAGATTGTTAGGGGACTTGAGCACATAACACAAAGAAACCCATCATAGAATGGCTTGGGTTGGAAGAGACTTTAAAAATTATTTCATTCCAATTCCCCTGCCATGCGCAGGGACACCTTCTAAGAAACCAGGTTGCTCAAAGCCCCATCCAACCTGTCCTTGAACACTTCCAGGGATTGGACATTCACCACCTCTCTGGGCAGCATATTCCAGTGACTCACCACCCTCACAGACAAGAATGTCTTCCTAATATCTAATTAAGCCTACCCTTTTTTTAGTTTAAAGCCATTCCCTCTTGTTCTGCCACTACAATCCCTTGCAAAAAGTCCCTCTCCTTAGTGCTCTTTATTACTGAAGTCTGCTTTAAGGTTACCCCAGAATCTTCTCTTCTTTGAACTGAACAGCCCCAACTCTCTCAGTCTGTCTTCACAGGACAGGTTCTCCAACCTTCTCCTCCACCTGTTCCAACAGGTACATTTCCTTCCTATTTTGGAGGCCCCAGAGCTGGATGCAGCACTCCAGGTAGGGTCTCACAAGAACAGAAGAGAAGGTGAGAATCACCTCCTTGCCCTGCTGACCACATGGCTTTGGATGCAGCCCAGGGTAAGATTGGATTTCTGGTCTGCAAGCACATATTGCTTGGTCATGAGCTCCTCATCCACCGACAGACTCAAGACTTTTTCCTCAGGACTGCTCGCAGTCCATTTTCAGTCCAGACTGCACTTGTGCTTGGGATTGCCCTGAGGCAGGTTCAGGACCTTGCACTTGGCTTTGTTGAACTTCCTAAGCCATTCACAGGCCCATTTCTTAAGCCTGTCCAGGTCCCACTGGATGACATCTCTTCCCTCCAGTATATTGACTGCACCACACAGTCTGGTGTCATCAGCAAACTTGCTGAGGGTGCCCTTGATCCCTTTGTCTCTGTCACCAACAAAGATGCCAAGTAGTGCTGGCCAACTACATCTTCCAGTAACAAAGGAGTCAAGGCTTTGTGGGATTACCAGGAAGACACCACAGTCTGTGGGATTGAAAAGGCAAAAAGTGAAAGATTTCACACAACCAGAACTGAGTTGGCAAATGAAAAATGTAGGAAATGATAGGCCTTTGCAGTCATCAGTGAAGATCACATGAGAAGGAAACTAGAACTTTTTGCAATCAGTATTTTGCATTTTCTTACAGAATAAATATGATAAACTGCTTTGAAAAATACCCCTATTAAAGTCATGATTCAAAGTCATATTATACAGGCTTGTAGAGGAGGGAAAATAGTTTCTAAGTTAGAATTATGATAGTATTTATGTATTTGAGTTAAGCTGTGTTTTAATTCTTTTTATTCTTGTAGAGATGCTGGGAAGATTTAAATATTTATTTCAGGGAATAGAAACAAGACGCAAACAGGCTTCCTAGGTGCTTCCAATTTAGATTTCATGTATCTAAAAGTAGCCTCTAAGGTGGGTCAATGTATCCAATCAGACATCCAGGCTCTCCAAAAGGCATATGATGAAAGAGACATTCTGCAAACAGCACAAAACATTCCCATGGCACACAGAGTCCATGGGTGAAGTGTTTATGGTAGATAGATACAGGAGAATCATAGGTGGAATTCCTTTCTGGCAGAAGATATGTCATGTCATCACTCACTGTTTTTGAAACACAGAATTTCTAAGGGTGACTGGCCACTTCTTGTGAAATACTCAAGTGTTGCAGAGGAGTATAGTCCGCTCTTGAGAATAACATCTCTTGGATTATTGTGTATTTTTTATCTAATAGTATCCCTAGTAGGTTCTGCAGATGCTCAAACAGAAGTCATTAGGATTGCTTTCTTTTATTCCAAATAAATTCCAGAATAATTTAAAAGTAAGTTAAATAAAGTTAGAAATAAATTTTATATTTAAAGTTTATTATTTTTAGTACATTTCTTCAAGAAAAATTTTATTGGCTATAGAAGAAGGATTTGCTGGGATTATTGTACATTTGAAACAAAGGGAAAAATTTTAGCTACTGCCTGAATGACATAATTTCTTTAAACAAAAAGAAAAAAATTAAGCAAAACTCAAACTTTCTCAGTACATCTCAGCATTATAAAATGTTCCTATTATAACATAAAGATTTGATTTTTCTAAATTGTGCTTTCACATATTAGACATCCTTGAATTTTGCTGGGGTTTGCTGGCTGAGGAAGTCAGTCTAACATTATTCTTCACTTCTAAAAATATTACTAGGGTGCTTCCGTCTTTTAACCTCTGTATTTTTTCCCTTTCCCACTCTGTATTTTTTCTCTTTCACACTCTGTATTTTTTCCCTTTCCCACTCTGCAGCCTTGGGCTTATGCTAGTGAACTCCAGGTCACTCACTGCAACTTAGTCATCTACTGTTAAAATCTTTGCATGTTTCTTGACAATTTTTTTGCCTAGGCTACTCTTCCAAACAAGTCCTCAGAGTAACTAAAAATTTAGGTGGGGTGAGGGACATATTTCAGTTGATTTAATTACCTATAGTAAACACACAGATTGAATGCAACCATCCTATATTTTTGATCTTAGGAGAGTTTACCAGCATTTATTCAATAAGTATTAGTCTTGCAGTCAGAAAATGAATACCTAAAAATTTAGTCCTGTATGTAGTCAGTTGGTTGGGGGAAGGAAAAAAAAAAAAGCACACCAAAACCACACCACAAAATAAACAAATAAATAAACAAAAAACCTCCTTTCCAAGGTGTTCATAGCTGGGGTACAGTACTTCTCTTCCTTGTAAAAATAACAATAATGGATAAGTGTAGTTAAATACATGAGCAATACAGCAGACCTACCCTCACATTAATGCATGCTGGAAAGGTTTTACAGAGGGAGAACAGCATAAAATCACAATTGCACTCTCTGCATTCACACAATTAGAAGGACTGATTGTTTCATTCCCATGAAGGCGCTGGATTTACAACAGTCCCTCATATATAATTTTTATGATATTTCAAACTGCTGAGTTATCATCCTTGCAAATAGCACACATTTTAAAACAAATTCTCCCTGTGGGTTTTGGGCACTGTGTCCGGGAGCCCAATAGGCCCCAAGACTCCCTCTGGGTTTCACCTAAATAGGACTAAGATCAGCCTTCCCATACCTGCAGAGCGCAATCTAGCTGCTGAGAATTTTGGGTATGAGTCACTCAACAAATGTGTTGGATCTGCAATTAATTTTTCACTAGCTTTAGTCGATGAAGCAAAGTCTTCTGTTGTATTCAAGACCTTTCTACTACTATGCCTTGGAACTGTAAGTGTGAGAAAGCAGAGAAAGGCTTTTAATCAGAAAGCTTTCACAAGGTTTTTGAATGCTTGAGAACAATGTGAGACCCCCAAATGTACTGAAAGGGCTAGATTTTGACAAATGTTAAAGCCTTTTATATATTCACGTACTTAATTCTCAAATGAGCAATATTGATTGAGAGTGTTTCTTTAATGACAATGGCAGGCAGTGGAGTAGAGGTGACATGTAAATTGTCTTTTCTTCACTTGATCTGAAAATGGATTTTGCCATTATGAGCCATTGTTTCTATTCAGTAGGCAGTTCACAGTTGAATGCATTAAGAACTGAGTTATCACAGAATAATGGTGACATGAACATGTTTCACCTTTGTAAGATTGTACATTTAAGGTTTTTTTTCTGAATAAATTGTATTGATTTAATATATTTCACAAATGTTCTAACTTTAAAAGATTTATGCAGTCAGTACTTCCAAGATGTGGGCTAACTGAAAGCTTTTTGCTGTTAAAATTATAGAAATGACCTTTGCTTTCATAGACCTTAGCTTTTGAGTGCTTAGAATAAGGTACAGAAGGTATTTAATAGGTAGAATTTAATTTGACTGGTTTACTCTTAATAGTTGTACAAATCAATTGGCATTTTGACCATTTTTTCTGTTTATTTCTGCCTAATTTAATTTTCTGGAGGTTTTTTCGATTTTGTTTTGTGGGGGTTTTTAATCTAAGATTGAGGACCAAACTATATAATTTTTTTGTAGAGAGTTCATTTCTGTGTCACAAGGAAACTTACAGATCAATTAACTCACAATCATAAGTGCAAGCAAATGATTCTTCTAATGGAACAATACTTAATAATGTACATGTTTCTGTGTCTCCCTATTTTTGGAAGATTTTCTTAGTGAAAGACCTAATTTGTTCTAAGTATTGTCAGTCTGTTAGCAAAATGCTTTGCACTCCTCAAAATACGCTAAAATTAATTTCTGACTTAATTGTCAAAATCTGCTCTCAGTCTTGCCATGTTAAAGTCATCAAATATTGTTATAATCTGCCCAGAAAAAAAGAAATCCACATCAACAGAGTTAGTGTTTAAGTTAATGACAGAGGAAGACTGGCTCCAAAAGTTGCTTTGGAAATGAATAGCCAAAGCTTCCCGATTAATTGTTTTTCGTATTTTCAGCATAATTCCCCTCAGAACTAGAGTCATATCCATAACGTGGACCAAACTGACAAACACGAACAAGAGAACTGAGAGAGCAGTTTACAAGAAATTAAAAAAAAAAAAAAATCCAGAAGGAAGAGGAACATATGATAAAATGTGAAGATGCAAGGTGAAGAGGTTAAAAAAAGGAAGGGGTGGGGATATGACAGGCAGAAAGGGAAAGGAATATGAAACTGCAAATAGATGATAAATAATAGTCATGCAGCTAGAAAGGAAGAATATAAAGAATTGAATGGAAACCGCTTGCTGTTATCACCTTGGCATTCTAATCTTAGTACCTGCAGAACTCAAAATTACAGCACATTTCCCTGTCTCAGCTATCATCATTCTTTTAATCCACTTTCTGCCTGCTTCTTACCCTTTCATTCAAAAACTTGGCCCCTGACTGGCAGATTCGGTTTTGTCTCACTTAATATAACCCTCCACCTTCATCTTTTCCCATGGATCAGATATGTCAGTATATATGGCCATACGTGAGGAAGTGTTTCTAGTTGCTGGGTTTTGCCTACCTGCCTGTTCTAAATTTAGTATGCATATTTCAGAGTCTGAAATATCTGAAACACCACTATCAGTATTGTCTGGATCCTTAATGGTATTCACAGAATATACAAGATGAGATTTAGGAAGTTACTGTTCGAATAGCTGAAATATTAAAATTTCTAGCATGCACCTCACTCCTTTTCTTTACCTTGATCCCTTTTTGTTTTGATGAAATGTATCAAATGCACTCCCCAGTTATATCTCCACTTACTTGAAACGTAATCGCATTACAAGGAGATTTACTTTCCTGGTGCCTTTACTGCTAATCTGAGATTATCATACACAGAGAAATAAAAGAAAGCAACATTAGGACTTGTACCTATCTGAGTAATATCTGCCACAGGTAGCCCTATAACAGTCTTATCAATACAACAGGTGACATCCCGGCCTCAAAGATATTTTACTTAGTATGCCTAACAATAAACATTTACTTGCAAGACCAGGGCTCATTAAAAAATATGTTTAAAGACTCAAATTCTACCTAAAAAGAGGAAGATAGCATGACTTACTAGAAGAGAAATATTAGAATTTATAATTCCAGAGACTTAGTACTGTGCACTTGTTATTGCCATGTTTGCATTTGTCTCCAGTTAATAAAGTCCCTTTGAAGAGCAGAATGGATGCCTTACACTCACTGGCATACATATACTGAGATGCAGTGTAGATACAGATCACACCCACACTTGTAAATTAAACAATCTTGGATTTGCTGTCTCGCCCTTTGTCCAGGCTGCATGCTGAGTCCCACTTTTTTACCAAAGGACAAACTGGGTAATGCCAACTGGCCCTAATCCTACCCATGGTAAGGACTGTTCAAATTATTTAGCTGTCTAGATGTGGGTATTTCACTGCTCATGCAGATCACTAGTTTAATTTACTAATACAGTGGCTATGGATTTAACAGCAATTTGGAACATTACAAGCAAAAATGCATTTTTCTGTCCAGATTCCCTGAGTTTCTCATAGTAAATCAAGAAATAAGAATTTCTGTGTGTTGTGCATCTTATCTGGAAATAGACTTATCTGCTAAATAGATCAAGTTCTAAAATGTGTTCTTTGACTAGGAAGGGAGATGAGTTTGATGTCAGAAAGTCAAAGTATACACAGCAGATTTCTAAACTGCAGTAGAATAAATTCTATTCTGGATGTGTGATATCACACATATTTCAGTTCATTCAGAGTTGGAAAGAAATTGTATGAGATCATGAACATTTTTTTGCTAATTCTGGGAAGTTTAAGGGAAAAGCTTTGCTTATTTGCATTGTTTAATGTACTTAAATATGCTGAATTTAGATAAGCTGTCTGTTGGGAATGAATCAATGTGAAAGCTATCATTTTATCCCATCACAGATGATGGAATAAAATAAAATGACAAAAAAGCACAGAAAAAAGCATTGCTGTATTTTAAGAGGTCCCTGTCAATGACTTGTAAGGCAATCTCTTCTATTCCCATTGACCAGGGTGTAACACATTTGCAGTGGCATGTCACTGTCAAAAGAGTAGTTTATGGTCTCACATTTCAGTGAAAACAGTTCTGCAGCCTATAACTGTTGTAACTATATCAACAAAATGTTTCTACAGCAATTTGTTGACTCTATTCCCAAACGTTATATCAACAGCACTTAAACAAACTTCAGAGTGAAATCCAGAATGTTATTTGGTATCCATAGGTATATTCAATGAGATATCCATGCTGTATATTGAGTACACAGAGCTGTTTTCCTCAAATTCTGTTTTACTGCCAGGAAAAAGATGGATAGGGAGCCTACACAGGTATGCACAAGCAAAATCAGGATCACAGGAAATTAAATACATCTCTCACGTTAAATGGATTATGAAAAAACAGGCATAGGACTCAATGAATCAGAAACATTTTGTCCTCACTTTGCTCATATGACTCTTCCAAACTAAATAAAGCAATCAAGAGACCCAGTAAATATTACGTAAACAATTTCAAATTTTTTTTTCCTGCTGCTTAGGGAGATATAAAATTCTGCCAAAAAGTCATAGTAGTTTTTGCACCCCAAATTTTTAACATAGGAAAAGAAACAAAGAGAGGAAGGGTGCAGAGTGAAGCAATCATAAGTGCAAAAATATCAGTTTTATAGATTCCAAAGGAAATATAGTGAGATGCCTTTTTTGTATTTGGATTTTGATGCAGTCTTTGACTACAGGTTCACATAGAGCTTTTTTCTTTACTGTGGCTGTCAGGGCAGAGAATGGCAGCAACTGCCCAAGTAATGAGCAACTATTCAATTGCTGTTTTCTCATTTATGCCCAATGAGTTGTTCAACAGATTACTTACTGCATGTTATTTAAACCCTGCTCTGAATACAGAATTATTAATTTCCTGTGGCTTTTTTTCTGGTACTCATCAGTGTAGTATCTGAGTGCTCTTCTTAGACTAATGACTACTTCCACAACCATCTGATGAAATTATCATCCCCATTTTACAGATTGAGAACTGAGACACACAGATACAAACGTCCAAAGTGCCCACTAATTTTCTCATTCAATCAAAGACACACAGAACCTGATTTTTTGAAGCACTAAGAATTACACAGCAGTTCAGATGTTCAAAGCAGCATCCCACAGACAATCATGGCAGCTGTGAGTGTACACAATTTCTGCAAATCAGACCCTAGAGCCTCAACAGAGGAAGTCAGAAAACAAGGATCACACAATTATGTGTGTCTACATGGTACGTTGCAGATATTTGCAAGATATCTGGGGCAGGAATGAACAATTTGGATACAAGAAGCAGCATAGTTGTGCTTATATGACATTCTAAATTAACTATTTAGCTCTGAGAAATAGGATGTTTCAAGCCTGCTGCATCCTTTTGCTGCTTTCCTCCCAAGACCTTCTCTACCCTATCTCATGGCCTCCTGCCTCACTCACTGTTCACCTGACACCTTCTGCAGCAAATCACTCCAGAGGGCCTGTGACAATGACAAGGAGGGCTTTTTGTAATTGCACAGTCCCAGACTATTCCCTGAGGTGCCTCCTTACTCTACCCTGACACAATGCTCAGTGGAAAACAACTAGTATGCAATTATGTAACTCCATCAAAAAAGCCTAGTCACTAGGAAGACAAATTAAGATATCACTGCCATTTCTTTGACTGCTTCATGGGCAGCAATCCTGAGCAAAATGCTCTGGTTTAAAAAATAAAAATAAAAACATTAGCATTTTCTAGTGTAAAAAAACAAACAAAACAAAACTGGCTGCATGAACACCTCCGGGTAATTTTTTAGCTCGAAGTGATTCAAGCTTGGCAAAAGTATCAGCAGCTTTTTTTCAGAAGTGGAGCCCAACATTTAGCAGTCTTGAAGTCCAACTTTTATTTAATTCTAATTAATTTTAATTAATAAAAAACAATTAATTATGTCATTTAATTTTTCAGTTTTAGAACTGCATTTAGTAATTTGACATACTAGACATAGCCCTTTGATACGAACTGATGCTTATTGAGACGGAGCAATCATCATTACAAGGTAAGGATATGAACAAGAGTTCCTTTGCATCCAGTTAAGCATATGTAATTGCTTCGTTAATGGGGATCTAAAGAGTAAAGTGTCATTAAATATGGGACCTTCTTAAATATATTTGGATGAAAGTATTCTGAATAGGAAATAATTCAGAATTAAAAAAAATACTTTTATTTTTTGTTTTTCACCTCGAATTTGGATTAGAAAAATACAGAAATCAGTAGAAAATACAATCTTCAGTGTTTTATTTTTCATTCTCATTTATCTTAGAGTCTCACAACATATTAACATGGAATTTTCAGTCTTGCTTCTTTTTTTTCTCGCAATCTTAAATCAGAAAGCTGGCAAATGTGCAAACTCATGAATTTTAAACATGAGATAGATCAGGAATTTAGCTAAAGTGCTGGCCTTTTTATTGTTTGAAATTCATCAGGTATCTGTTCCAGAGCAGTTTTAGACAGGAGGATCACAGGGATTATCAAACTCTAGAGAACATTAATAAAATTTAAAAATTCAGCACTTAATAGCACTGTCAGCTTCAGCGTTTGGGACCATTAAGGAGAAATACTTCAAATACATGTTAAAATACTGTTAGTTGTCACAGCAAATGGAAACAACAGCAGATAAACACATTTTCAAGGAGGAAAGAAGTAAAAGGAAATAGTACAGGTAATAGCAGCCTACCTTTTTTAAAATCTATTCCACTCAAAAGCAGATATTTTGGGTAGAATTCAGCCCAAGTAATTCAGACACCTGACTGGCATGCAGTCTTACAAAACTCCTAGGTTGAAGGTGAGCTGGGTTTGATGTTCCAGTCTCCCTATCATATTCTCAACAGACAGAGAAAAAACTGCTGAAGGAAGGGGGATCTCCCACCTCATTTTGTATTCTTTCCCCTTTATTTCAGAAATCTCTTATATATACATCCACTCCTTCTTGTGGAAAGTAATGGAACCAATCAGAAATATTAGGTTCCTCTGTGTATTTGGGATATTTAAGAATAGTATTCTTTGGCTCTTAGTCAAATTCCAGATTAGATAATAGCAACTAATTATAGACCCATTTGCCCAAGGAACAGACTTCAGCTGCAGAAGACCAAACCCACATCATTCAGTGCAGCCATAGTCACGAAGTGTCTGTGCCAGCGTTCCAGTGTCTGTGCCAGGCCTTTCCTTGAAATAGAATCACTATCCAAACAAACGGCCCATTGAGTGCACGGCCCAGAGCTGGGCTTGCTCTCTTGTCTGGGAAGTGGTGTGGCTGACAGGCTAACTGCTTACTCAAGGCATGACCCCCAGCACAGGCCAAGTTTTGCTCAAAAAGCCACTCATTTAAGGAATGTGTCTACAAGGTTTAGCACTGCAGTGCAGCAGGTAGGCTGCATTATTGTCTGGATTTCAAGTGGATTTCACAACTACAACTCACAATTTGTTCAGCGTTCAGGAGACACCACATTTGTTTGTAATTAGAAACACTTTTGTTTGTAATTAGAAACACTTATTAATAAACAAAATGGAGTTTGATAAATAATGAGCAGGATTATGAAATGTAGTCAAAAATAACAAATATTTGATGCCAAAAATGGTCCAGATAACGTACATAAAGACGTCTCTTGATATTTACAACTCCTTTGTGCTTCCTGTAGCCTTCCTGGCAATGCTGTTTTGACTTTGCCCCAGATCATGGGGATGTAGTGTAAAAGAGGCAGTATTCAATTTCTCATGTTTTGCACCTGGGAGTTAAGGGAGCAAACAGACAGAAACCTAGCTGAGGTTATGGATGGGCCTCAAGTGGCTGTCTGGGTCAGGAGAGGAAAGAAAGAAAAGCCATGGGAGAAGTTTTATTATCTGGAAAGGACTCTGGGAAATTTGAGGTATTCTGTAAGGACCGTTAGAAAGAAGGCATTAAAGCATATTAGAAGTGAGGTTACAATCTGAGTTTTAGAAAGGCTGGTATACCTGGAGAAGCAGGGTGTGTGTCAGAGGAAAGAAGGTGAACTCTTCTCTTTACACTCATGTGTGTGTGCTGTTACTAGGATTTCCCCGTCCCCCCACAAAAACCCCAACAAACAAACAAACAAACCACAACAACAAAACCCAGCAAAACCCAACCACCACAGCTTTAAATGGGAATACACTAACTGCAAATTCAGTCCCAGGGAGTGATTACTCTATAGAGCAGAGTTTCTTTTTGAATTAAACCTTCCTGGCTCAATGCTAGAGGAAATTACTCTCAGATGTGGCGAATCTTCTGGAAACTTGTCTTCCACCCACTGTTTATGACACTGTGAAAATGCTGAGGAAGTACTCCTTTAAAACTGGTATGTCTGTGAGCTCATCTTTGGCATACAGCAGTGCTGAAACAAATTCATTCATAAATATTAAATATATTGAGATAGTGAGTATATGAGGTGCACTGTTAGCAGTATTAATCAGACGGAAGGGATGTGATTAAAAGTAGATGTTTAGAGAGGTGGTGCAAAGCTGGACCAATACTGTAAGAGGGAAGAAAATATAAATTAAAGTTTAAAAAAAGACCACACTTAGCACCATTTATCTGAGCAAAATTGAAAGTTATGTACTTCCAAGTTGTTCCTGCAGTTTAGGAAAGTCTACTCCAGTGTGTCTGTGCACGTGTTTATATTCAAATAAATAGAATTTTTATCAGAATGAAGTAAACAAAAAACCAAAAAACCAAAACCAAACAATAGTTAGAACCGAGCTTTTTCCTAATCTCAAAGGATTTTTTCTGTGTGTTTTGTAGAAACCAGCCATATACTTGCTGTAATACAAATCACTTTTAATTCACTCTGAATTCCTTGGGACATTTCAACTTCTTTTGTTGTTCACATGCTTAGGATAAAAGGCCCTAATCATCTGCAGCTGACAAAAACAGAGCCACATTGTAAGTTAAAACACAAATGGGAAATATATAAGAATAAATTAATCTTTACTCTGAAATTAGTTAAATGTCTTGTAGTGGAATTACAGCAGGATGGACATTACAAGTGTCAACAGTGTCAGGGTATGAATTATGCTCCACCTTTCCTTTATTTCTTTAATCTGTAGGAGTTTTCCCCCACACAATCTGTGCTGCAGTTAAAAAAAGCAGTATGTTCTTGCAAGTGATAGTTAAGTAGACAGTTGTTTATTGAGCTGTGCAGTTTTTCTACAAAAAGAGTCCATGGCATGAACTGAAATTTCTCAAAATTTTAAAATCTCTAAAAAAAGTATTCCCTTTAACTTTTTCTCTCACCCATCCTCCCCCTTACTCTACTTTTCTTACAGACCATCTATCCTCTGTGCTGAATTCAGCACTAGGACCTTTGAAGTGAAATGCAACAGGTGTCAAATTCTTGGGCTGTGTTTGGCCAACTACTATTTTAGTGTCAGAAAACCATCCCACTCTGAAATGAATTTTCAAAATAATCACCCGCTTGCTGACATCACTAAAACATCAGAAGCCCTCTTATGAGGTTAGGTAAGCAGGCACAAATTTTTGTTTATATTTTTGCTTCATTTATCTTCAAATATGACTAAGTCCATCCCAACAGCAAAGCATTGCCAATGAGGTCTCATGGATATATGGAGCTCATAAAGACACTCAATTTTCTTTCTGCTAAGAAAGCCTGGCATCTGCTGTGGTGTTGATGCCATCATTTGCCATCCCTTCAGCACCAGCTGGATAAGGAAAAATACCTTTTAATACAGTTGAAAATTATTCAACCACTTTGTTTTTCACCCATTATTCTCCAAGTGTTGCTGAAAAATCTTGCTGTAGGAGACCTATCTTCGTAGATTGCTGTGGATCAGATATTGAACCATAGAAAGTCTATTGATAAACCAATAGAAACAACTTGAAAAAAGTTGTACATATAGTTGCACACATAGTTATTTTTGAATAGCAATTTGTCAAGCACATTACGTACTGATTTTAATATGTCAGACTGTGTTCTCTTAAACGTGAAATGCTTGTTGACATGGGGGTTATAAAATTAAAGAATGGATTTCAGTGAAAATCCTTTTTTTCTGATTGTACAGCTACTGGTATTGTGAATGATTTTGTGCATGCTCCAGTTTTGTAGCTTCATAAAGCACTGCTTTTGTATGCACTCCTACACATATACCCACATGCACAGCCAACACTGACCCTTGTAGCTATGAATATTTGGCATGGAGATGTTTTATGACTTTATGATTCATTTTTTTATAAACTAGAAAGCTTATTCTGATAAACATCTAATTCACAAATTTAACACATTTGGCTTTATTCTCCAGAAAAGTAAAATCAAAAACTTCAAAATTTGTCTTTTTCTTTTTTTTTTTGCTCCCATGAAAAAAAATATATAATTAATGCAAACCCAACTACTGAAGACAGGAAGAGTTACCTCTCGGTCATACCTACAGCTCACTTACTGGGCTTTAACTATCTGTAAAATCCCCTCAACAAAAAGCTTATTGCAAATTGATAACATTATGACAATCTTAAACTGAAGATATTCTCATGAACACATAAGAAGGCAGTAAATCAAGAACAAGCTATTCTGTTGAATTAAATTGGACCGATGATTCACTACATGATATGTCTTTTGCACAACAGAACATTCCTGATATTCAATAAAGTAACAGCAAATTCCTGGAAAAAACAGGGAAAAATGTTAAGTGGATCTATATCATACATTTATATGTAGAGATAGTAATGTTAAACTGCCTGTACATGCATGTATATGTATCTACATATAGACACAATTTTTCACATACTTATATATGGATACATATGACTATATAGCTGTATATATCAGTGTTATGTGTGTTTCTTAATATTTCACATTGCTTTAACCATAGAGTTGCAGTTTAGATGGCTGTAGTCCAGAATTCTGAAAGGTGAGAGGTTATTGCAGGAAAGCTTTACAGTGTGCTCACTCTATTCTTACAATTTTTTACTAGGCATCAGCTTCTGGCTGCTGTCAAAGACAGGATATTGGTAGGTTCTGAGTCTGACCCCATGGTGCTGTGCTTGCTTTCACACATAAATCATTTTTATTTTTAATACCTCGAAGTAAGATCCTGTCCTATAGTAAAAAATATATATTACTGAGTGCATGTGCTCTTCAAGGGCTGTCTCAGCATTGGACAAATGTTTCACAGTGGTGCCTTATGCTTCAGATCTTGAAAACCAAACCCTTGCCTATGTAGGTCTTCAAAATCGGATGATCTCTCTTCCTTCGTGGCTTTAACTCTATGTGACATTGATTCAGCCATGTATCAGGAGCAGTTAAAAGTTATTTCAGGCACCTATAGAACTTGTCCTTTCTTCTCCACTGATGTCCTTGCCACAGGCACATATTCCCACAGGATCATGACATGCCATTACTCTTTCAACAAAACAGGCTTTCAGCAAGAGTTCCTTCATTTTCTGGCTTCAGATGAATTTTACTTTTGACAGTTTGTCCATAAAAGGCTCATCATTTTTGATTTTGGCGGCTAATAAAATTGCTTGTTGGCATCAAATTGACATTGTCCCTTATTTAAAACAGTTAATTCTCTATTTCTGACACAAGTCAGCATAATTGACCACCATCTTTCCAGACTGCTTTCTACTTTCCATTTTCTTTNAAATGCACAAATAAATGTATACTATGTGTGTGCATGAAACTGTTATGATGTTACAGATTTTTCAACAGTAATTTTTCCAATAATTTGTAAACATTCTGGTTCACTAAGATGAACACGATTTGAGGTAGAACTTAAAAAATTGTATACGCTGGACTTTTCATCTTCTGACTAAATTCAAGCTCTGTGTTAGAGACTGCATACTTATTAGTATGCAATATACTTTGCTCTTTTCTTTCTAAGCCTGAGTCAACACAGCCATGCTGTCTTCAGTCAGTGTTGCAAACATTTCTTATTTCATAAAGAGACCTTTTAAATTTTAAGTAACTTGCATATCCTTAAAAGCCAGCAAGATGAATGGTAATTACCACATAGAATTGCAGACATTAGTAGGAGACTTTGGTCTCTACGCCTGCTGATACATGCTAATCAAAAAAAAGGAGAAGTGATATTGTTAGCAGTAATCTTGAACTCTGTGTGGATATAACATGACATTACTGGGTCTTCTTTGTTAAGCTTGAATAGCATGTTGCAGCAGTACAGGCAGCAGTGCCTAAGTTAAATAAAAGAAGGAGGTACTTTTAGAAGAACCTTGCTGGATTTTTATCTCTCTCTTCAGTACTTCAGCATACGTAGACTCAGTTCCACTCTAGCTAGTCACACTTGTGTCCAAGATAAAGATTACATTTTCCCTTTCATGGCAGAATCACAAAAATAGCTGAGGTTGGAAAGGAGCTCTGGAGACTGTCAAGTTCAGCTCAAAGCTGGGCTTGTTAATTAGCCAGATTTTAACATTATGAAGACCACGTTAATTTCATATTAGAATGCAGTACCTGACTGAGGTGAGTAACTCACAAAATTGTAAGTATGTTATTTAAATCCTATTACTTCTATTATTCTTGCTTGTCATCTCATCTTTCATAAGCCCATGTTGGCCACCCTTCCTTTCACTTTGTGTCCAGTACATGTCCATTTTATGTTGCCTGGGAGTACATGTATATCCCATTTTATTATTTCAAATATTGTTATAGACATTTTTTCTCTTCTTAGTGATATAAAATTAGCAAAATTCAAATTATATTTTAGGATTAAGTTTCCAACTTGGCTAACTTAAAAATGCAGATTTTTTTAAAGTAAGTTCCTTTTGCATATGCAGATTTAGCAGCATTTCTAAAGAGGGCCCTGTTTGCCCCACAGTACCACCCAGAGCAGTGTGCAAGCTCTAAATCCTGTGACACACTTCTGCAGCTCTGGCTTGCCATGGAAACCTGAGACAGCATCCACACAAGGGAAACTGAGGAACTGGAAAGGTGATAGAGAAGCACTGCTTGTTTTCCTGTCAGAGGGTCATCATCTTCCCCCTTCCCTAACCATAATATCCACAAAATACCTTGAAGGAAGAAAAAGATCAGACTTTGAATCCAGCTACAAGCTTCTCAAAAGAACTGTTAGCCATTAAAAAAAAAAAAAAAGGAAAAAAAAAGATATTGTAGACATTTCCTTCTTTGTAATTTCTGCTGCTGCTTTTGAGTTACATATTGTTAATTTTTCTTGTATTTGCCAGAACGTGCTGAAATTGCTTTTTTAAGAAGGTGTTCCTGCTTATTTTCTCATACCAGATTGATAAGGACTGAATTAAAATCACCACNGCATTGGACAAATGTTTCACAGTGGTGCCTTATGCTTCAGATCTTGAAAACCAAACCCTTGCCTATGTAGGTCTTCAAAATCGGATGATCTCTCTTCCTTCGTGGCTTTAACTCTATGTGACATTGATTCAGCCATGTATCAGGAGCAGTTAAAAGTTATTTCAGGCACCTATAGAACTTGTCCTTTCTTCTCCACTGATGTCCTTGCCACAGGCACATATTCCCACAGGATCATGACATGCCATTACTCTTTCAACAAAACAGGCTTTCAGCAAGAGTTCCTTCATTTTCTGGCTTCAGATGAATTTTACTTTTGACAGTTTGTCCATAAAAGGCTCATCATTTTTGATTTTGGCGGCTAATAAAATTGCTTGTTGGCATCAAATTGACATTGTCCCTTATTTAAAACAGTTAATTCTCTATTTCTGACACAAGTCAGCATAATTGACCACCATCTTTCCAGACTGCTTTCTACTTTCCATTTTCTTTATTTTTTTCTTTTTATTTTTTTTAAATTCCTCTGTTAATTAAAATGGCTATGGAATTCTCTGAGTTAAATTCATGCTTGGGTTGAGAATTTAAAAAAATTCCCTTAATTCACTAATAACTTCACTGTTAATTTGATTGGTGAAGGCAAACCTTACAGAGACGGCACTCCCTCGGCTGAGCCATTCTGAGCTGGAAGATGTTTTCTACACATACAGAGATATTTTCTATTTTAGCAAGATGATTAGCCAGAACTAGATATTTTCTAGCTGCCATCTATCAACAAAGACCTTA
>VZTZ01036957.1:1494861-1524416 GCA_013400955.1 Drymodes brunneopygia | reverse complement strand
AAAAAAAAAAAAAAGGAAAAAAAAAGATATTGTAGACATTTCCTTCTTTGTAATTTCTGCTGCTGCTTTTGAGTTACATATTGTTAATTTTTCTTGTATTTGCCAGAACGTGCTGAAATTGCTTTTTTAAGAAGGTGTTCCTGCTTATTTTCTCATACCAGATTGATAAGGACTGAATTAAAATCACCACTCTCACTGATGTCTGAAAATGCATAGAGATGCTTCTCACAGAAAGTCTAATCTTTTTCAGGCTGAAGGAATACTAAAAGTCTCAGCTGTGTTCTCTGGGTCACATCTAGCTTAGTTCCACTGTGACCTTCAGTCATTATCACCTGGCAGATGTCTTCCAACCTATGGGAAATTGGTTTGTTTTCAAACTTCATCTCCTATAAAATGCTGGGTTTCCTATATATCCATGTCCCCGATGCAAGGCTTGACAGCTAAGCAGACAGGCTGAGAATTGAGCAAGCACAGGCACTGAACACCTCTGCTCTGCCAGAAAAGGCTTCTTTGCAGCAGAGATGAACCACGGTGATGGAAGCTCTGTATAAAACGCTTACTGAAAACCTGGACAGCCCTCTGCCTTCAGAGAGGCAGGAGAGACAGGTTTCTAAAGCTGCTGTTAAAAATCACCCTAAAAATGTCACTGCATGAAGGAATGCAAATTCAAGGCTTGAGGGAAGAAGGGAGAACAGCCTTTCTATTTGTTTTATACCCATTTTGGAAATGTGAGGGAAGTGTTTCAAAATTAAACTGCCCGATCCTAAAAAAAGCTAATAATCACCAATTGCTACTGAAGCACTTAGTTCTAATTAATTCCTCATTAACACTCAGTTAGGATGCCACTCCACATATACCCAATAGGAAGAAATAAATGAGATGAACAATTGATATTCTGCACACAGGGTGTTTTTTCCATTAAGCTGGGTTTGACATCAAGAGTGTCTCATCCAGTAGTGTCAGAAATCATCTCAATGTCCTCTTTGTGCTCATCAGAATAGATTTTTCTAATATTTTGGAAAGAAATCTTATCTCAAAGCATATTCTCACTATATAAAAGAATCAGATACTTTAAAAATAATTTTAAACTCCAACAAAGTGTTATGGATTTAGGATAATTATTTGCTGTCTAAATTGGAGGGATATTGTACCAATTTCTGTTAATTGCATTTTGTATAAGGATGCAAAACAAAGTGGTTTTTGAGAATAAACATTGAACTTGCACTGTTAATTTCATAAACCTTCACTTCTGATATAATTTGGCATTCTCTTTACAACATTCCTAGCTGCAGTGATTTCACTGAGAATCTCACAATGTAGGGTGCCTTGAATCAAGCCACAGCCACTGGAATGAAATTTGCTTTTACTCAATAAAGTAAGTTTCTCTCCCTCACATTAGGAAACAAGAATTCAGGAAGGGGTAAAGGGGATATTTATCACAGTACATTTGGCTTAGCAGCATTCTTTAACATCTGCACTGAAGTGATATTTATAGATATCTCTTCCATTTGTTTTTGTCTTATGCACTGGTTAACCACAGTTTTGGAAACCTTAATGTATGCCACTCGATTCCATTTCACCTTGGTTCAAAGTTTGAACTTGGATTTTAAATTCGATTTCTCAAAAATCAGGAGGCTTGGAGCCTTCATACTGCTTGAAGTTTCGAGGCAACATCACTGTCTCATAAGAACAGGCTCTGATGGTGCTACATGAATCAAATCTGTGAATATCTGATTGTACATTTCCTAATGCATGATAGAGATATATCATTCTTAATTTATAGATTATGAATTTTATGTGTATGTGAATAAATATATAGATGTTTATATGTTTATATTATTTCATACCTTATAAAATGGATGACAAGGTGAAAAGATCAATCTCATGCTCAGGAATACCAGTATGATTAAAAATGTTTGTTTGTTAGTTTAATTATGGAAACAGTTGTTTAACTCAATTACTGTCTATGTTGGTCTTTTGATCCAGAGTTAGTTAGAATTTCTCACAATTCATGATACAATATTATCATCAAGTCTTTCATTAAATTTAATTAATCTTCTGTTTCTAGTGCTGTGGACATTTTGCAAACAATCAGACTACCAGAACCACTGAGAAAAACCTATATAGAAATATCTGACATAGATCGTTTTTAAAATATGATACTTCTCGCAGTGAATTCAAATTTATTGCATTCAAAGCATTTATTCTGTGCTACATAGTGTACCTGGAGCCTCAGAGACATGGTGCATGCAAAAAAAAGTGGAAAGGTCTCATTTTCTTCATGGTTTTCTTGTCACCCTCCACAACAAGTCAATATACACCCTTTTTAAAAACTCTACTAGCAATTAATATAAATAGACCTTCTCACAACAATTCCCATAAAAAGGACAAATTTTCTAACCAGATGGACTTTTCCAACCGCCTGGAACCACATTTTACAAGGACTATTAATTGAGTCTGTTGTGATTAGATAATTAATACAAGGAAAAGTAGCGGATGAAAAGCATGGATTTAAAATTTGTAATGATGCATCATGAATTAGCTAGCATAAAGAAACGTGTAGCTGAGTTTCCTACTCCCCATATTTCCTGCTGAAAAAATTAACAGTCCAAAGGTTTTCAGTGCCACTTTGGAACACGTAAATGTACAACTTCCTGGTCTTCATTTGAAGTATAATAAAACATTTTCATGGGGGTCAAACGGAAATGCATTACTTCTCTCAGCAGACAAGGGCTTATATTTAAAAACAATACCTCTGTCAGATGCTACATTTTTCACAGCTGCAGAAGTCTCAGTTGTAGATTTCTTCTTTTCTTAATAACCTTTTCAAACTCCTATCCCTATGAATCACCCTGTGAATTCCAGTGGTCTGTGTTGGCTACCCTGATGCAGACCTGGAGGATGGTGTGAATTGTGCTTCTGTCAGGTTTTCCACTAAGCAATTCCTTTGACAGCAGCCTGGATTTGATGGAGTAATTGGCCAACTCTACAGCTGTGGCTGAAATACCTGCCCAAAGTCAAGGACAAATGGAAAGGTCTCTGAGACATCTTAATCCTCAGAGAATTGTGATTTTGCACTTTGTTGTATTAAGGCTTGTATTTACTATGTTTTTGCTCTGTCTGAATGATTTACCCGTTTAGATATTGAAAGGGTTTTTTCATACATGAATATAAACATTGGAAGCTCTAAGAATTATTATTTTTCTACCTTTATACTTTGTAAGGTACACACTTACAACAAAAACCAGTGTCATTTCTATTCACTTGCAGTCTGATCCTGCCACTATTTCAGAATCAAACAGTTGAGGCAAGTACTTTATAACCCTAGAACCACATCTCTTTGGTTTTTTGGTTTGTATTGGTAAGGGGGAGGTTTTTTTAATCAGTAAGATTTATAATCCAAAATCTTGTCTATGTAGCAGAAAAAAACCCTATGATCTGGTTCATGCTGAAAGTTCATGATAGAGAGTGAAGTGAAAGGACTGGGTACTTTTTCTGAGGTCTTACATGAGATGCAGAGTAGACTGCAGGGGCATATGAGAGTGTCAGGTATGCTCAGGAAGCAGGGCATGCCTATTCTGTGTGCATTTTGCCTTAATCCCATAGTTTCCTGTTTGTATAGGTTATTCCTGAATGCTAAAGCTCAGCTTCCAGTCCAAGTTACTGACCTGTGTGAATTAAGGAGTGAGCAGACATAGATGACATGCACACACATGCATGAAAAGACATACAACCTCAGTAAGGTCTTCTCTTCACTTCAGGAGAAAACTATACTTCTGATTTTTATCTACAAGGTATTTTGGAACTTTCAGTCTTAATTGATGTACACAACTTTATTACCATGATAGTATAGCAATAATATTTAATTTCTCTGTTAAAATTGTGACACAAATTGACCACTTGCTCAAACACATCATGTCAGATTGCCCTTCCATTCCTGAGCAGTCAGTAAAAACACATTCCAAGGTAATATGAGGCTGTCACTGATGTCAGTTTAAGAAGATCAGACAGAGTCTGTATTGCCAAGCACAGGGAAAGAAAACTGGGGAAATAAAGGCCTCTGGGAACTGCCATCTACTTAGAGCTGTTCAAGAAGAAGTACATATATGAGCAAGGGCATCTGTCCTCTCTTCTCCTCCAAACAATCTCTGACAGTGTAAAGTTTCCCTTAAAGAATATTTCCACAGGAGGACTGACAGGAAATACCCAAGACCCAAGTACAAAGCCATGTGAACCAGTTGCAGTTGTCTCCTCCTAGCCAGCAACCCTGTGGTGGCCTCCTGGCAACTGCATTTCAGTCAGCCATTAATAGACAAAGTTTTTTTATCTTTAGGAACCAGCTTGTGGGTTTCATGAACAAAAGTAGATACTTTTCTAATTTTCACCTTTCTGAAACCCTTCTTTGTATATCATGCTAATTTTGTAGGCATGAACAGCCAATCCAGTCTTGCAGGGGTGCAAAAATGCCTCTTTCCCCAAAAAACATAGGGAGTGCAGCTTACCCAGCTGGAAAGTCTATGTATCACCGATCTTTATCATTCACAGCCTTTTTATGCTTTAGATTCATTAATTACACGTGGTATGAGATCACAATTTATTCTTCCTTGACACCCAGCTTGGAGAGTTTAGGGGAACCTGACAGATCCTTTCTAGGGCTTCCACAGCCAGTGAAGCTGACAGGGATTCATGACTCTTTGCCCATGAATAATTTTTATTTGCTAAGATGCACTCCACACTCCAAACTTTGCAGTGAACATGTTGCCTTTCCTCTGAGTCAGAGGCACATTCCTGTTGGGGCTTGCACTGCAGAAATGTTGTCTGTGCCAATGTATTTATGCTGTTGCTTGAGAATCTGCAATTGATGCAGTCATAACATTGTGACCTATCATCCTCATTCATCAGCCAAATTAAGTTTCCAGATTGCAACAACTATGAGAAATCTTAGAAGGCTCCACTCTAAAATATACTCCCAAAACAAATGCCAAAGAAAAACCATGAAGGTGAAAAGTTGATTTAAAGTCTCTGGTTCAAGTGCCAGAGTCAGGTAAATTTTCTATGCAAATTTCTTGGCCTTCACCTAAAACAGGTATTTATCATAGCAGCTCCTACTTTTCTCATTAATGCTATTGTGCATCTAATACCCAAAATACCCTCAGTTCTCACCAGTCTTAGGAGAAATCTGTGATTTAAGTGACTTCACATAGAGATTCATTTGGTAGCATAAAACCTTGGGAGTGGTGTACTTTTTCTAAATCCACTGTTTTAAAAATAAGAATTAAAATTAACAAAAATTGGAAGAAAATAATTTTGGCAATAGGAAGAATGCCTCAGATCACTTAAGTGTAGCAAAAATGTGGAGAATTTTTATTAGCAGTTTTAAAATTACTGGGAATACAGTAAAATCAAGTTTGCAGGGAATTTGGACTCTGTTCAATTTCAGTGAAAAGAGTATAAAAAAATCAAACATATTGATTGAAGTGGGGGTTTGAATAATACATTTTTTGATTTAAAATTGTTGATTGACAGAAACCTATGCTATCACTAGCAAATGTGTCCACATCTTTTCAAAATGAAAGCTGAGTTACATGTCTTAACAGGAATCTTGACAAATAACATACAGTTAGCTGTTGCTTAACATAGAGCAACCATGCCCTTGTCCATCATTAATCTGCCTTTGCCACATTGCATAACTGCACCTGGGAAAACACAGACACACCCGGCAAGAAATGAAAGCCAAGGGAGCAAATAAGATTCTGCTGATCATGGAATAAGAATGAATTTAGAAAGCATGGTGATTTGGACTCATCTAGAGGAAAGCTCTGAAACTCTGTACCTTCAGCGGGGAGATGGAGATAGAGGAAAGACATTATGCGAAAAGAAATTAATTTAGAAGCCTGACTGTATATAATTCTTCACTTAGTGGGATAAATAACACTGGGGAACACAGAAATACTGTAGAACACTGTGCGAAAATGTGACTGATCCAGAAGGAACTTGACATATTTCTGAGAAGGGGAACAGTGCAGGTACCCTGAATTTCCCAGCCTGGAAGGACTGAACTGGTGTCAGATTCATATAGATCATTTAAGGAGTGGCTCTGACTCCTTCCCACCTATTGCCTCAGGCCCTCTGCAGGCAGAAACTGCAGGGTTTGGAACAACCCAGGCATTTCTTTCACACTGAAAGCTCAGAAGGAACTCCTGTTGGAGTTGTATTTTCAGCGGTCAGCTCAACTACTGCCTATAAGGCTGTGGACAGAAGGCTCAGGATTAGGGAGATTTTCAAACAAGTCATTTGGCTCACTGGGACAACAGAAAATACATCATTTTCACACTTTCCACCAAACATCTTGGAAGCATAGAAAATATAGCTAATATAATAATACACAGTGACTAGCCATAGCTCCTGATCTAACTTAGCTTCCAACCTTCAATGAGCTTCCATAAAGCTTGGAAGTCACTTTAATATTCCCTAGTTTGTATCCTTAGAACTTAAGACAATTGCAGAAAGCTACCCAGCAAAATGAAAATCCCACCTAGAAGTGAATCTAAGCTAAATTCATGGGAGTAACTGCAGACATTAACAGAGTAGGAGGTGGCATCTGAACCAGTGGCCTAGACTCCCCTGATAGGGAAGAGAAATAGGTATTTCTCAGTGCCATTCATTATTTCCTGATGTGGATTTATAAAACAGGCCCAAGAAACTGTGCATTTCCAGGGTCTTTTTCTCCCCACAGGCTACACCAAGACGTAAGGCTGCTTCCCAAAATGTAGGTGCTTCTCTAAACAACCGACATTTGGTGAAAATGAGATCCATCTCCAGTGAATGAGGCTTAACTTGCTGCCCTTGCTGTCCATTTTCCTTTTTATGTAGTCCTTGTGCATTGCTTGGATTTCATTCATTTTTTTGGATGGCCTGTTAAAATATAAAATGCTACAGAACCCCATGCTATTCCAGAAAAACAGTGAAACAGAAGAGCCATTACACTCGTTTTAGCCATCTTGCATCGCTTCAGGGAGAGATTACACTTTTATGACTACTTGGTGTTCCAAGAGTAAGGCATGGCTATTACACTCAGTTTTGAGCTGTGCAACCCTCCTGTTTGATTTACCCAAGTATGAAAAAGTGAAAAATTATGACCTTTAAAATGCATCAATAGGTGCATTACTACTGAAAGAAAATAGAAAAAAAATTCTTCACTTCTCGATGTATCTAAGAGAGTAATACAAAACTCAAATATTCAATATTTTTCAAAGCTTTGTGGCTGTAAAAAGAAACATTGATCTCAGCCATGTGGGTTGTTTGTTTCTTTGAGTTTCTTTCCTGAAAATTTATCCAGGAAGAAGCATTATCTTTTCCCAATTAAGCTCTTCAAAACTAACCCAGCTTCAGTCAATCTTCACAACCAAGTAAAAACCATGACAGGAAGGTTTAAAAAGGAAAGCTGACATATACAGTCTGGCACTGAAATTAAAAATTTTGCAGCATCTTTTAAAAGTTCTTGGAAACTACTTCACTGTTTATTTTTTTCTTTTCTATCTTGAGCTGAATTTTTGACAGACATATTAACATTTCCTTTGTTCATATTTGAGTGCTGAATTATCTTTAATTACCATGAACATTCTGCCTGCATAAAAGAACTAAAAAACCACTACTGTCAACCTTTGCACACATATTTTCTGCTTACACATGAGGTATCAAAGACTGAGAAGAGGAAAAATTTACTGTACATAAATTAATGTAAGTGGACCCAGGAGCCTTTTAGAATGTAGAATGGATTACAAGTTAAGAAAAAATATTCATTTCCCTATGGACTTTTCAGAATCTTCAGCCTCTTTTATCACAAGTCTGAGGAAAAGTAAAAATATTAACTTTTCACTTAATGGCCAAAATAATGTATTATCCTTTCTCTAGGACAGAAACTGTTTTTCAAGCTCTATACTGGGAGGGAGCTGTGTGTATCAGGAAATCATCTTACAAACCTCCTTCTGTTAATATTAGCAAAATATTTTAAATAAAACGTCTCTTGATCTACCAGAAAACAAATTTTTATTGTTTATGAAAATAGCCAATATCCATCTTATTCAAATACTAGTTACATATTATTCAAATCATAATTGCAGGTTATCATACAAATAGTAGTTACATGTTGCAGATCTAATCATGCCACGTGTCCTCCCATGGGAGTTGTGTGAAAATATAAAACAGAAAATTGATAACAGGATAGTTTGGCTGTGCCAGCCTATTTGGACTGTTGGTCAGGAATGATACACCACTTTCACAGGGTGCCTGAAAGGACAAATTCTAGCCCTTGGAAGCCCAAGCTTAAAGTCATTGATTACTTCAAGACATAGCAGAAGTAAAACTGCAAGCAGCCACTCTTCTGCATCTCCGTGTAGAAGGGTTTAGCAGCCACAAACTGCACAGGACAGCAAATAGAAGGATATTTGAAATCTGTAAAACAGTCTATTTTTAATGTACCAAAATTAAATTAACATTGTTAATAGCTCTCACATTATATGCAATTACTTTGAGTGCCTACATGCCATGTAACCCAATTAGTCTTAGCTGACATGTCATAATCTTCCTCAAGTCCAAATGATCTTTGTTCTTACAAAATTTGTCAGAAACTGTAATTTTAAGAGATAGGAAACCATTTAACAGTTTAGTTAAATTAGAGCAAATAATTTCACCTGGGAAATTTAAAATTTTAGAAGGAAAAGTTACTCTTGAATGAAAGAGTTTTGCTAAAAAGGTTGTTATGGTAAATGATTTTTTTTTTTCATTTTAAAATCATATTGAGTCTGACACAACTAATGCATAGCAAAAAACCATTTTAACAGCCCTTAACCAACAGGTCAGCATTAAACTATTTTTGATTAATTTTTCAGCTCAACCACTAAACAAAAATAAAAACTATTCATAGGTATAAGCAGAATGCACAATAGCATTGTGTTTGGAAAAGCTAAATATTTTTTCATGCTGGAGCTACATCTGTGCCTCTCAAAGTGTCTAGAGTGTCACCCACCACCCTTCTTCTTCCCTCTATTCTCCTCTTGAGGCCATTGTAAGGTCTCAGCAGCCTCTGTGAACTGCACAAGCTGTGGCACCAGGGCTCCAGAGGAGAGGCTGAAGCACGGCTGCCACTCTCACTTGGTGACAGTGCAGATGGCATCTGTGCCAGACTGCTGGGTCAAAGCCTTCCAGGACATCTGCAAGGGCTCTGGCAGTTACTCTGAGGGTTGCTTCACTGCTCCTGATAAGCCACCAGACAGAAAACTGACTGAAGGATGTCTTGAACATTTTCTCTCTGCTGTCTAGCCCCTATTCCAAGCCAGTTCCTGTCTTTTTTCCCCAGTGGAGTCTTGCAGACTGCTAGCTAGCAACTGGGAAAGTCCTCTGACTCACCACTTGCCTGTGCAGCGAAAGTTGACATCAAGGATTGTGTTTATAAGAATGAATAAAACATAGGCAGGTCAGAGATAGGAACTGGATTCTCACAATCCACATTCATTTTCAGCACTTTCACTTGTACAGCTGTTGTCCCTGCCATCCACCACCTTCCCAGGCAACTCCTGCACATATTTAGGAGGGACAAGAGCAGAGGACTTTTCAACTGTCCGTTCAACACTCAGCCTGAGAGGTTCAGTACTTCTTACAAATAAACTTCTGTACTCATTCACAGTAAAGAATGTAAGACCCGCTCTTTAGAGTGTTTTTAAGAAGGAAGCAGGAAAACTTTCCCAACAAACACAAGATAAATTGGTTTCGTTCTGCTTAATTTTGTTCTTCTTCTTACAGTGAAGCTTTTCTCCCTTTTCCCATTATAGATGACTTGCTAAAAATACTAACTCTTGAATTACATTCAACCCACTTTATTTAGTGCTCCTTTTCCAAGTCCCAATCCCATACGAAGATTTGCTATTTAGGAATTTTATTTGTGATTGTAGTAGGTGCAGAAGAGGGCCCTAGGCAGAAAAAAAAAAAGATAGATCCATTTAACTCAAAATGAAACCTCATAGTTTTACGTATTTTAAATGATTAGAACAGATACTTGTTTTAAATATAGTCACTTCTGAGACTGGAAGACAAGAAAATACAAAATACCACCACTGCAGTCTGGAAAAAAAAGGTATTCTCTAGTTAGGTTTTACTTGTCTGAGTGTATTTTGAAGCTTTGCTTTATTTTGTGTTATTACTTAGATTTGAATTTCCCTGCATGCCTCACCTTTACTTTCCATTTATTTACAGGTCCCTTCTGAGCATGTATACTGTCTCCCTTGCCAGAATCTCTCAATTTGTTTGAACTGCTATTATATGAAATACTTTAATTGATTAGTTCATTTTTCAAAAAATTTTTGTCATGTGGCATGGATGAAAAATATCATTGAGATGAAAGAAATCCCCCCAAACCCGCTCAAAAAGCGGCAAACCAATAACCAATAATTCCTTTAGAGTAGTTACAATACTCTACACAATAATTCAATAAATTCAAGACATTAGCAAGGACACAATTTTTGATCCCAGCTTTGAGCAGTTATTAAGCTCAAAAGGAATCATCAATCAGGGTTAGGAAAACAGGGTCTTTGAAACACTTCCTGAGGCATATAGTGCTGTGCACTAATTAAGTTTATACTGTATTATTTGTCAGGTTATCAGTTATTTATGACAATATCAGCATTGAAAATCTTCTGAAGCATAGGTCACCATTAGTTAATTATGTATGATCAAATCTAGAATTAATTTCTACATTGTATATAGAAAGACTTCACAAGGAATGCATAGATGTCTGAGCTTAAAGTAAATACAGATACTTGGGGATCAACAGAGGTATGGTGATTTTGGAAGATATCCGCCTGGGACTGGGAACATATCTAATTTACAGCAAAGACTTCCTTTGTAGTTCTATATTTTAATGAAGTTATTAAATCTCTGATTTAGTTTATTTAGGTTTTTTTTTACCATCTTCCCTCTTGCAGCATAACTGGTCTTGCTGCTAATTTTCTTAATGCTGTTTTTGTCCATAAATTCCAGCAAGGCTTAGCTAGTAAGTTCTTCTGGAGCTATTCCAGGCTAAAATGTGTCCTAAATTGGTGGCAATTCCACTGGGCTCCTAAGACATGCGCACATAAATACACACTCATGCATGTAACACACACACAGTCAGTCATGCAAAATGACTACTAAGTGTATACAGCCTTGAATGACAGTTTTGTTTCTTTCATGCCAAGAGTCTATCACATTTAGATTTTTTTTGAATTTTCAGTTCTCACAAACTCAGAAACTTTTTTATTTCTGGGTTGCCTGTCAAAAGAGGACAGCATATCAAGTGTGCCTCTCTTTAAAAGCACCTAACACCTCACAGCCAGGTGAGTCAGCAGCACAACTCTGCAGATCTGGGTGATGTACTCAGCCCTGATATGGCATAACACTGCTGGTCTACTGAGTACTGCACCTCCAAATGTGATAGAAAAGATGAACCTTCTTTCTTTGACAAACTGAAACTTAAGACCAGAGAAGGAAGTGATGATAAACCAAAAATCTTCAGTCTAAGCACTGTAAAGGGTCAGGAAAGAAAACTAATGCAGAAAAAGAAGAAGTATTCTGAACATCAAATGAAAATTTATGTCATTTTTGGCTCTGCTTACACAAACCAATCCCAGAGGTAGACACCAATTCCAGTGCAGCCTGTAATTCCAGTTATACAATCTTCTATTACCACTGCTTCTGTGTAGAGTGCATGAAGCTTATGGTAGCATCTTGCTGTGTCTTTGTGAGCTGTGCTCCAAGTGCTCCAGCAGCATCATTATGATTATTAGTTCTAATGTTCACTAAACATTTTCACTGCCTCATCTGTTTTATGACTCTTGCAGTGAATGTATTCCATTATGATTAGTAAAAGAGAAGTATTTAGAGAAGTATTTGTGGATTAAATCTATTAAAATTTTAAGAAGAGGACATTTCTAACAGAGCTTGTTTATTGTATGAGAAATATCAGCCACAACAACAAAACCAAGAAGAGCAGAATGCACTCCAGCTGCCTCACATTTATATTTCTTCTTAAAAATTGTATAATAACTCGGCTAAATCCCAGTCTAAATACACATAAACAAGGCTGAATGCATGTACCCACATGGAAAACAATGGCACTGGAGCCACTTACACCTTTTCAGCATTTGTCTCACATTGTGTTAACACATCTCCTAGTGTTTTTCAGTCCCAGCTTGGAACAGCAGGTGTTATTCCATGAATCATGAATTATACCCAATTACACTTATTTTCTGTTGTGAAATATTTTTCACAGAGGAGTACGATGAGAGTAAACCCAATTGAAGCCTTAATAGACAATAATCTCATCTCAGGTAGAACAGCTTGAATCAGAAGTAGCTTTACTGAAACCAATAGCACTGATCTCCATTGCCTTGTAATGGATAAATAAAGCAGAACATGGACATTTTATACTCATTTAGTACTGGTCCATGAAACAAGTTAATAACAAGGAAGGTCTGCCACAGCCTTTCTGTGCTTCCTGTTCTGGGGTAACCCTGGTGGTTTGCTAAGCATCGCACAGCTGATTGCTCACTTCCCCCGCTCTCAGTTGGATGGGGAATAATGAAAAAAAAGAATAAATGCAATACAAATTGGGGGCCAAAATAAAAAAATATTTAAAAAATAATAATAATTTTAAAGAAGGTTAATAAATGAAGGATATGTGGAAGAAGAGAGAAAAAAAAACAAAAAACCCCAGCTGTTGCAAAGGCAATCACTCACCACCTCCCACAGGTAGAACAATGCTCAGCCATTTCCCAAGCAAAAGACTGCTAACCTCCCTAAAACCCTCTCTTTTCCCTTTTATTGCTGAGCATGATGTTATACAGCAAGGAATATCTCTTTGGATGTTTGAGGGTATCTCTCCTTCTATCCTATAGTGCATCCCCCAGTCTAGTCTCTGGAGTGGGGCAAATTGAGAACCAGAGAGAGCCTTGATGCTGTGCAAACACTGCTGGAAAATTAGTGCATTGTCAGCTCTGTTTTGGTAACAAATTTAAAACAGAGTGCCATATGAGTGCCTATGAAGAAAATTAACTCAATTCTAGTCAGTCTCAGTACAACTGCCTTATTATAAATTGGCATAATTCTTTCGTGGGTTTTGGTTTGTTTTGTTGGGTTTTTTTTTATTTAAGCTGGAGTTCTAAAAACTGGTAACTGAAAAAAATCAGCTTACACACTTCAATGATTACCACTGTGTTATTTGAAACTAACTGTGCTGCTTACAGTATGTTATTTGAAAACAGTTAAAATTCATTCTCTCCTCTCAGTTTAAACTCCTATTAGCCTGTTTCTAATCAAACTGTGGAAGAATTATCACTTTCAAATCATGCTGGCACTTTTTTCTGGAAATAAACCAGTCAAATATCTCTGTCAATATATTACATGTATACAGCAAATGAAACATATTGAGCACTTTAATTTCTGTATACCTTAGCCTTGTTAAAGAAAACACAGCAATTTTTCTGGCTTTAGATGAAAGTACATGTTCACTAAGAGTATAACTTGTTTTTCATTATATTTTTGGAACATGGAACACACTTCCGAGTTCTTTGCTATGCTCTGAAGCACCAGTGACTGGTCTTCTTTGGAGGGCAGACCTTAGGGCATGCACTACTCTGAGAAGAGCAGGACTACACTGCTAACACAGACCCTTCTAATGTCTACCTATGAATACTGATAGTAGAGAGACCTGAATGGAAAGCTGAGAACCAGAAAAATGGACCCAGAACCACAGAGGGGCTGTTATTATTGATGTAGCCAGAGTGCTTTGAGGATACATCAATTCTCTTTCCAGGTCCAAACTGGTTTGTGTGGAAGGGGGATGCTCACTGGGGCTCCACCACACTTCCCAGTACTTTCAGCTTCAGGGTTGACTCACAGAGGAGCAGCTGAATTGCCTCTGTATCTACATCTGGGAGCAGCATCACAGGAGCAGTGCCACATCTCTGTCTGGGGAAGGCTGGTGGGAGAAGACCTGCAGCACTGCTGTAAATGAGAGATTTCAAATTGCTTAGAATTCAAGAAATATTAATCCATTCAATTACTGTTGTTTCTAATAGAAAAAAAGCAGTCTGCTAAAAAGGTGCTACATTACCTCACACTGAATCATACTGCCCTTTGCTAGCATATTATCTTTTGGGTTGGGCCCAAAATACCCCTTCAGGAATAATTTTCTGTTTAAGTGGATTGCTGTTGTTACTTCCTGGCAGGAATGGAAGTCCAATGACCATAAGTTGATTTTGTTAATGTTGATCAACACTGTAGAAGGCCTGTGAGTCCCCTTTCGATTGTAGTTATGTAGATATACTATGGCCAGACTTTCACTGTGCATGCTGCTCCTTTTCCTTTGACCAGTTTGTGCAGCTGTGATACTGTTTACAGAATAAATAAAACAACCAAAAGAATATGATGCACATTTTAATAGAAAGTGGAAGAGTATTTGCAATCAGCTTTCCCTTTACTCAACAGCCAAAAAAAAACCCTCGGCTCCTAAATAATCAGTCTTTCCATTAGCCATTCACAACTCCCTCTCTGTTGCAGGCATCATAACTGCACCACTCATGTTTTGAAACACATTCTCTAACTGGTCCCATTAACCATCATCAGTGAGACATTTAATTGCTTTTTCTGCACTTGGTCAACATATTGGAATTGTGTTTCATTTAATCTATGTCAAACCCCTACAGAAGGTCCAGGTACCATACTTCACTTTTCTGTTTATTTTCCAGTGCAGTATGTGTTATAACGTGCTGCATGCTGAGAATTCTCAGGTTATAAAGCACACAACCAAAATCATTGCTTAAAAGCTTTTGGTGATTGCTTATGCCTCTCAGTCCTAATGCATCAGTGAAGTCTTTGGAAGAAAATTACAGTGCATGGAGATTTTAGAAAATCCACATTGTTCATTTTTTTATTGGCATATTAAATGTACAAAATAATCTCACACGTTATTATTTCTGTTGGAGACAGAAATCTCTCACACTGTGCAGAAGAAGGGAAGGCAGTGTTACAGGGATTAATAATGCATCTAATATGAATCTCTTGGTAAAATTAAAGATGAAAGAAACAACATAAAAATAGCATGAAAGCTGAGACATCAAAACACAAAAGCATGGGCATTCTGAATTCAGACTGCCATTTCACTTTTATTACAGATCTTTTGTTCCCAGGTGTGTAACAAAGAACTACACAATTCAGAGCATCTTTGAGCCAAATTATTGCATCCATTTATGAAAAAAAAACCATATAAATAGTTCAAGAGCTTTATTAAATATCCAATCACATACCAGTAACTTACTTGTGCAGGAAGGTAGTAGTAACATAATGTACTATTGAGGCTCCCCGACACTTCAAATTACAAATCCCTGTTTTCATAGATTATAATTTGGCAAAATATTAATGAATTGGGATGAAATTTTCTATGACAGATGCCTGCCTGAGGCTGTTTCTTTGGTGGGCAATATTCAATCAAACAACTCAACCACTTGGGAGAATTGAATTAGGGGAAAATTAACATTAAAAAGTGTTAGCTACCTGATTTTATAAAGATACACCGTGCTTTGAAGACCAGACATCACAGTTGCACTCAGGGTGATTTTTTTTACCATCTTTTAAAAAATAAAAAGTAATTTGACCAGTTTTAAACATGAATAGAAAACTATAACCTTGTTCCTGCATACTCTGGACAAAAGGTTGCTAGAATTTGTTTTGGCTTAACACCATTCTCAGTGCTGTGCATAGATCTGCACATGTTCTAGGCCTCGGAGAGACTGAGGATACTGCACATCACTCGACCACACAGGAGTCATCCCCAAGGAATGAATGAGCACATTTTGTCCCTTGTGGTTCCTGCACTTTGCAAAACATTTGCTGTGGTTTGCTCATGGTTTAGAGGGAAGTGATGTTAACCAGGCACCAAAGAAGGCATAGAATCAGAATCTCCAGTATGGTCAATGAATATTCTACTGGCAAAAAGAAGCTCAAAGACATCACTGTAAAAAGTATCCACTAAGCGTAGTCAACCAATATGAAATACCAACTCCCTTCTTTATTTCTGAAGTGCTCAGTATCATAAAGCTTCCTGACAATACTTCTCTCCCACAGAAGAACACAGCAGCAGGGTCATTTGTCAGGGACAACAAGACCATTGCAGGTAAGGAGATGCCACATGATTACTAAAGTAAGAAGCAGAGCAGCATTCAATGTTCTTGATGAACCTAGGGTATCAATTTTTGTAAAAGTAATGGAGAAAAATTAATTCAGCACCCAAATGAGTGAATGCTGATGGACAGGGATGATAAACTGGTAATGAATGACAAGGACAACTGAAATACTTGGGGTTTTTCTCAGCCTTACCAGAAAAACTCGCTCCCAGCCCTCTGCTTCCAGGCAGAAGAATTATTTAGAAAAACCAGATTATTCAATCTGCAGAGCCTGAAAATAGCCCTAAGGCTGTGGAAGATTAGCCATTGTAATTATAAAGGTCTTTCCTAACTATTAAAAAACCATGGCAATAACAGATCATGCCTTTAAAAAAGATAAGAAGGACAATCCTGGAAACTGGCAGCTGGACACACCAAGTGCAATCACTGGTGGGATGGAGGATGGAGGATGGTATGGAGGATGGAGGATCCTCCATTTATGGGAATGCAAAAGACAAGAAGGCAACCAAGATCAGCACAGATTTACAAAGGCAAACCCTACCTGGCCCACATGATTACCTCCTATGACAAAACAATGGATTGGGAAGGTAAAAGGTAACAGTTCCTGTAACTTTTCCTCCACTAAGGCTTTTGGCAATGCCTTCCACCACATTCTTGTGGCTGAGAAATTGTGGTGGGATAAACAGTCTTTTAACTGGGCTGAAAACTGGCCGCAGCACTGGGTTCCAAGGCAATATTCAATGGCTGGAGGTGTAACAGTTGGTAATGAAACAAATACTCTAGGGCTGGAAAGCAGTTCAATATTTCCTCCTGGATGATGAAGCAGAATGTTCCCTCAGAAAATTTGCTGAAAGACTGTTTGACACACCATGTGATACAGATTCAACTCAAGTGGCCTTGAGAAAAGTGAAGACTGGGTCAGCAGAAGGTTTGTGAAGCTCAGGAGGGAGAAGGCTGAAATTCTGCACATGGGGTGAAATGACTTCATGAAGCAGACCTGGCTGAGTGGCACCTGACCAAAAGGACCCTGGGGGCTGCAGTAATTATCAAGCTGAATATGAGCAGAAGTGCACTGCCAACATGAATAAGACAAAGTGCATACTGGGCTACAGTAGTAGAAGTGAGGCCAGAACTTAATATGTCACTCTACACAGCATTGACAAGGCTGCACCTGGAGTGGCATGTCCAGTTTTTGGCTCCACAAAGGAGTGTCATCTGAAAGCAAACAAGCTGTTCAGGAGCCTAGAGTATATGGCCTACAATAAATGGAGAAACTGATAAGTGTTGGTCTGGAAAAGAGGAGGCTAAGGCACAGTCCAAAAGCAACCTACCTCCTGAAGAAGTTCCGTCAAAAACATGACCTGACCAAAGATTTTGGAGTGATAGACAATTTAATAAGAAGCAGTTATAACAAGTGGCAGCCTGAGAAATTCAAATTGGACATCATGAAAAGTTTTTTTCTCTATACAGATAGCACAGCAATGAAGCAGTCTATAAAGTGGTGAAATCTTCATCCTTTCTAAGACAAGGTTAGAAAAAGTCACACCTGATGTAGAACCAGGATTGACTTTAGCTTCACTTTGAACAGGAGGTGCATTACATGGACCACCACATACCCTACCAGCTACCTCTTCTATGAGTCTAAAAAAGAAAAAAATAACCCTTCTGCTAAATCCCAATCCCCCCAAATAGTGTAATTCAGGGAACCTGAATTGTCTAGGAATAAAAACACAGCTGAACAAACATTACTAAAAATTTCCATTTTCCACTCTTAAAAGGTTTTACCGTAATTACGTTCAAAACTCCTTTTTCACTCCATTTCCACAAAAGGATTTTATCTGGAGAAAGATTCAATGACTTCTAGCTACTGGACAACAGCTATGGCAAGTAAATTTTTCCTCTGTAGTGGAGCATCCATTACTTAAATCTTATTCCATCTCTCTCTGCAGAATTTAACTTCTCTTCAGGGTCCTTCAGTTTTTATAGAAGGACTATTCTGTCAAGAAGTGACTTACTGATACAGAGTTCTGCCAGGATGAAAGAATTTCTGAATATAATCACCAGGGGAATAAGCTGTAGCAAGTTACAAGATTCACCAATTTCAAAATTTTAAGGTCTGAAACAGGAATGTGGAAAATTACTTGATAATGCAACAGTTTCACAGAAAAAGGTGTAGTTGGGTGACAATCCAAATGTGAATTAAAAGTGCCACTCTGATGCAAAAAGGCATAGAACCTAATAAAAGTTAGAAATAGTCTGACAGCCTGTAAACAATTCTTCTGTTCTACTCTGCTCGGTTCAAGTCTCAGCTGGGTTTCTTTTTCCAATTTTGAGCACCACAGTTTGTGAAAGATTTAAAATTGAAGAGAGCTCAGCGGAATAGTATGAACAACTGGGATTCTAGAGAACATAACTGGAGAGAAAGAAAAACATGAATGAATTATGATTCTTTAACCTACAAAAAAATAAAAAGACTGAAAAGCAGAAATTTTTCAAATATAAAAAAGGTTGCAAGTAAGAGAGAAGGAATAAATTATTTTCCATGACCTAAGAGACAAAACAATAAATGATGGGTTTAGACTGCAACTATGTTTGAAATTATGATCAGAATATTAGAAAGCAGTAATAAAATGGTAAGAATAGTGACGTGCTGAAATAGATTTTCTGGGAGATTATGGGTTCTGGAACTCTAAAGACCTTTAACAGACTGCTCATGATCTACCAATACTCACAGAGATATTGCTCAGGAATGGTGCAGATTAGATAATGAATATACCAAAGTGTTTCTTTTTATTTTTCCTTTGACTATATGGAAACCAATGAATTTATTTGTCTGTTGTATAAAATACGTTGAGCATTAGATTATATTGCTCTCTGTATCTTCTTTTTCCGAAGGGTTAATAATTTTTGTTTAAAAAATATTGTGTTTTAGCTCTCCTTTGGATGTGATTTGGTTATCTTTCTTCCAGCTGTTGTATACTGATGGGATTTTATCCTGATACCATGAAAATTCCCACTGTTTCATTTACCAAGAGGACTTAGGAGTTTGAATTATGTGCCAGAAACATTTCCATACTGTAAGTACTATTTCAAGCCTTTGCTCATAAGCACAAGTAATAATCCAGAAAGTGAATATGAAAACAAGATGCTCTTTCTGTTAATGGAAGTTATGCAACAAAACAATTTTGCTCAATTAATACATTGATAATATAGCTATGTTCTCATAGGCTATTTGTGAACAGAAGGGGGAAAAATACTAGAAAGAAACAATGTGTCAAGTAAATTATTCACTAATAATCATGAGCCAAGTTAAAGCTGAGATGAACATATGTGATTTACACCACTTTCAATTTAACTTATTACAGTTGGTTCTTTTCAGACTCTTTTCTCTTTTTTAGGTTCCTTTATCTCTAATCCTCACCTAGACACATAATAAGGCTTAATCATATTTGGTGTGGGTAGGTTATCAAAGCCCAGTTTCCCTGTACAGGTATCTCTGGGTTTGCAAGGAATTATCTGTTTCTGGTCTGGAAAAGTATTCATGTGTCCAGTATTATGGAATGTATGACTCCAGTCATAAACCCAGCTCACATGCTGCTGTCAGGATGGTTTATTGTAAAAAGCTACTCTTTTTTTCTTTTGGCAAATAATCTGTGTTTGAAGAAATATATTACTCAGTCATCCAAAACATTTTAAATTCAAGTTAAATTCAGTAAAACCTTTCAGTACAAAAATATTCAGCAGTTTTGCAGATTCTAAATATTTTGTTTTGACATTAGCATTTAGTCATTAAAATTAATGAGACAAAAAATCCTCATCTTTCAAAAGAAAATTTCACTGTCCACTTGCTTAGGCTTTATCTATAGTTATCTCCCTTTTCCAATTAAAAAAGTGCATATTTAAAAAAAATTTACTTAATAGAAAATTACATTTTCATAGGTTAATTTTTCGGAGGGGTGTTTTTTTAATGTCTGGTAAAGTTTCAACAACTTCAGAACTCCAAAGCTGTCTTTTTTTTTTTCTTTTTTTTTNCTGCTTTTTTTTCTTTTTTTTTTTTTTTTTTTTTTTTTACTGAGCTAAAAGGCTCACCAGCCATATCAGGGCAGTATAATTGTAAATTTCACCAAACTCTGGACATGGGTTACCATCTCAGCCTCAGGTGTTTATCTCCCCACAAAATGGCCACAGAACAACAATCTCTACAAGCTTATCCCTGGGATCAAAATCTTCAAAGGCCTTTTATCATTAGCAATCCTCTCATACTCTGCAAACACAGCACAGAGGCTGCATGGGCCATGCTTTCACACACAGAATTTCATCTGTATTGTGGATTATTACCCCCCAAACTTGATGACATCCAAAAAAATATAATTCTTTTAGCACTGTATGTAAAACATCAACAATGGCCTAAGGATCAGGAAAGTGAAGTGAAATGAAATGAGCATGCAGTTATATTACTGAAGTTTATTTGTGTTTCACAGTATCCCCATATCCTGTGTTTGGTGTATTTCACTTACACCTCCTCTGAAGAGATGTGTCTCCTGGACACAGCCCTTGTCCTATGTAATTCTATCAGGCAACACAGAAGGTAAAGTGAGGTGAAAGAAGCCTGAATATTCCCATTCACATAGGAGAAGGTAAGCAGAACAGAGATTAAGGAATAGAGCCAAGAATGGATTTGAACATCTAAAGAAGGATTTGGAGAAAATGGAGATGTTTAGGCAGAAAGTGTAACCTGAAAAGCAAAGCAACAGCTGCTGCCTAAACTTGGAGGCACTTAAACCCAAGAGAGACTGTAGATTTGAGCTTACAAGAGGTTAGAGCTTCTCATTAGAGGCATGCCTGAAGTTCCCTGAATGTAAGCAGCACTGCACCTATCAACAGGGGCCTGCTGTGAACTCCTGCTAAATCCCTGGGGATCCTCCTCAGGGCTCTGTGCTGTGTTCTGCCACAGCAACCATCCACCGCAGGCCCGAGCACAACACAAAATCATGAGGTTTTAAAACATGCCTGCCACAAATTGTGATACACTAGACCACACATGCCATAATCAGCAGTAAAATCTGAAACTATGACACCAAAAAGTAGGATACAGTTCTTTTTTCTGTTTTGTAGGAAAGAACGAAGCACCTATTTTTGGACGAACATTCTCATCTCAAGGCTATTTCCATTAAACAATCTTTGAACTACAGGAACAGAAACAGGAACCCGGGTTCCTTTGCCTTCATGTGAGTACTCTAATCTCTTAGTTAAAAGTTTTGTTCGTGTTTCTTTGAGTAATTTTCTCAACAAGGGCATGATTACAATATGGTGACTGGAGAATAACCAGATAGCCTGTAGTGTGTCTTAACTAATAGGTACACTTAAACTGAATGACAGAGTTTTATACCACTGTGTCTACATAAGGAACTATGCCCAGAATTTTGACACCTAAGATGAGTAATATGCCTATGTTTTAAACAGAAAAGTGTTTCTAGTTCTTTAAATAATAATTGATGGCACCAGCCTAGGTCTCAGTGATACGACCAGGATCACTAAAAGACACCACAGCTAACAGTAAAACAAACAGCTACAAAAGCAGTCTTATCTCAAGTCTTTTTTTTTCTTTCCTTTTCAATCAGATTTTTTCTCTACTAAAATCAAAACAATTTCTGCTTTTTTTAAAGGAGGAAGAAAGAAGTTAAGGTACTACTGTCACACTTTATGCAACTTGTCCAGAGTATATTCAAATCATGTTCCATCTTCTAAACTTAGAGATAAACATAAATTTTGCATGGCTTTTTTCTTCCATTATTATTGAAGGAACAACACAGCTAAGTAAAATGAGCTGTAGTCTACACTCATTTATACATTATACATAAAGTAGTTGGTTACAGTTTAGTATGCTACCTCTCTAAAAAATCCTCCTGTAAACAATAGTTTTGTATGGACACAAACAGAAAAAAAAAAAAAAAAGAAAAGAGTATGCAGATAACAGGGTTAACCTGTGAGCCAATTAGCTGAGCCTCACTTTTAGGTAAAAGATTTATGTACATGAATAGACACAACTCAATGGACCCAAGATTGCTTACAGGCTGGGAGAATGTTGCTTGGAAATGACTAATGGAAATAGGATTACATTTACAAATTTAGGCTACTCAATTTTTGTTAAACAGGAACTCATTTTTAATGGCATCACAGTGCATCTCACTTATATACTCACTTATCCAATACTTATATACCTTAGCAAATGGAATGAATTCTAATTGTATACATTTGTCATTTCTAAGCATCTACGGCCGTATTCTTTCTTTGAATGCAGACAGAAATCTCACTGGATTCAAGGAAAACCATGTGCATGTATCTCTGACAGCCTTTTCTATATTGTAGGCAGGATGATGCTGATCTGGCCCTAAAATTGATATGCATTTTGAATGAGTTAGGTCTCCAGGACTGGGCTCTGTATTTGAAAAAGAAAATAGAAGCTCCCACCAAAAGGTTTTCATATATAGTAAGGTATGATTCCCCTACTGAATCTTGTTCTGCAACTCAGTCAAAAGGGTTCAGCTAACAGCATAAACCCTGATAGCGAAGCCCGAACTGTTTATGAATAGAAACTGTCACACAGATTGAATTTCTGCTTTGCTATTCAGTCAAGGGGTATTTGTTAGTGCTTATAATATTTAGAAAGTCATTTTCGAGTTCAGGTATTGAAAGACTCAAGATAAAATATATTTTATAAAATATTAACTAGCCTAATAGAAAGAAGCATTGGATGCTCATTTTATTTCAACATTTAATTTTCATGGGAGTCCTTCAGGGCAGCAGAAATAGCATACATATTATTAAAAATGAGCAAAATTATAATAGAATGCGGTTACAGAACAATGACTTAATAAAGGATCCCAAAGCACATATGAAAATGGAAAAAGTCAAGGAAATAACCCTGTTACAATACAAGCAGGCAGATATTAGGTTGCCTACAGCTTTTCAATTAAAAAAAATAAAGAAAAAAAAAAGAAAAAGAAGAAAGTATAGTGGACAATCTCTCTAGTTTTAAAGCAGAAATGCAAGAAAATGTCATGTCATACTTGGGAAACATTTTGCCTTTTCTCTTTCAGTAGCTTGGGAAAGAGCTAATAATAGGATAATCATAATTAAGTAACCAGTGTGGACTTGGAAATATATTTATTATATATTTCTTGTTAAGTCATTTAGGGACAAAGTTAACACATCATCAGTGGAGAGTCATACACTGAAAATGCAATTTTTGTGAAGAACCACTACTTTATTCCTTATGGTCTGATATTTCCGAAAAGGTTTCCAGTCATTAAAACTGATTTAGGAAAGCCCCGTCTGCAACTGCAAAATGCTAATTGAAGAAAGACATCAAAAATTTGATCTGCCATGTGATAGTAATCCACCTAACAAGACTACAAGACTGCTTTAGAAGACAATTACAAACACTCTTGAAATTTATTCTTTTGCTGGCAGCCAATTTTTTGAAGCTGCACTACTTTCTGGAGATATTTTTTCTCTGTACAAACATTACAATGTCATTTTTATTTTAGATTTATTTGTAACAAGAGCTAGAGGAGACTGTGGAAATGTTCCTAGTAGACTGCCATTATTATCCTTCTTTTACAGAAGGAACAATGTAACCACCTTTATTAAAGCCATGTCAAAATCCTATATTCAGAAGGGACCAATATTCATGACTGTTTCAGTTTCAGAGCACCAGCTCGGGAGTGCCAACACCTTTAAAAAAGATGTTTTTCTTCTGGCAGATATTCAACATCTTGTTATAGCAGTGCAGTGGATTCAAGCTCCCCCTGTAATTCTATGATCACAGGATAAGCTATGAAAGAAGCTGAGAGAGTAGGTAGTTGGGGTGAAAGTTTGCTATCAATTGGAATCCTCTTGCTCATTATTAAATATAATATGAAACTGCGTCTTTACTGAAAAAAAAGAAAAAAAAAATAAAGACCCAACCAATAAACCAACCAAAAAAAAACCAAAAACCCCAAGCCCAATTAGGGTAAATAAAAATAAAATAAAAATAAGAGAATAAAAATTCTCATATACTGAACCTACCTGGAACTATATATGATTAAACCAGTGAATTGAAGATCAAGCTTACTTTACCAAGATCTTTCAAACACATAGCCACTGCTTCTGTGGCCACAATCACTTGGGTTCCCCACAAGACTAGATTATATTTTATATTATTTCGTAACACAGACAAAAAATAAAATTAAAATTTATGTAAATAGTATGAACTTTTAGACTACATTCCCAAAGCAAAAAAAAGTTTGAGCAAGTGTAATATTCTACTATGAATAAGCAAATTCTCCTTATTTGACTGCGGTCATGTCTGCTTAGAGTGTTTTGATGTTATTGTTGGTACTGTTGTTTAATTTCTTCTGTCTCTATATGAAAATGGTGACATTCTGAAACACCCAAAATAACTTTCAGAAAGACATATTCCAGGAAATAGAAGGACCAAGACATAAAATTCACTGTTAACTGATCTAACTTCATGGTCATCAACATCTAATTCTTCAGAAGTTCATAAAGGATATTATTGTAATCATGGGGAAAGCTTCTTTGTTTATAGTAGCAATTTAAGATATAACATCCTCCCCCTGAAAAAAAAGCCTGTGCATTCAGTTCAGTTTCCATTTAGTATACAGACACAGACATCTAAATGAAAATCTAGCCCCTCAGCTATTTTTCTTTCATACTCCAATGAATGAATATGATGCTACTGTCAGGGATCGGAGTGCAAGATCTACAAACTCTTCCGTCACTTCCTCAGGGTTTGCTATGTCTGCTCAAGATCAGGCCTGATAAGATGAACCTTGGATAAAATGTACAAGAGAAAAGCAAAGTTAATGAGGAAGAGTTCTGAGAAGCTGGGATGGGGCTTCAGGCCCTGACTTGGGAGCTGCATCGGAGCTCTGGCCCATGCTTGGACCAGGCTGCTGAGTTGGGACAGCCTTGCACGACTGCCATGACCTCCCTTGGTCTGGCCTCAGCTGACTCCAGTCCAGCACTCCTGCTCTTCTCCCCTTTCCAGGACACTTGGAGGCTGCACTTGGATGCAACTCCAGCTCCCCAAACCCCGCCCCTGCCCAGCACCCTGACCTGCTGCTCCTGGAGAACTTAAAAGTGAGTACCCTATTTGGGATTCTATCTACATAACAGCCTTCCAAAGAGAAACATTTTTAAATGAAGGTATTTCTTCCCTACTTTCCTACTTCAATATCATTTTGGTTGTATCACTTGATCAGAAATTAATCTGAAGTCCTTACAAGTGTCTTTTGATGAAAAAACCCCACATGCTCAAGCTTCACCTCTCCTTCAGGAGCTGGGTAGAGTCTAAGCAGTTGGCTACACAGGCCCAGCTCACAGGTCCAAGGATCAGTGAGGTATTATTCATACAATTAATTGGCAGCACAGCCTTTTGAAAAGCTTTGGCACGAGTCAGATACTATTCTTCCATACGTTTTAGGGATTAAAATGGATTAGGAATAATTCCTAAGAGGTAGTTTGGATGCAGCCATTTGGTTTTAGAGTTTAGAATGTTCAGACAGACAACTATGTGGTTATATTGTACCTCAGGGCCAAAGAACAGGTCCTGGACAATTTTACTTACAAGTAATCCTGTGAAAACAAGAATCATGAAGTCACCAAAAGCCAGCAGAAGATCATAAAAGAGGCAACAGGAAAACTGTGACCACAATTAATCTTCTTGAGTTTTCACATTTTATGTTTCACTATCACTGGATAAAAATGGCAAAGTTGTCCAAGGCTGAAGGGCCAAAATCTGGAAAGGACCACAGCAGGTCATCTAGTCCAACCTCCCCCCCTCAATTAGAGTTATCTTAGAGCACATTTGCACAGATTTGTGTCCAGATGGTTCTTGAATATCTGTGTGGGAGACCCCACAGCCTCTCTGGGCAATCTATTTCAGTGTCTGCCCACCTGCACAATAAGGAATTTCTTCCTCATGTTCAGGTGGAACTTCCTGTGCATCAATTTCTACCCTTGCCTCTCGTCCTATTACCTGGCACCACCAAGCAGAGCCTGGTCCATCCTCTTGACACCCTCCCTTGAGATACTGATAGACACTAACGAGGTCTCCCTTGGTAATCTCCAGGCTGAATTGGCCCAGCTCCCTCAGCCTATCTAAAACCTCAGGACTCTCCCAAACTAGTTAGATGTAGAAACCATATTTAGTTTTTACCAAGTGTAGTGTGCCTGAAACAGATATGGGCTTCTGGATCCCTGAGATTCGATGTTAACAGGATTGTAATGGACAGATTTCTACAATCTAAAGTTTGTAACAGATAGGAAAGTTTCCACCCTTATCATCTTTTTTTTTTCCTCTCTGCTTATTTTTTGAAACATGTGTTCCTAAATTTTTCTGCACAAATGTTCTCCACTCATTAAAATCAATGGCGGTTTCAGCTCCACTTTTAGCAACAGGGGTCCAAAGTTCCAAAGCTCAGCTCAAGGCAGGATGAAAAGAACATTTAAAAAATAAGGTTTAAAAAATAAGCTACTGAGTATCTATTTTGCCACATATTTTAAGGGTTTTCACTGTATTAAATTAAATATAAATGCAACAGTTACAAAATGCCAAGTATGAAAAAAGGCACAAAAAGAAAAAATAGCTATGGAAAAATTAAAATTCACTCTCTCAGAGTAGCCCAGGACAGAGCCAGAGAGGATGATGTTATCGAGTTTCTTTCCTATGTTCAGAATGCAGAAAAAAAATTTTAGGGTCAGTTATAACAGGTTAGGAATATTGTAAATTCCCATGTCCTGGTGCAAAGAGAGATTATGACCCCAGTTAATGAGGCTGAAGCAGATCAATGGAAGTGTGAATAGAGTGATGCTGCACTGCCAGTGCCACGATCTAAGAGCAGTCAAGCCTGCACTCACTGTCTTCCTAAGGAAGCACACAGAAATTAAACATCTAAAGCAGATAATAAATTCATTAATCAAAATAGCTCAGACAAAACAGGCATCTCCAGCAGTGTCCTTTAATCATAGTTCTATGAAAGTTTGGGGTTTGTTGGTGGATAGGAGTTTTTTGTATGTGTTTTCTTTTTTAAAGGCAAGCTCTTGACATTATCTTAAAACTGTGACTGAAGAGAAACTGAGGGAAAATTTCTTCTTGAGGGACAGTGGTAGAGCACAAAGCATGGATGAGACAGTGTACAGAGAAGAGAACTGAAATGAAAAAAGGAAATGGGTGTTGGAGGTGTGTTGACTAGAGGTCATGAAGAGAGGTGGATTGTGAGGAATTGTGAGTGCTTCAACAAGAGACAGAATACTCTCACGGAGCAGACTTGCAAAACCACAGAAGATCACCCAAAAAATGGTTAAAATTTGGCAGGAGATACTCCACCTAGTTCAAAGTGCAGAGCCTTTCCTGTACCCGGACTCCATCCTTCTGCACCTGCTCTTTGCTGAAGCAGTCTGTTCTCCACTGTTTTGCATGGAAAGGATGAAATAATGTTTTGTTTGTTTAGAACTATCTAAAAATTACTGCATATAGCCTTGATGATTGGCAAACGTGGGAAGTGAGAACTGTGCGAGCGCAACCTAAAAAGATGCAGACTTTAAACGGGAAAAATGTAGAGTGTTTAGAAAACAGAAACTGTTGATGAAGGTCTACAGAAAATGGTTTTCAACTTGGACTAGCTTTAACAATGAAGCACATTGACAGTTATTAAAAAAAAATCAAAATATTTAAACACTGTTTTACAGCCTTAGCTCTAAGCCTATTAGAGTGTCTTCATAATTTAATTTAAAATGTTGCGGTTGGTGAAGGTCATGCTGTAAAAGAACATATAATTTCTGACAATCATTAGAAAAGTATTTACACAATTCCAGAGATAAATAACATCCATCTGTTATCTTTAGTCCTCTGAAACTTTAAAATGCATGTATTAGAAAACAATCTTCCTTTATTTTTAAGTTTTTTTTCAAATTATCTTTCTGATTCTACAGACCCTGAATGTTACATCCGTAACTGCTATAAATCAGCTTAATTCCTTTGAGCCTCAGGCCGTAACCCCTGAATTTATGAGACATGGGAAGTCTGTAAGTATCAACAGAACTGCCACAGTGAAAAAACAACTGATGTCAGTGTTTGAATTTCACTAAACACACCTTTTTTTTTCTCTTCCATTTATGATGTGACGCCTTTGCATATGTTAAAAAAATAATGAGAACAAGAAGATGCTATTCTAGAAAGACACCTATATCAATATTTGAGTGGAAAAATAACAGGATCATTCAAAGCAAACACATTTATCTACGAAACTCAGTATTTGATCCATATGAACATAGGTATACAGCTTGAATCCTGAAAAACTGAAATTCACTGTTTTTATTTAAGGATGTATGTCTCTCCATAATAAGAATAAAGTGATGGCATTATTATTTTCAGTTAACTAAACCTGAAGACTGGGAAAAGGACAACAGCAAAGAGAGATATTATCCATAAACACTGAAAAAAGAAATACTTATGTCTAGATGACAGAACTATTGCCACTGCAAAGAAAGTAGTAGATTTACTTCCAGCTAAAAATGGTACTTTAATACAATTCACATCTGAACCAAAGAATGTCATTAGATTTTTTTCATGAAGGGTCTTAAATATTTAAATTCTCACTTCTCAGAAGTTCACACGGTGAGAGCAAGACTAAGAACAGAGAAGAACCAGGTTACAATCCCATCATTGACACAGGCTCATGGGGGAAGAGCGGTCAAGTGAACTAATAATTTCTGAATTCCATTTCCATAATGTGCAAAATTAGGTGTAAAAGTGTGCATTGTTAGTAGCTACTACAGATGACAAATTTTTAGATTTCATACATTTTCAGAAGAAATGGACTGCTGCTACCACACTCTCATTTTTTACTTAAGCCATATGGTGTCTTCTAGTCACATCTGAGGACAACCCACAACCACTATTTTGTCCAGATCTGGAAAGGCATAGTCATCTCGTTTAATGCCAACCATCAAGCATTCCAACTTCACATCTAGGAGATCGCAATAGACAGGCACCTCCTTAAGGCACTTCATGCCGTCCTAAAATAGGAGGTGCAACAGGCGAGAGGAACAGCCCTCTGGAAATACCTGTCTCTCCTCAGCAAAAAGAAGCCCGGGATATCAGCTCAGACTGCACCGGTGCAACCCGAGGATGCTGAAGTGAGGTGAGAGGCATCCACTTCCAGCCTCGAGGGACAGAGCACTCTTGGCCACGTGCGTCCCTCCTGGGCGGGTTAGTTTGATAGATTTTTTTTTTTTTCCTTTTTCATTTTTTTTCATTTTGTTTTTATT
>VZTZ01036957.1:1290416-1494480 GCA_013400955.1 Drymodes brunneopygia | reverse complement strand
CCTCGCACCCTGGGCGTAGGGGGAAGGGTCCGCTCTGGGAGTTTCTCCCTTGCACGAAGGGGAGGGAAGGAGTCGGGGAGGGATAGGGGCTTAGGGCAGAATCGCTGAAATCTTTTGTATGTGCCTTGATTTTTTTTTTTTTCTTTCGTTCTTTCTTTCCTTCCCTCTGCGTGCGCTCTCCTTCTCATCTCTTGTTCTTCTCTGTCTCTGCCCACCCCACCCTCCTTCAGATCCGGCGATTCCTGCCCTCGCCTCGCCCTGTTATTGATGGGAAATCAACTGGATCGCATCACCCACCTGAATTACAGCGAGCTGCCAACCGGGGACCCCTCGGGGATCGAGAAGGACGAGCTGCGCGTCGGGGTGGCTTACTTCTTTTCGGATGAGGAGGAGGACCTGGACGAGCGAGGCCAGCCAGACAAGTACGGCGTGAAGGGCTCCGGCAGCCCTGGGCCGGAGACGCCCACCCACCACCTCCACCACCAGCTGGTGCTGAACGAGACCCAGTTCTCCGCTTTCCGCGGCCAGGAATGCATCTTCTCCAAGGTCAGCAGCGGCCCCCAGGCTGGGGACCTCAGCGTCTACTCGGTGTCAGCCCTGCCCGCCCTCTGCAAGCCGGGGGACCTGCTGGAGCTGCTCTACCTGGGGCCGTCGGAGCACCCGCCGCCGCACTGGGCCGTGTACGTGGGCGGCGGGCAGATCATCCACCTGCACCAGGGCCAGATCCGCCAGGACAGCTTGTACGAGGCGGCCGCGGGCAACGTGGGCCGGGTGGTGAATAGCTGGTACCGCTTCCGCCCGCTGGTGGCGGAGCTGGTGGTGCAGAACGCCTGCGGGCACCTGGGCTTAAAAAGCGACGAGATCTGCTGGACTAACTCCGAGAGCTTCGCCGCCTGGTGCCGCTTCGGGAAACGAGAGTTCAAAGCCGGGGGAGAGCTGCAGGCGGCTGCTGGTACCCAGCACCAGCAGCAGTACTATCTCAAGATCCACTTGGGAGAGAACAAGGTGCACACGGTGAGGTTCCACAGCCTGGAGGATCTAATACGCGAGAAGCGCAGGATCGATGCCAGTGGCAAACTGAGGGTGATCCAAGACCTGGCTATAGTGGATGGGAAAGAGTAGGGAGGAGCAGGAGTGCGTGGCTATCTTCCTTCTGCCCTGCCCGGGGAGACCAGCCTGCCACAGAGTGAGGAGGCTGCACCCTCCTTCTGTGGGACGCGACTGGAAGCAGGATCCATGGCAACATTCCAAAAAAAACCAGCATTCTTTACACCCATAGCCAGTATTTTGTTTGGCTTTTAATAGCATTAATGTTGAAAGAGCAAGAGAGTGGAAGAAAAGAGGGGGGAGGTGCAGGAAGGCTGTTCTCAGAGTATGTGGACAAAGTCTCTCCTGTCAATCTATGTTGACCATTCTAGCAACATGCAAATAAAATTTCAAATTGAAATTTCTTTTTAAATTTTTATTTCATGGCTTTAATCCATGATAAGTTTTAAGCATCTGGGACCGTGGATGTGGATGTACCTAAATGAGATTCTAGCTAGTATTTGCCTTGTGGCTAACCAAAAGCATCAGTCATACTTTGCTAACTGGGAGAGAAAGGGGGTGTTGGGGTGGAGGATAAATGCCTGTTTGTTTTGTTTTTCCACACTGCTGCTTCAGCCTGTAACTGCAACCTAAATTTTGTCCCAACTAACTCTGGCAAGCTATTTACAAGGAAAAATACTTTCACATTTCTGGTTGAAATCTATCACATTTAAAATATTTGCCTTTGCTTTCTCTTTGCAGCTCTCTGCTAAATGTCATCATAATGCATAAGTGCTTTCCACCTCTTCCCTCCTCCCACCCTCCCTGCCTTTTTTATTTTTTTGAAAAAAGTTGGTGAGCAGCTGTTTTCCTAAAACCAAATTCAGTGGTTAAAAGGAAGTGGTGTATTTTGGAGAGCAGTATACTCAGAGATCCAGCCACTAGAATTTCATGCTTGAGCTGTGGATTTTGTACCACTGCTTCAATATCTCTTCATACACAGGTCAACAGAATCGTGCAAGAAACAATTTTGAATTCTGCATGTTGTCTCTTTGGAACAGCAATTTATTGCATATTTGCAATTCCACTTAAAGAAATAGATGTAATGTGGCCAAATTCATCTTGCATTTCAAATTCCCAGCAACTAAAAATTCTGTTCACTGTAAGTTTAGAAATCCACAACAGCATTTAAAAGATGCCTTTTAATGTGATGTGAGCAATGCCTTGTCTGTATTTCAGACCCTGTCCACTCATTGCTTAATTCTAAGTTTTGAAGTGAAAGATCAGAGAATGAAATATATTTTTAAAAAATCTAAAGGAGTATGCTGGGACATTCATTATTATTCTGAGCTGCATACAACTTGTAATTTTGTCTTTGCATGTTTCAGTGCTGGAAAAAAAAATGCATTTGGTTTTGTTCTCCCCACATCAGTGTCAGATGACAGAATTAATACCCCTCTTTTGTATATATGATACACTCCACCCCCTATCAATGTACTGTGTCCTTTTTTTTTTTTATATTAAACAATGTCATAAGCAACCTTGTTGCAACAGTAATTTCATTTCTACAAAGCATTTGCCTACTATAGCTGAAGCTACGAGGGTGGAGTGTACTTCATTATAATAAAAGTGTTAGTATAAATATCTTCAAGAAAAAAACGAGCAAAAACTTGTATCCCCAAAACTGCATCTCTTCAGTGAAGGTCATCCAATTGGCTTTGTCCTTGCTAACACCCATGGCAAAGGTATGTGGTAATAGGCAGTGTTACTTTTATCCCTTTCCCTAAAGTACTTTGTTTAGTACAATACAGGGTAAAAATGTGAATTGTAATGGCTGTCAAATTACTGTTGAAATAGCCTCAAACCACAGCATACTTTTTAATAAATGTGTAATGTTTTAGCTTTATATAGGCAATAGTTGCTGTCTGATGATGATAGCTTTTCCCATAACATGAACTGAATCTTCTGCCTAGTGTTTGTGTATCTTACTGTTGCACATTAGATTGCCTAAATCATCTGTTCGAAATGATTTCCCTGTACCACTTGGTGGGAGCACTGTGGGATTGCAGAAAGGCATTGGCTTTACAACAAGGCACTTACAAAACATTAAAAACTGGTAGGAGAAGGAAAGGTGGGCAAAAGCAATTTATTTGAATTTTTCCCTATAAAAAATATGCATTAGAGACCTGAGGTTACAAGAGGCAGGAAGAATTAAATGAAGAGGGAATAAATACCAGAATGTTTATGAATAAAGGCAAGAAGAATGAACTAGAATCATAGTCCTATTTTTGATTTCTGGAATGCTTTTTCTTCAAATTGCTGTTAGATTAATAATAATAGAGGTTCCTTGGAATTTTATGTCCTCGCTAATGAGAATTTAAAACATACTAGGTTTAAATTTTTCACTGTGCTTTCTGAATAGTCTTTCACTCTAAACAGCCATTTTAATTTTGGATTTTTTTGCAATGATTTACTAACCTGGTTCATAAATGTGATGATTTTCCTTGTCTTACCTAGCTAGATGCAGAATGGTATTTTGTAGTACATAAAAGAAATTATAGAAGCTAGTGTATGCTTATTTATTCAAGCTCTGTCAGAGACCTTTGGCATCACTCTGAATTTGTATAAATAAAAGTACGACAATGTAAGGCCTTAGTCCTTTGCGTAAGGACTGCAGAAAATACATTGGAAATAGTAACAGTTGGTATTAACCTAGGCTATAGTATTGCCATGACTGTGTTCAAGTAGCAGTCTGTAATTAGCAACAAGAGCACCCATGCAGTTTCTTCTGTTGTTTTTCTTCAGCTAGATTTCAGTCCAGAGCCACTGGCAGCAATCTGGTCCTGATTCATAGCCCATTGAAGTTAATGGCTCTTGCTGACCAGTGAACTTTGGATTGGATTGTTAGGAGGTGGTTAAAATTTGTGGAGCTTGAGGAAGAGTGAGATTTAAGATGACACTTCAGAGACCAGAAGGGCCACCTTTCTGAGGTGGGAGACAGCGGACACAGAGAGCACTGAGAAAACTTGGGAAGAAAACATGAGTTCTGAAACAAGCAGTGTTAACCAGAGATGTCAGTAGGGATTCTGTTAAAAAGACTAAATGAAAAGTATATATAAAAAGTTGTTTGGTGCCTTGAAACAAGAATTGGAAGGCAGGGAGCAGTCAGCTGCAAGAAAGGCAATGATGCGAATGACTGACAGGTAAAAAATGTAATCGATTGTATTCATTTTTCAGGATCAGTGGCCTGGCAGAGTTAACATTTCCATTTCCAGCACTAAAGATATTGACAAATTGCATTATATCTGTGAAATCTGTTTACATTCTTTGGTCTAGCTACCTAGGGTAAATATTTACATCTCATTCATTGCTCTTGAAGAACTGACTTGTAATATGACAGCAATGTCAAGATACTTCGCACTCTTTCTTCTGTGTCACATTTCAAGCTTTCTGTTAGCTATTTGAGTAATAGTTCTATAGATTTTCTTTTGCTTAGATATGATTCTCTTTTCAAAATGCAATCTTTTGAATTGCTTTGAGACTTAACGTTTTATTAAAAATTCAGTTCATGTTCTCTTGAAACATAGAGAGCCTTTGTGAAATGTTTTCCTGTCATGACCAGAATGTTTACTGGTTATTGGCTGTGCATACTGGGAGAGGATTCTAAGGATGGGTAGCAAAATAGGTTTTGCTACTGTCAGATTTTGTCTCTATCCCATCTTATGTCTGCAGAGGACTTTGTTCTTGTTTTTTAGGATTCTTTTTTTCCTTTCAAGTGTTATGGTTGTGTAAAATGAAAAAAAAACCAAAAAACCACCAACCTAAACCAAAACCCTCATGACATTCTTTTATGGCAATATGCTATTGATCCGTATAGTGGATTTCAGGTTAAAAGCAGGGTGCAACAAGATACGGCCTTTGGGAGGTGACAAGTGGCCCTTGGTCTGTGCTAGGATGTGCACATTCTTAATTATCTCACCTCATTTCACTTAAGTGTCTTTCATATTCAGGTAAGTAATGTGCAAAACTGCCAGAGTTCCGTTTATGTGATGTATTGCAAAACTGCCAGAGTTCTGTTTATGTGATGTATTGAAAGTCTGTAACTCCAGCCACGTCTGCTGGAGTGGAGGGAATGCTGTCTCACACAAAGCATCTTGTGGGATCGGGTGCCTCAGCCTGCCCAGCTCCCCACCCTCTGTCTGCAGCTACAGAGGAAGTAGTGGTCTGGGGAAGCTACTGCTAATTTCAAGATTGTTATTTTCTGTGAAAGATTTCTGCTAGAGAAGCTTATGGACAGTATCCTGCCCATAATTATACTTGGATGTGTCTAAAACAATTTGTGTTCCTGCTTGTGGTGTGAAAAGACTCTGCTTCCTGCTTTATAACCCAGGAGAAAGGTGGAAGTCCCAGTGCCAAAGAAATAATCCAGAAATACTTCAGGAGGTGTGGTTGGGCTACCATGCTGAGGGAGTTTCACTGCAGAATTAAGGTCTAAAGGATAATATTACATGACCAGAGTGTGATCAACTGTTGCTGTTAGTTTGAGTGTCAGCGTTTCCATGGCAAGTGTGGAATCTATTTGCTTACCTAATAATTATGAAATATTTAACTCTTCTGTTCTGTGAGTTCAGATTTGATATCTGAAACTGCCCTATGTTCATGGATCTTCTGACTCAATGTCAGTTTGATCTGTCAGGGTTTTTTAGAAGTTTATTATCAAGAAAATTAATGAATACTGGAAACAGGTACTTTATTGAGCTACCAGTAAATAAAAAAGAGAGTAATGTAGATGTTAGGCTGAAAAAAGGGAACAAACTAAGAATCTTCTGTTACTGGGCATATCCACAGATTTGTTCCAGGTTATATAGATAAAATCTATACAGATATAAACTGCCAGTGCTGTATTTTTCTAAAGTGGTTGTGGCATTCTACATTCTCTCTTTTGCAAAATACTATTATCTGTCTAAATAATCCAAATCCCCAGTAAAGTTCTATTTTTTTTATATTGAAATTCCATTGAAATTAACAGTTACTTTATCCATATTTGCCTTTCAGAAATAAGCTAGAAATTTTTTTGTTAAAGTATTAATATTTGAGCAGCTAGTAATATGCACTTTAATTTCTTAATCTTAAATATTTTGTATCAAGCACAAATGTATTTGTGTTATGTCCAGAGGAATGATAGAACTTCCATTAGCAGTGTCCATTCAGATTAAGAATTTTGGTTTTGGGGGTTTTTTTCATATTTTTTTCATGGAACCTTGGGGCGTTTCTGATTCTGCAGATGATGCATGTATGTAAAACTGTTTCCAGGATCGGAATTTTTAAAATAAAAGATCGCTCCCCTTCATGTGGCGTTAACTTTGGGCTAAAATCAAGGAGTAGGACTTAGCCAGGATCAAAACCTCAGCAACAACCTCCTATGGAATTTAATGGAAAGCTCGTGTGTGTGATATTGACCATAAGGGCCTTAATTATATTTTCTTACTTGTACATATAGTAATCATCTATGCAAATTGGCATTTTCCTAGGTAAAGTAGGTTAATGCTTTTCAAACATCCCTTGGATTTTCTATTGTGTGTCTGTGTGGGTGCATGTGTTGGGCATAAATAAAAAATTGGTTTAGTGCTGTAGAGCCAATATCTCCAGCTATTTTGACAGGAACTCAGGTGGAATTTGGAACCAGTGTGGCTACAGCAGGAAAGGGTAGAAGAATTTTCAGTTAAACTTCAGGCTGTTCAAGGAAGATATTAAGAGCTTAGCTTGAAATTCCATTCTTTCTCTTCTCCAAGGTGCAAGGGGGTGAGTAAGTGTGCACCCCACACACCAAAAACCATTCTCACTTTGGAGATCCATGCTACTGTCTAGGCAAAATAGGGTGAGTAAAATATGCAGTGTCTCATCAGCCTTAATAAGTAAACAATTTTTCACAGTTTAAACACTATTTGGATACAGTGTGGTATTGGCAACCCATTTTGAAAAGTCCTATTTTTAAGCTGATAAACAGCATAATGTTTATCAATGGGAAACCTCAATAAGCTTTCTTGTTAATCTCTAAACAACAGAGGTAAGATCTTGTTCGCAGTTTGTGTAAATAAAAGAGTAACCCTGATTCAAGAAAATTATCATGGTGGAGAATCTGGAAATAAACAATCCAACTCCAGATTTTGCTCTGATGTGACACCAGCACTACTGCAGGTAAATAAATGGCAAATACCTAACAGTGTGAATAAATACGAACTTCTGTATTGTGTCACTTCTTCACAGCAGAGTATTTTATGCCACAGAAGGAATATTCCTTGTATATTATTCAATATGAGTAAACATGCCACAGTCTGGTCTTAAAACAGATCTTTTCTTCCATATGGCGCTATTGTTTCCATATGCCCTTTCAGTCAGCTGAAAGCAATATAAAAAAAACCCTGAAAAATATACTAATTGATTGTAAATATTTAGGCAGAAATTTATATGCATATTGACATATAACTAATAGATGTATATACATACAGATTTGTGTACCGTGTGTTATGCATACACACACATGACAAGTCTTGACTATTTTGTTATTATTGGTAACAAATGTCAGTCATTTCAGTATGTATATTATCTGTGTAACAGATGGGTGCCCAAGACTTTGCTGACAGGATTTTAGCACTGTTCAAATATTTGTTCTTTAGGGTATGCCATGGTCTTCTGACGTCAAGAGAAGTGAGTTAAATATGTGGGGTTTGACATATTGCTACTTACTGGAGGAAAAATATCAAGGAACACTGCACTTCGCAATAATGAAGTACCCTTTTAGAGTGAACTATGCTGCTACTGACTTGTGTATTTATAAATAAAAGAATGAGCCAATGAAGTATCCATCCATCTTTCTGTTTGGGATCTTTAAATGGATAGTGCCACAAGTGTTTTTTTCATCATTTGACTGCGCTGCCACTCAGTGTAATATTTTGGAATCATACTGAAATTAGTAGTGTTGTTCAGACATGCTCAGCTATTGTTGTGTAGTTGTTCTAAAGTAAAGAAGTGGCTGGCATTGATATTTCTCGATTTTTCTCATCTTTCTTTGAATTGACAAGTTTATTTCAAAGGCTAAACAGTGTGACTTTGAAAAGCACTTACTACTGATTTTACACTCTCCATTGAATTTATTAGTGATCTTTCACCAGAGTTATTTGGGCCACAGTTAGGCTTATGATGCCTTCTTTTAGGAACTCTACTTAATGGATAGAGGATGAAAATCAGGTCTGTCTGAAGAGTGGTTTTTGTGGACTGGATTGTTGAGAGTTGTACTTCTGAGACCTTGAAAAGTGAAATTTCTTTTCAAGAAATAGAATAGCCCTGTTATTCTGTGTCCTCATCCACAGAGTTTTTCTTGCACCTGGTGAAAGACTATAGATCTTTTACCTATCCAAAATTCTTTGTCCTCATCAAACCACCTGTGGGTGATAGGAGGCCCTTTTCCATGTGCAAGCCCATCACTAGAAATCACTGTTATATAGACTATCAGAACCAAATCCTTGCCCAGAAATTTGTCTTTTCCGGAGGCTGTGGGAAGAGCATTCACTTGCCTATTGAGCTGAAGCCCTTTAATAAAAATATTTTATTGAAATAAATAAGTAAATATATTGCTACTAATGGTCAGTCCAGTCTAACAGCCCATAGACCACTATAGCATTGCTGGTAGTTGAAACATTGTACGGAGCATCAACAACAGCTTTTTTAAGAAATTTAGGTTGCTTGTTAAGGTATGACATTGACAGAAGTACCTTAGATGAATGCTAGGACCTATTTATGTTTGTCAGAGACTATATGATACAACTGTTAATATGACAGAGTTCTTTAAATTTGGGCTCAGACCTTGTTGCATTGTATGTCAGCCTACGTGGCGGGCTTTCTGGATTAGTATTTCCAGCCTGTTCTCACTTCATACCATTGATTCTTCAGTTAGGGGTAATCAAAGGTCATTAATAGTGAAAAGTTCAGTTTAATTGACCCATTGACTCATTTTAATTATGGCAATATAAAAGAGTGTCAGGTGCTAGGCCCTTACACAAAGGGTTAGTTAATATGTAGATTCATCCTGGTGGTAATACTGCCTGGATCCCATTAGCTCTAGCTAAGAGCTGTAGAAAAGTTTCCTATTTTATCTCTCAAGCTGAAGAAATAGGGAAAAAAGACTGGTAGAAAAAAAAGGCTTCAAAAAGAAAAGTCATACTCAGCAGAAATCTTGGGCTGTTCTTTTATACTTGTGCTTTGTATACAGATAGAAACACACAGATAAAACTTCTCTGTGTTAGAAGCACCAATTATAGAAATGATACCCTTTAAATTTTGCCATGCTAGAAGCTTGCATACGTACATTGAATAAAAAGGATAATCTTTTGCTTTTCATTTCATAACATGCTAGTAACTTTTCTTAATCTGTAGGAACCCAAAGTTCAGTGTCTGCTGATAAGGTATCCCAAGAGCAATAGAAATGTCATATTTTTGCATACTGCAAGAGATCTTAGTACTGAAAACAGTCTTTAATTTCATTCTCCTGAAAGCCTTAATCTCATACATACCTTTGAACTTTTAATGACTTTTCTTAAGGATAATGTCCAAGATAAAGAGAAAGGAAATAAAGTAGGAGCAAAAAATGTCAGAGAAAGAATTTGTTTCATGTTCATCTGTGGACTGTCAGACATTTCTTTTTTCTTTGAGATAGGAATAAGCTTCATATTGATATTTGGGGAGCTGTTTGGTTGGCAACCTTCATAGATTTAAAAAAAAAAATCAGGTGTGCTTTACTGAAACAAGCAATGCTAAGGAAGAGAAATAAAGACCTTTTCAAGTTTAAAAGAGTTCTCATATTGGCAGGAAGAATCAATTCATGTTCTTTAACTATTACAATCTTTATATGAACTAGTTCCAGACTGAATAGCTCAAAAACATGAAAGAGTTCTTCATTGGTTTTGTTCACAGTGTTCAGTGTTTTACAAATATGACTATTCATTTGTGGTACCTCAGCTTCTCAGTATTTCATTGAAGACCTGTCAAACTGGTTGTTTTTTCCATTTATTGTCAAAATTCTGCCTCCTGAGAATAAAGGCCCCAAGCAGACTCCAGTTAGAAACTGAACATTGAAGACAGATTATGTGGAGCTTGGAAAATATTACTCACATATTTTAAAAATCTTTCATAGATGTAAAATAAATCTTAAAAAACATAGAATTCAATATTGTATCCTACTAAATATTAAATATATTAGGATTTTTAAACATACAAGTTAGCATAGTGTACTACATGTAAAAAAGAAAAGGTAACTGCTAAGCAGTTTATATTAAAAATGAACCCTCTATATTTTGAATGCAAGATGTAAAGGTTAAAAAGGTATTCTTTAAATCTGATTTACGAACTAATCTACCCCTTTGGGGTGAGGTTTCCATTATCACACAAATAAACGTGTCTGTGTAGATCAGTGCTTGTGGGGTCTCTGTTTTTTTATTTTTGTACTTTTACAGAAGAATGGCTCTGTGTGATCACAGCTAACCCCTACAAGGATACTGGCATCTCTATTATCTGTACATTGAGTGTGATCATTAACTGCTAGCCGGGAAGACAGCAGTAGAAAAATCAATACAACTTTGGTCAGAGGAAAAATAAGCCAGGGGTGATAGTTGTGGGAATGATCCTTCTACAAATGCCATTTTGTCCAATGTCTGGTTGGGGGCAATGCATATTTGCTGAATGATGCAAATGAAACAGAGGGGAGATAAAAATCAATTCTAAGACTTACCAGACATAAAAAATAATGTTGAAAATGACAAAGTGGAACACATAACAGACCTTCCACCAGGGCCATATCACATGAAACTGCCAAATGATCACCAATGGAATGATATTTAGATATGTCCTTGCCATTCCTGTGGTAGCAATCTCACCAGGTGATGTAAATATAAAACATGCAATATATCCAATCAGCTTAGCTCTCACCTGGCTAGCTGAGAAGCACGCTGTGTTCTCTCAGACCTTGGTGAAATGAAAAGTGTCGCTACATAAAGATCTGAGTCTCCTGATTTCAATTATCGATATCAGTTTAGGATTTTTCAGTAGTTAAAGAGAATGAGGTGTCCAAACTATGTCATTCTCTGAAGATGCCTGGATCTCTAATGGCTACAGGGAAAGTTTAACATACCTAAAATCTTAGTTTAGCATAGCTATAATCTTAGTCTACACATTGTAGTTAGGTGGGATAAGAACACACTGAAAGGCTCTGAACTCCCCTCCTCCTCTAGTTTTTCACCTAAAGTTGTACATATAGCCTAAGTTACAAATCTGGACCATGCACAGAGACAGCTCATTCTGTCTTAACACATATGTAATAAAATCACACAATGCAAATGCCTTTCTCTCTCCCTGTTCAGTGTTTACACATCTAGGATTAACTGCTGGAGTAGCTCACAAAGATGAGAATAACTGAGAAAAAAATTGTCCTGAAATTACAAGCTTTCCTCTCTGACAAACCAATAAATCTTGATCTACTGAGTTAGTGAATGCTGTATGATCCCAAAACAATGACAGTCTGAGATAGTTTATAGATAATAGATAAACTCTTTTATTAAATAAACATTAAATTACACAGAAATTATGTTGGAACTATAAACAATATATTAATAAAAAAAGATTTTAAGACTTTTAAAAGGTCTGCTGAATCATTTGCTCAATTCTAATCACATGGAGAGAGAAAGGAAAACCTGCTGCCCTCTAGTAAGTTTACAGAACTCAGTCAGTTATTTTAAGGATTTCCCAGGAACTGATTGCCAGAGCATCTGGACATCTTACAATAAATTAAAAGCAAATATTAATTACACAACTATCCATTCAGATGGCTCAATGCACTTTAGCTGCCTTTTATTTGTCTCACAAAGGACCAACATACTGACACGTTAGTTAATTGAATGCTTGATTGAACAAGTAAACCTTACACTACACTACAGCCTGCCAAATTTAAATTCTGGTGGCCTGCCAGAGGAATAGTTTTTCAGTGAAAATCCAACTCTGATATGTTAATCTGATGGCTCATTCTACAAGATTATAACCTTTCTGAGGTGATACAATATGAGAGGTGTTCTAATGTGTATAATATAATGATATAAGAGATGATTTCCATAACACTTGAAATTTTAAATATTGTTAATGAAATAGTCAAGCATGTCTGAGAAAAAATTATCAGCACATATTTATAAATTCCGGTTTTATGCTAATTATGGCAGATTCTGTTAAAAAAAGAAAGAACAGATACCTTCAGTATTTGCTGAAAACACTTAGGTGATTATCGGCATTGGTTTTACCTTAATCTCAGGTAGCATACATGGAGACAGACAGAGAAGACATGGATAAATAATGCAGATTACATTTGAAAGGATGCTTTGTGTTAGGAAAAATAATCTCATAGTCCTCTAGAATATCAGCTAGGTAACCTTACTAGTAAAGGCTTTATTATGCTCTGTATTTCTATAGATGACAGGATGTCCAGTTAGCCCGATATATATTCACTTGTCTTCCTCAAAACTCAGTAAGATAGTGATAGCAGGAGACAGCAGATTGCTTTCAGGAGACTGAGGTGTAAGAAATTAATGTAACCACTTGTGTTTGAGTTAGCACACTTTAAGATTAATAGCTTATCTTAAATGTTACTCAAAGCAATGAGAAAATATTATTTGAAAATTATGTAAGACATTTTACCAGAGCTCTGAGAAATCTCAGATTCTAAAGTTGAGATCCTGATGTTAAGCTATTGAAAGCTGAAGAAAGGTGAAGTTAAGACAGAATTAAAGTCAGGCAGATGACCCAGGTTTGATACCCTTAATAACACTGTAATTCCTCAAGTGATTAATTGCTGTATTTTGCTCATATGTTCAATGATTTATTCATTAACCAGATTCCTGTTTAGTCATTTGTAAGCAGAGGAAGTAGTTTGCTCTTCTGTAGCATATAGTGTAGTTCACTTTCTTACATCATCTGCAAAGTTTTATTTCAAAAAATTCATGCAACTCCCACAATCTCCTCTGCTTTACTCCCATGATATGTGGTTTATTGGAGATGTCTGTGGCTCATGAGGGTATGGTGGCACACAGAATAGATGTTCTGTGAAATCTATTTACGAATAGCAAAAAGATTAACTTTTTTTGACGATTGGGCATGGTTATTCAAGTGATTCCACTCTCATGGTTCAAAATCAGTTCCCTAGCTGGGGACTTGTCACTGGAAAGTGCTATAAGAAGTCCATCTTTCAGGGTTTGAAACTGCCAGTTTCTGTTAGAGGCAACGTCCAATTCATTTCCCCATTTGCGTCTAGTACTTTTGAACGAATTGTCTTCTTGTCCTCAAACTTCAAAGTTACAGTAGCTGTTGCTTTTCTTCAAAGGAAAGATAATCTTATATGTTTTGATGGCAATGCCATTTCATATTCCATCAATGCAAATCTCTTTGACAAGACTGGTGACCTGCGGGTGAGTGCTCAGGCAGCAGGTGGTAAACCATTTGTCCTCCTTGTCATGTTCTTAGATCAGCACATTCCACTCACAGAAGTGGAGAGAAAGGCCACAGACTTTCAAAAGACAGTATTTCTTTGTAAAATCACAGAAACAGCAACATCTTTGTCTTTTCTAAAGCAGAAAAGCTGTTATTTCTCAGGGACCTTGTTCTTGGTCTGACAGTCCCTTATAATATAGACAGTTCCTTATAATGTATAATTATAACATATAATAAATTTATTGTATTGTATATTATATATAATGCTTGATATGCTTGAAGTCCTGCCTTTCCCCACTGTTGTGCAGCTTTGAATCTGATGAATGCAATTAAAAATGGTTCTTTGCTGTAACTTGATAAATGCAATTTTGACCCAAGCCTGCATGGTTACAGAAGTAATTCTGAGGTGGACTCTGTCTGGATAATATCCCAAATGCCAAATTTGTGTCACTATGCAGGGAATCACAGAAAATTCAGTAGCATTAAAAAAAGGATGATGTTCTTGCATTCAGTTATACTATCACACTTGAAGGCAAATGTCCTATATTCCTGGGCCTTTTCCAAGTGCTGTTCAATACATATAAATAAGGAGCAATTCAATAAAATACATGGACATCATCTGGAGCCATAGTCAGAACCCAAGTCTGCCTGTAGAAGCTGGAAGAGTTCAAGCCAAAGCCCATCAAAGTCAATAGACACTCTTTCATCTGTTTCAAAAGGTTTTGAATGAGGGCCAGACTTGCTTCTGAAGCTCTCTCTAGACTCAATTTGTTCATGGCTATAGTCTGCCTGTAGTTGCCATGGCACAGAACATGAAACTACTTAAAATGAGGGAGACATTGAAGTGCTAATATTGCACAGTTCAAAGTATCAAAGGTGAACTTAAGTAATATAAAACTGTAGCTACCTCTCTGCAAGTTCTTTTCTTCACGTCCTGATTTCTCAGTATAGAATTTTAGTTCATAGCTAACCAATGCAAGACAATGACAGGAAGCATTTGTATATCCTTACTTCACTGCTCAACTGTACTTTTTTCAAGTTTATTGTGATGGTATATGCTCTGATTGATCAGATGCCATAAATCACTTTATCAAATCCCATCAAGTAATGACATTTCCTATCTAGAAAGACAGATGAATAAAGGATACCCAGATTAAAAACTGATATGCAGAAATCTTAAATGTCCCCTTCATGAATTTCAGAGTTGACTGAAAATTATCAAGTGAAAATGGCTGCCTGAGAAATTCCAGCACCACTCTATAGTCCCTGCTTCAGTTATTCCTCGAGAAGGATAGAAAAAGGATCAGAGATAAAGCCATGATTGAAACAGAAATATCATTTACAGTGATATAATATGCACCGGGTCTTTATTCACAGGCTTGAAGTTTACTGGTTTTTTTCATTACTGGAAAAATGTACAAATATATTTAAATAATCCCATCTTGAAATAAAAAGTGATAATATCTATTCTTGGAAAGATGTAGTGGTTAGCATTTGGCTTATTAAATTAAACTAGTTATTCATTCATTAATTTGCTCATTATGAGTACACTTTAGAATAAGACTTGAAAATGCATCTGAAAAATCCAAATACTTCAGAAATCCTCATTACTTTTATGAAGACACTTTTTCAGTTGTAAGTAGATATAATTAGTTTTATTTCCATCTTGCATTTGAAGATTAGAACATTTTAATAAGCAACCAAAATAAATCTCTTTTCTCATACTTTTAGATATCACATTAAACTTCTGCTGATCAGATTGTCTCTTTTGATAAGTTCTTCTGAAAATATGATTATCTATTGATCTGGATGAATAATGGTGGTTGGTCAGTGATTTTGGTCATGGTATCAAAAACTAAACAATGCAAATATTCACTCATCATCTTCAATGTTCTCTCTTTTATTCCATCAGACATAAGCAGCAATCAATGGCACAGTAAAATCCATTTGGATTTTGGGGCATGTTGGACTTTTTTATGCCACATGAAAGTAATTTACATTACATTTACATCCCAAAAAAAAGGACAAACATCTCCTGTAGTAATGCTAGTTCCTGGACCCTTCATAAAGAAGTAGAAGTACTTTTAAAAATATTATTTGTTGAATTGCCCATTACCATCCAGTTTAATACATAACAGTGAACAGCACAGTGCCTGCTTAAGATTCGGAAGCAGCCATTCCATCTGCTCTTTGATTCAGCAGAAAATATGAGAGCAGACTACATTTTGGGATTTACTGTAAGTCCTCATCCAATAGTTCTCTTCAGAGGTCTGCATAATCTACCTGGTCAGCTCACGCGGCTTCTCAGGCTCTGAAGTGCTGCAGATGTCAGCTCTGCAGTCAGCCTTACAACTCATGATACAGAATGACTTGCATCAAGACATTTCTCCATTGTGGGACCTCAAATTAGAGCTGAATTTATTACTTCCATGCACCTGCATTCAAGTTCTTATTATTAGGAGCTATAGTATTTCTCTACTGGAGGAAAGAAGGAAGCAGGAGGGAGAGAAGTGAGAAGCAGAGTAACTGTAACTTTTATGCTACACAATCCTGAAGCTTTTCTTGGTAGAAGAGGTGGAATAACAATATCAGTTATAATGAAGAGATCAAAATTAATGAAGGTACGAATTGAAACTTTATGGAGCTTTTGGGAGCAAATAACATAAGTGGAATGGCCGTCAGACACTGTTTCCTACCAATACCTATTCCTTCATGTGATGATATCAACACTGGAGACTCACTTTTGCCTATTATATTTGCCAATGTTGCTTATTTTCTCCTTCTGTGCGTGTGTGTGTGTAAGACTCCTTATCTTTAAGTTCTAGAAGGCTCTAGAAGGAAAAAAAAAAAAAAAACCAAACAAAAAAGGAAGTTGGCTGTAAAAATAAGCCTGACTTTTGCTTTGACCCTTGGGTAGATTGTTCCAATGCTGCCCTAGCACACTGAAGTACTGATATCAACAACAAATGAAAAAACAACCCAAACCAAGCCCTCAGCCCCACGTCCCCCACCCCGCCCTGACATCCATTTTTAATTCCCCGTTTAGCTTTTCCTGCTAAAGTGCAATAGATCACAGACTCATCCAGTGGACAAACAAAGGAATTTTGAACAAATTTACTACTCTGGAGGTCTTGCCTGTTCTCAATTCTTATAGGCTACCTCAGACACTGACAGCAGATGGGAATCAGGCAGCAGTGGGTGAAATGGTTGTTGGAGAAAATGAAAAGGGAAATTAAATCCTGTCCTCTGCTGCAGAAATAAACAGTGTACTCTCCCAGGGTCATTTTAAAGTTAATGTCAGCTGAAAATTTGAGCATGATTATATCAGCCACTGTAGAGTACTGAGATTAAGAGTCTTAGCTTGACCATAGTGATTATTCATGATTTGGTGACACCAATGGTTTAATATAAATTTTATATATCTATGTAATTGAAAGGTAGAAACCATTCAGGGCAGGGAGATAAAAGTCTTAAGAATTTATCTTTTCAGTTTCCCTCTGTAGGTACACAATGCAAATCAACAAATAAAAACTAGGAACTTCCCTAGGTCATTAGTTTTTTGCTTTGTCCAACTGTATTCCCTAAACTGGACTTCCTCTTCCTTTGATCCATGAACTTTTGAGTCTGTGAATTAAGTTTAAATTTTCAAACCTTAAAATCCAAATTTTATATTATTTACATTTAATTTTGAACGCATTTTTTTCGAACTCACTAAGCCATCTTTTTACAGTGACCAACACTAGAGGCTGTAAGAGGATATGCAGATGTTTATCTTTTTTCTCTTCTAATTTAAAAAAAATGCACAATACCCTTTCCACAACATTAATTACAATTGATTATAATTCCGAACACCCTGGAGAATTTACAAGTATCCGTTCCCTCTTTGTTTTCTATTAAGCTCCTGTCTCAGCATTTACCATTTTTTGATATCCTCCCTCCATTTCTCATATAAAATCAATTCTTGTTCTATGGTACAGCAAGAAGTTTCCAATCTTCTTACAATTTATTACTGATGATTTTCTATCCTAATTTTTTTCACCATGCTAAGGAAGGGAAACACTGTGGTTTTATTATGAATTTTTCTAGGCCTAGTTTTTATGACTGTCTTCTGAGTCCTTTAATTTAGTAAAACTTTTCTTGTGCCTTCAGGATACCTGATACAAGGCACCAAATATTCCTTGTTAATTTGGAACATAGGTTTGTAGAAAAACATTGTAAAGCTCCCTGTATACTCTATGATATTTTTTATACTTCTTAATATCTTCCTTGGTTTAAAAGCAAATTTGCTTCCTTAAAGCAAATTCTTAATAACTCTCAAACTCTAAAGATAATTATTAAGATTCCTCTCAGGTTTTACTTTTCTTCCATAGATTATAAAGACTTTTGGCAAGACTTCCACAGTATCTAACACAAATTTAGGTCCAGCAAGAAAAGGACAGATTATGTGTTTTGGAGAGGTGTCTTACACAGTTACTCTAAGCAAATTATTTCTTTGTCTACCTGCCACATCTTGTAAAACTTTAAACTCAAAAACTTAGCAAAATACAGAGGAACGTTCAAATTGTTTCCGGATAAGGATTTTTTTCTCCCATAGCAGTTCAAAATATTTTAAAGTCCCATTTTCAGAGGAAAGCAATAAATGAATTGCAGGTTTTCAATTATTAAATGTTTAAATAAGCTGTTTGGCCTCAATCCCAAATGACTGCAATAATTCAGTGTTACAGAGCAATTAAAATATTAAAAACTCATAAATAAGAGTGCGGCAAACTTGCCAAATTAATTTGAAAGATTTTCTGTGATCACCTATGTAACACTCTAACAGATCTACTGCAAAACCATCTGAAATATCAGTTTTTTTGTTTGCAAAACATTACATTCAGTGTTTTAATACCTACTGTCACTTCCTTCCATGTCTGTCTGCCTCTTGAGTGCAACCAAATTTTAGACTTGCTGCTTCTTTTGATCTAGTTGATCTTCAACAGGTTCACTTAAGCCAATGAGTTTTTATTTTCTTCTTTCAAATACTTACCCAATGCCTGATACATATGTGGATTATCCTGTGGGGCTCTGAGGGAACGGACTGGCCATGAAAAAAATGCAGCATAAGTTTTGAGCTATCATTAAACATGTTTGCTGAGAAAAATGGAGCAAAGGTGCTCTTTTACTGTTCCTCTAACTGTAACAAATGATACTGACTGGCACAATGGGGCATTCAGCATGTTGCCAGAGCAGGAAAAGCACAACCATGGCCAGTTCTGCTTCCTGTGAGCTTACGAAAAACCCCATCCTGTGCTGGTAAGGCAGTGACATAGAGTTGCTGTTTTGTTCTTTTCTGCTTTTCCTGTTATATTGTCTTTTCTGTTGATGATCCATAGGATCAGCTGTAATTAAATTCAGCTTTCTTTGTCAGACAGGGCTAGACATGTGATACCAAATACAGAGATGATAAGATGCCTGGCTTGGTGAGAAGTGGCCAAGCCCATATCAGAAGTAGATAAAGACTTATTCACTTCACTTATGGACCATCAGAAAGCTACAGGCTGTCCACAGCAGATTTCTGGAGTTCTTAGGTTCCAAACACATGGGAAAAATCTTGCATGTATTCCAGAGAGAGCATTCCACATTTTGTCCCAGCAAAAACTTTAACAAATAGCACATTATGATCTTTATGTACCACACTGATAAAACTTTTCATTCAATTTAACCTTTGAAACATTCTCCCTGTGACTCCCCCAAATATAATTTGTTAGTTCAGCAGGGAATATCATTATTGAACAATGAGTGTTTCTCAGAAAAAAGACAACATAGTGAGCTTGGAGAATAAGCAGCTTTTCAGCTTTCTCTCACTAAAGCACACTTGTAAATTTACTTGAACTTTGATGAGAAAAAGACAGCTGCATTCAAGAGGAGTACAACCATGTGAGTCACAAGGAGCCACAAGGAAAGAAATGAGACAGAAAGCAGTTCTTTTACTCTGTCATTAGTAGTGGTTCAAAATGTTGGTGGTGCTGGAAAGGACATAACTGCCTGCTAAAAAATTTCAAGGGAGAATAATCAAATCTTTCCTCAGACAACATTAACATTTCAGAAGCAGCGTCACTGTGCGATTTCAGTCTAAAAATTATTTCAAGGAGAGTGCTAGTGTCAAACAGCTGGTATGAACAGACAAGTGGCTTACAAGTGTTTCTGAAGACTGCTCTTTTTTAATCTTTTTCCTCTTCTTCTGGATTCTTAGGGAAATACATTCTTTGCGTCCATTTGTGGCATCTAACATGTAATTATCACTAAACTGACTGGCAATTGAATCAGGCTGTCTTAAGTGCTCGTGAAAACTGTTAAATAAATAAATAAAAACACAGTCTTCTAAGAAGCAAATTGACAGCACAAGAATAATATGAAATTCAGTCATAAAGGAGGTAAGTAGAATTGGAACTTCATTTTATAAAGATTTGTTATGATCAGCATTATCCACAATTACATAGTAAGCTTTTTCAAAAGTCGCAATGGCAGTACTAATGGCTACAGAACTGAAAGAGCTCAGCCCACAACATGCAAAAACTGACAACTTACTTTTATGCTTTAGTGGGAGTGATGCTGTGACAGGTAGTGGCTAAAAAGCTGTTAGGGGAGTGTGTGAGCTGCTCTGCACACAGGCTGAACATCACTAAAATGTGACATTCCTGTCTGCAGTCATTGAATCTGGTGTAGGTAAAATGTTTCCCTGTCAGCAGAGGAATCAGCTTGTGTGTTCACTGAAGTTAAAGAATATGCTAGGCTGTGGAAGTTTGTAATGTTCAACACTGACTTCCTGTATACTTTGTTCATCCATCTGTGCTCAGAGAGCTGCCCATTTTGGGAGTTACACAGTTCTTGCTTTTCCAGGCAAGTGTCAACCTTGATCAGCTGCCAGAATGTTTAGAGGGCTGAATAGCTCAGAAAGGGAGAGGTTTATAGAGATAGCTCTAAGTCATGAAGTAAGAATTAGGCAGAAACATTATTCAGTGCAGGATTTTAATATCTGGACTATGAAGATGTTAAATACCAGTTGTAGACTGTGAAGAAGATAGAAAATCTAGACCTTCTGTAAATCCATATGGGATCAGTAAGACAACCATGACCGTAACATCATTATTGTAACTATTTTCCTCATGCTCCCTCCCAGTGTGATGTGAGAAGGCAGACTGATGGGTGAGAGTCACAAACTTCTGGGCCTGTGTGAAGTTGCTTACATTGGCCATTACCAATGGCTCTGAGTATGGAGAGATCCACAACTTTTAGAGACCTGAGTCTTCATCTTGGTTGCAAAGAGGATTTCTGCATCTCACATGAAAAGAATTCAACAGATATGTCTCAGTTTAAACCCTCCAAGACTTTGAAGTAGCCTTGGTGGCCCAGTAGGGAATCATATCTTAGTGTTTTTCTTCCGGTCTTGAATTATGCCTGCAGAATTTAAAGGGAAAACAATTATATGGAGAGTTATGTGTATGATCAACAATTCACATTAGTGTCTGGCTAGGGACTGGTGATTTAGTTTTAATTTTAAAAATTTGTTTTTTGTCAAAAGTCTTTCCCCTTCAGGTACTTTTTATTGATATTCCGTTTCTTCTATGAATTTATGAAGATTTAATATCATTACTGCATGTTGAGAAAGAATCCTCTCTGTGCAACTTATATAACAAAAAAACCCATAAAAATTCAGTGGAAGGGAAAAGATGAATATCCAATATTTTAAAACTGTTTGAATATGGAAAGTATCATCATAAAAACAACAGATTCTGGTGACAGGCAAAGCAACACACATATTCACTGTTTAAATTAAATGCTTGAAGGCTCTAAGACTCTTCTGCAAACCTGCTGTTTTTCCTGTATGAATCTGGTGGGTGTTTTTAGTCTTTGTAATTTTGGAATACACTGATTCTACTTTTCAATGAAATGGCATATTAATCTACAGAGAAGACTGGGCTTTTTTATGAAAGCAGTGGAACCCAGATGTAAACTACTTTCTGTCTTTTATTTTTGCTAGGAGGATGAAAATAGATCTATTGACATTTTGGAGAACTGTTGTTCATAATTATACGTGATTATTATTTACACGATGATTCTTCAAGGGAATTCCATTTATTTATGGTTTTCATCTGCTGCTGGAAGTGTGTAAATCACTGTGCCCTGCTGCATTGCTGTCACTCAGCTAAGATGCTGCATAAGTCAGTCTTTAGCCTCAGAAGGGTTTATGATCATGTACTTAAAGTTGTCACAAAGCTGCAAGCATTAAAACATTTTCATAAATCTGTTTACTAACCTCTGAATCATTTGTTTTTGCTGTAATGTGTACATTACATACATGCATTTTTCCTTCTTTAGCCTCAAAGAATTTTTGTATAAAATACTAAAGATTATCATATTATGGAGAATGTAAAAAATAATTAAAACAAAAGTCTATGTAGACATGACCTCTTTTGAAAGGGACTTAAACTTCAAAGTAGAGAACAGCTCTGAGATTTGTCCCTCCTCTATCTGCCAGACTCCTATTCATTTCATGAATCAAGCACTTTACAGGTTCTTAATAGACAAAGCAAACAACTTTCCATAATAATACTGCAGAGGCAAAGATTGTATAATGCAATCATGCACATTTCTTTTTAAAACTATATGATTTTGTTCTGTTGATTAGAAGTAAAGATATTCCTAGCAGTGAAACTTGAAATGGAAAAATTGCCCTATTCACTGCTCACTCCTCTTCTGAGCCAACTGTTTTGTCTTTCATTCTTTTTCTTTTTTTGGTTATTTAACACACATAATGCTCAAGCCCAGCTGGTAGACTTACTCAGGAGTCCTTTTTTTCTGCTGAAAAATAATAATGCAAAACTATCTTTGATGCTTACTGTTTACCAGCAAAGGAGATGAAAATTATTTACAAATACTGTCTGCTATCTGCCCAAAATGTTTGCTCAGGTGTATTTTTTGTTAATCTGAGGCTCATGGGAGGTAATGGTCTGCACCTGCACAAGTAAAATTAAATCAGTTTTGCTAGTGATGTCAATGAAATTAGGATTTAAAGTGTAGCTAATTCCCTTGCCAGTCTTCATTGCCTATAGTCAGGGGAATAATTCAGGTACCTAATCATAGTTGTGCACTGCTATTTCAAATGTTGCAGCATATCTGAGACATCAGCCCACAGTTGGCAGACATAACAGAAATGTTATGCAAAAATCCACTCTCTTCTGGAGTGATGGCTGGAAGCCAAGTGGAAATGGCATCTCAAGCTGCACTGAACATCCATATTTCAGAACCAAAACTCATTGCAGGTGGGAAGGACTCTCACCCAAAGAAGAGAGAATCTACAATTCTAGTTTCTAGAATTTTTCCATTCCACTACAGGAAATAGGAACAGGCAAATAAAATAGAGATATGAACAGTTTTACCTGCTTCTCTCCACTGGCCTATCTGACTCTTCAGTTAGTTATATTTTTACACTGCTAAAGTTACATGGTGCCTCATGTCCTTGGATTAAGCTCTACTGGAAATCAGAGAAAATTATTTAAGTGTGTCTGCCATTTTTATCTGAAAAGCTTGTCTGCCATTTACAAAGATCTAAACTCCAAGCAAAAATATATAAGGCATTTGAGTGAAAATATTTGAACAAGTTTAGTTTGAAATTATTCAAAGTAAAACAGAGCTGAGTAGTCAAAGCAATTGCAGCACACTACGAGTTATTCACAGACAGCACAAGTGTTACAGCCCCCAGCTACAAAGGGTTGCTTTTTTAGCTCAAGCTGTTGCATTTCATGTTCTTAGCTCTTGAGGTTCCTGGTTCAGTCCCTGCTGTATTAACCAAGAGTTCAGCTGTCACATAAAGCTTGCAAACACAAAGCATAAAAAGTAAAACTGAGTTCATTAATGATATAGGAGGATAAAGCTCCCTGTGCTAATGTGCTCTATGGTAATTTTCCACCCAAAAGGACTATTTGAGATTCTACACACCCAGTTTTGTGAAAGAAAAAAAGAACCCAAGTGGAAGTTTAAAAAATTTCACATCTCAAAATCGATAAATTACAGTCCTCTTTTCTTAGGATGATGTTTTTACCCTTAGTGATGGAAAGCTAAACCATATCCATCAGTAGGCATTCTGACTTCAATCAAACTAAGACTAATAGACTAAGATATTACCCAACATATGATTTTTGGCCTTGCATTTAGTTTTTGCTTCTGCCAATAAATCAAAGATGGCACAATAAAAGCACTGGTTTTTAAGACTCACTTGTGATCTATCTAAATTAATTGAATGCTGTGATTTCAACGTTTCTCTTAATGTTTTGTTGGAAGTGAATGTAAACAAAAAAGTGTACATAAAATAATATACAAAGATAACAGGATTCTTCTGGAATATTTTTTTCCTCTGAAAACTGCAATTTAGGGTTATTCACATTAGGAATCTTCCCAATGGTTCTATGTTTAGAATCCTTTTGGATGCTATTTTATTAATAGAGAGCAAGAACAGAAACATATCTAATTTGTCTTGACAAAGAATAAAAGCATGAACTGCTTTGGGAAAGTGCAAATACAATGCATGTTTTCTGTAGACACCACTCCAAGGAACAGCAGAACCTGTAAGCCAGAGCCATCATACTCTAAATCCACACCTCTACTGTCAGCTGGGTCAGGAGCCTGCTCCAGCAAGTGTGAGCTGATCTATTTCTCCTGCTTTAACCATCAAGCTATGGAGAGAAGTCTTCAAGAAGAGTATGATTTATCCCTTTCCTAATTTTCTCTAACTACCTGGAACCTTTATTTTGTGAAAGAGCCTCAATAACACACCTATTCACAAGTGGTCCAGGGATTTTCTGTGCTGACACAAAATATGAAGCATGAGGAAGCAATACTGAGGAATTTGCAGTCTCATTTCAGGCAAGAAGCAGCAGGTTGCTGTACAGCTGACCAACACCAGTCTGTGGCAGTCCTTGAATGGAGGATTACAAGCCGTGACACTAGCAAGGTAATGCACAGAAAAACCAAAAAGAATAGATGCAAATGGAGAAAATAACACTGGCAAGGAGAATTTCCTTTTGGTTTTTTCCTAAAAAAAAAAAAAGTTAAAATTAATGGAGACAATGTCCCCATATCTATCCTTTGAAACTCTTATATACTGCTCCTAGAAAGCACTAAATTGTTCTCTTTCTTATTCTCTGTCGTTCTTTGCCTTTTTTTTTCTCTCCCTCTCTGTCTCCGCCCTTCCCCCTTTCGTTTTTGTTGTTTTGCTTAATATTCAGTTGTAGCTTGTTGCTAATAATTCAAATTCATTGCTCTGCGAATGCCTTCCAATTAGTGATAAATGACACTTCACACATTTGCTGCTTGTTTGTTTAACAGCTGCCACTCCTCAATATGTATGTTGTAGATATCTGGAGAAATACCATGTTTGTGTTGTGTACAGTAGCAGGTTTGTTTTTGTGTTAAAATTATGTTTTTGAGGAGCATTGTAATGTTCTGTTTATGGTCATTTGCTGCCAAATTCAGGCACCAGACACATTATTTTCACTTTCAAGAGATGACATGACAGAAATAACAAGACAATAAATCACAATTATGCTGCCTGAGTAAACATCAGAAATGTTGATTACAGCACAATGATAGCAGCCTCCTCCTTATTTGCTGAAACATATCCATACACAAAAATTTTGATCCCACATTTAAATTCTTGAATAAAATAGGATTATTTAAAGCTTTTTAAAGAATGAGTTGTTGTTGGGAGAGGAGATAAAAATATTTTTGGTGTTGGAGTTAAAAAAATAGTATCATTCCGCACCTAACTTAAATAAGAAGAAACTCAGCACTGTAAAGATCCTTTTGGGATCCATTTTTATCTGCTATGTACATATGGAGGCATATATATTTAATTATAAATGCATTACAATTCATGCATACAATGACTTTAAAGCTGTAATACACTCTTTTCATTTTTTACTTATGATTTCTCAGTTAGTGCAGATTTATCTTTGTCTTAGCTATTGTTCTTCAAATTACTTTTCTTTACCTTATTAAACAAAGACCTAAATAAATTCCACAGTCTGAAATATTTGACTTGACACTGTCAATATTATATTTCATAGATCAAGGCTGTGATCACTGAGGCCTCAAAATCAGGTTATGAAGCATCACTGAAAGATTTCAAAGTGTTTGCTTCCTGCTTCTACTAAATGAGTTGGCGCTCAGCAATAACTTTATTTTTCTACCTTTCTATTGTGCAAAAAATATGTAGAAACTGTACTTTTGATCAAATAAATAACATATACACTGTAACTGATTCCTAAATTTAGTGTTTATAACACCAGTGCAGAAGCCTTTATGCACTAGACAATTCTGATTGCCTTGAGCAAACAGAAAGTTACTTCTGCTGAGCTGATCCAAAGGACTTGGATTCACTCCTGATGCTTCTGGCTTCTACCTACTTTATAGATGGAAGTTATTCAGCCCAATGTAGGACACTGAAGACAACTACCTAAATTAGGGTCTGATGCCTTTTTTTTTTTTTTATAAAATGTGTAATTTGGAAAATGTAGTGTAAAGTTGAGATGCATTCTGTCAATGATTTAGAATTTAATAAAAAAATACAAAGCCTGATAGAGAGTCTGTATCACAAACGGGATCAAGAATAGAAAAAGCATTCACTAGATCTTTTGGTAAAATTAAATATATAGATATTTGCAGATCAGGATACACTAAAAATAGCTCAGAGAATTTGACAGATTCAAGTTTGTTTATATGTGGGCAGAAATGAGTGTAGAGCTGAATTCAGAATCAATTAATAAATTGAAGATAAACAAGTTTCAAGGACCACATGGAATCACTCAAGAGTTCTAAATTAACTTAATTATGATTAAATAATTCATATTTAGACATGTGAAACTCTAATGGCCTATTGTAACTATTACTTGCTGGTAGCTGAATTTGGTAATAGAATAAGAAAATGACCTTTAAGAAAAGGTTTGTGGGCTGGTGGAGGGACAAACAGTTGAAAAGTAGGAAGACATATATATATATGGATAAATTTGACATATAGAGTTCAATATCAATAATTAAATGGTTTTCTTGCAGAGGAAAGCTGTGCCTCCCAGAGCTATTAAGTCTGTGATGAAGTGAATTAGAACATGAACATGGGTGACCCATTCAGACTTTTATACATAAGGCTCTTAGAAGCTTTTCACAACATTCTTATTAAAAAAGGTTCTTAGAAAAATGAATTATCATTGGTCAGAAACAGGTTTCACTTACAGAGAAGTACCTGTTTAAAATAAGAAAAGAATTTCAAGAAAACAAAATTAAAAAAAACCCCAACAATCACAGAGGAAGAAGGTACTGGAATTAGGACATGGATTCATTTTATCAATTAAATTAAATGTAATAAAACAGATTCCACTATGGACATGAACAGTGAGGTGACAAAGTTTGCTGACGATACACAGCTATTCAAGAAAGTCAATGCAAATGCTGATTACAAAGTTACAAGTGTGAATGGGTAATAAGAGATATAAAAGATTGAGTGTTGACAAATGCAAAGTAATAAACATAGAGGAAGCTATATAAAATGATAGGTCCTAAATGAGCTTTTATCAGTCAGAGGACAGATTTTTTTTTAGATATTTCTTAAAGAAATGCCTGCTTGACAGATTTCAAAAAGGAAATATAAAGTTAAGAAATTTTTAACAAAGAAATTGCAAGCAAAACAGGAAACTTGGTATTTCCACTGTGTGCAGCTGCATCCTGGGCCCTGTATACAATATTTCTTAAAGGATAGACCAACATTTTAAAAGCTAACCTAAATAAAGAAATAAATAAGAAAGCAAAACCAATGTATATAACTATTTCAGAGTCTTTTAGTGGGCCACATTAAAAATCCACTTCAGCAACTACCTAAAACATATTGCAAGGAGCTGGACTGTCTCCAGTGTCTCTTATACTTTTTCTTTCATTAGCAGTGTCAAGGGAAAAAGAATGAAGAGTTCATCCAAAGGCTGACTGAAAACATGGAAAATAATAATTCACAAGTCATCATACTTAAGGGGGAATCCGTCTTTCTCCTGTGACTATCCAGACAGACTGAGCAGACTCTTGTCCTAACTAAGGAAAATAATTCAAGGTTTCCAAAGCTGGGCAGCATGGTGAAATCCCTTCACCTTTCTTTATATCAAAGATTAACTTGTTAAAAAAATTTCATCATTTTAATTGAGAAAAATCGATTTTTTTTTCTTTCCTAATTCAAAAATGAACCAAATATGTTCTTAAGCTTTCCCTTATACAATGCTTAGAAGCTTTCACTTATACAATGAGGGGACAAATTTCTTATACTCTGAATGGACTAATTCCTGAGTAAACTGCAAGCTCTTTTACACTAAAAACATTGAAGCAAACTCAACAGGACCATATTGGCAATAAATTAATTGAAAAGTGACAGACATAAGCTAAGTGTACTCCAAAGCAAAAGGTCACCATGAGAATATTATTAGCTTCTCCTCTAATTCAATAAATGGCTCTAAAGGGAGTTACAGTGGGTCCCAAAATAGGAATATTTTTGCAGGGGGGGGCATTATTTCAGTGGAGTGATGAAAGCCAAATATTTGCAGCAAGTATTTGATGTATCATCAGTTGCTGGTAAAAAAATTCTTTGCAGCACAAAAATTAGGTAATTGTCAGCTGTCTAATATTCATGCGAGCAGTTTGCTTGAGTACAGTACCACAGATATTCAGGGGACACAAACAACTGAAGTTTCACTGACTATAATATTTGATACTGATATCTGAAAAAAAAACCACAAAACTTCTTTCTGTGAAAGGTTTACTTTTAAATGGCAGGCTTTTTTCCTCCACAGCTTTAATCATGTTTCATTCAAATTATTCTTAGAGACCTGTAGGATTGCTCTTGAGTCCATGTACTGCTCTTCTTATCCATTTAAGATCTCACAGAATTGTCAACAATCTCCCACATGCCAAAGCAAATCAGCCATATGGATACTGAAAAAGAAATTTGCTTTTAAACATCTTCTTGATCTGGAGAACAAGCATTCTGAAATCATGATCTGCCAGAAAACAATATTCCAGATCTTCTGAACTGGCCAGGAAAACACTGAAAGGACAACATAGAAGTCTACTGTATGATACAGACTGGTTAAATAATCAGGGGAGCTTGTTACTGGCACTGAATGTTGCAACTTAGTGAGGTAAATAAAATACAGCCATTTGGGAAAACACTACAAGCATCTAAAGGTTAGAGAAAATAGTTCCGGAGTCAAGTGCCAGCTCTTTGAAGACAAGGTGGTTTATAAAACATACCATTGTGGATATAAGTGTTTGAGTTGTTGACACAATAAAAAATTATTTCTGACAGTTAATCCCAGAATGAAGTGGGGGGGAGAAATGTTTCTGTCACATCCAGTATGGCATAAGGTCACGTTGCATTAATTCTACCATGCAAGCTAATAGAGTGTGTCATGATGAGAATGGGGTAAAGTCAGGGTCATCATGGCTGTGCCATTCCTCTGTTGTACCTTGGGAAAAAAAAAAAAAAAGGGATAGAGGAGAATTTGAAAAGCTGCAATTAAACATCGGCTTACCTCTAAAAATCATATCTAATTTCAATTAAAAAAGAGCATGAAACAATGATAGTGTGACATTTTGCAGCAAAAGGAAAAACCAGACTCATCACAGTGACTTCTGCAGTCTGTTTTGTCCTTCAGACATGTGAAAGTCAATTTTAGTGAACAAAGTTTCAGCTCCTGTAAGGCAATGCAACCATACTGGGAATCAGATCTGTGTCCAACCACTGTCTTACAACACCTGAGAGTGAAATCAGAAAGTGCTCAGGTAATCAGAGTATTTTAATCTAGCAACAGCTACTAATGGAACAAGCTGGATCTATAGGATTTTCCTTCCTTGGACCTACACCACGATGTTTTATCCCTCTTCAGCCCCTTACATTTACCTATGACAACACTTCACCCTCGAGGTGGCAAAATTCAGTTTTGTCTACATTGCTTTGAAAACTTAAAGCAGCTTTTTAGAGTTACTGAGGAAGCAGGGCTGTTCTCAGCAAAGGGACCACTATTACACTGACTTGGGTCTGTTTCCTCTTGCACCTTCAAGTAATTTCATTGATTTTCACAGTGTGTGGACTGTGCCTTCTGAGGGCAGCTCAGGTGGAGCTCAGCCACTCCACACTGACTCTGGCAGTAGCTAAATAGCCAGTGAGAACATCTGTAAGTGAATCCATAGGTTTAAACTGGCCACAAGTCATGCTGTTCATGGCTCAGCAGATGTTTGTATGGGCAGAAAAGAGTTATGGCTATGGTTTTCACACTTTCAGTAATTTAAAAATTAGGTTTCTATTTTAGGTGATTTCATTTTCCAGCTATTTCCAGCTATTTGCAATATTGACCACTTTGTAAATTCAAAACACAATCATTTCTCCAAATACTTCTCTGAGGGCATTTATTATACATTTCCTGATAGCTGAGTTCAAACCCATAGGTTTGTCAGTACAAGTAGCCCTACATTTTGCTGGATTAAAAGTGGATGCTGGTATATTTCTATGCAGCATTCCTCAGTCAGCATAGGAGGACTTGCGTTTGGTACAGAATTTCACCTCTCATGTATGTTTCCCTCAGACTTCTCTTGCTCCCTCAAGTCCAGTAGCTTGCAACTTGTAGAACTATCAGAAAGAAATGTTGTATTAAGCCTTGGCAGGAAGTTTATGTGCATTTGCACCACAGTTAAGATCACTGTCTGTCGTGCATTGCAAAAATCCATGAACCAAATCTCTGAAGAAACAGCAAAATCCCTCATTCCCAACATCCAGAGGAAAGACAAAGATTTAGAGGGTTTCCAATGTAGTTCCAGCTCTTACATTTGCATAAGAAAGAGTTCATTAACACAATGGAGGAGAAATAAATAATATAGTCATTTGAACATCTCTTTAAATATGTTAAATTATTTTCTCAGTCCCAGATGGTCTCTTCAGGGAAATTAAGTGTTCGGGGAAAAGAGATTAATCTATTTAATCTATTTTACCGGAAATAATCACAGTAAATTAATATGTGCTGATTTGCAAAATCAGCTAAAATAATATCAGTCAGATTATATCAATTATTTTCTGTTCTGTGCTATGTACACCACATCATTTTGGCAAGCAATCTGGGAAACAGAAGGAAATGAGGAGCTAAACTAATGCAAAATATGTAGCAATATTTATAGGTAGACCTGACTATAAAGCAGAAAATCTGGTTCATTAAAAAAAACCATCAACACATTGTGAAATGGGTTTTGGTTCTACATATGTTGAAAGACTTTTTCCTAAGATAAAACATTTAAGAAAGAAAGGGATAGATTTCAGTTTAGAGCTTACACACTAGGATTAGTAGGCCTCTTTCTGGAATCCCCAATTTGTCCAGCTGGTGCTATAGTTATACAGTAGAGGCAACAGAGCAAATTCTGACATCTACAATCTTCTTCAATGAGTACGGAAATCTGCATGGCCTAGAGTATTTAGACTGCTTGGGACTTTGTGCACCTCCAGCTTGTTTTGTTGCCTAAGCAGGCACAACTATTCAAATACTGTGTTACAGTCTGTAAGAGTCCATCTAGTCTCGGTCTTGGAATTTAAACCTGGATTTTGATGTTTGATATGGGATTTTTAACACCTAGGAGATTGTCTTTCTAAAGTTGGTGCTAGGAAGCTTTACTAGATGCTTATGGAGTTTTTTTGTTAAATGTTATCGAGAAAATAGTAATCAGGAACAGAAAGATAAGCAGTACCCTGCATCTTTAGGTCAGATCCACTGTTGCTAAGCACTGCAAGAATATGGTCATGCCATGTTCAAATTCTCAGCAGCTTGAAAGTCTACTTTTCTCAGTTTTGAGATCTAAAATATCTTGCTCGCTTCCTCCTAACATTCTTCCTTTCTTATGGAAGACGAATTTAAATATATGAATTTAAATTGTGATAATACAATACACAAAATATAGTAGCTTGAGGGTTAGGCAATCAAGGGAAGAGCTGCCTCTCTGAGAGACCTAGACAGGCTGGAGGAATGGGCTCATGAAATTCAGCAATGATTCGAGTAATTATCTGCACCTGGAAAGGAAGAAACTCATAATGATGAAGTCTGGGAATGGGCTGAGTGGGAAGCACCTCTGCCTCAAAGAAGGACAAGAGTGTAAACAGGATTCAGCAGTGCACTCCAATCTATTGGACTGTATTAACAGGTCAGTGATCATTGGATGGTTGTGGGGCTGGAGCACTGTCTTGAGAGAGGGACTGAGGAAATGGGGTTTGTTCAGTCTGGAGAGGAACTGCCTTTCAGGGGACCTAACAGCAGCTTCACAGTGTCTCTGAGGGGGTCACCAAGAAGATAGAACAGTGGCCTTTGTAGCTGTGTGTGGTGGAAGGGTGGGTGATAATATCATAAACTAAATCAGAAGAGATTCCATCTGGAGGTAAGAAGAAAGCTTTTCCTCTTGAGGACAGTCATACAGTGGAACAGGTAATCCAAAGAGTCTGGAGAGATCTTGAAGACTTGACTGGATGAAAGTCTGAGCATCCTAGTCCAAAACCAATGCTGAGCAGAAGGCTGAATTAGATGACCTTCTGATTTCCACTCCAAACTGAATGATTAGACCAAATCCCACATTCCTGGCTATCCTGTTAGCATACAGAGTAATCTGACTTTGTTTAAATAGCTAAAAGTATTTTATTTGCTGAACTTTAAACATCCAATTTAGTTAAAATTTATGTTGATTAAAATTTTAGTGTGGAGAATGAAAAAATGTGCATTGTTTAGGAACACTTGCCCAAGGACAGCATAACTTCAAAGGTAAGTTGGAAAGAATTCATTTATCTAAATATTCATGTCTACATACAGTACAGATGATGACAGATGTCCACTAAAGCTCTGAAGTCAATGAAGAAAAATGGGCAATTTTAGGTACAATTCAGTATTTTCTAAAGTGGATATGCAAAGCAGACCTAATGAATCATGTCCTAGAATTTGTTATTTCTTTCCACTCATCATAAAGTGGATTTAAGGTGATTAGTTCAGCCATGGAAGTTTACATGCTGCACATCAGAAATGAGGTGCTATGAAACGCAGCCACTGTATCTAACTCATTTTCTCTAGGAAATCACACAAACACTCCCAAACTATTAAAAAAAAAAAAGGCATAGTACTGAAGTTTTGTACAAGTGAAACACCAATCCTGAGAACAGAAGAACACAGTTGAATAAAACAGAAACTTTTCTTAAACTTTCTGGTAAAGCAGATCAGATTTTAAATTTTGCATGGCAATTTAATTTTTTATTTTAGAGGGACAAAAAAGCTAAGTTAAAAAAAAGAGAATAACATAAATTTTATTCTGCTACTTTTCAACAAGTGTATAAGAAATCAGGGGGAAATATCAGGCATCCTCCACCTAGGCTTTGCATCCAGTCTTTCCAGTGCTTTTCTTAAAGTCATCAGCTAGTAAAGTTGAATCTAATGAAAAGAAGATGATGTGTAGAGAACGTGGCCCTACGGTTCTACAGCATCCTACTGTTTACAGTACTTGTCAGGAATAAAAGAACTGTAATTTCATAGTATCTTCACTCTAAGTAGGTTTGATTTCATGGCTTCCACTTAATCACAGAATCACAGAATAAGCTGAGTTGGAAGGGACTCACAAGGATCATTGAGTCCAATGTCTGGCCCTGCACAGCACTGTCCCCAAGAGTATTTTCCAAATGCTTCTTGAGCTTCTTGAGCTCTGTCAGGCTGATGCTGAGAGCCTCTCCCAGTGTCCAACCACCCTCTGGGTGAAGAATCTTTTCCTAATATCCAACCTAAACCTCCCCAGCACAACTTCAGGCCATTCCCTCAGGTCCTACCACTTCTCACCAGAAAGACCAGTGTCTTCCCCTCCTCTTTCCTTCCTTGTTTTCCAGCATTTCTAGGTCATGCTTTTCACTAAACAATTTACAGCTCAGCTACAAGGATGCAAGATCCATTATCTTCCTGAAAAGGACCAGGTGTCATAAACCAGATTTCCACTGAAGGAAGGGGCATGTTTAAAAGAAAATGCGTGTAAAAAACCGTCTTTCCTTCAACGGAGCCTTTTATACTGGTTTGTTACTGGATTAAAACAATAAAAGTAAACAAGCACAGTTGCAGGAGCAGTAATCAAAACAGTAACTAGGAAATGGCAAGAACCATCTTTGCATCCTGATTGCTGCAAGTTCTTCTTTTGTCCTGACTTTCATGTGTCCTGTGCACTTAAATTCATAAACTTCAAGTATACTTCACTTCTAAAAATGCTTCTCCAATGGTTTAGCACTATGATAACTTTCCTGACCTCAAAAAGGACTCCTTTTTAATTATGAGAATTTAATTCCCTTCAGACCAACCTTCTCTTCTTGGTCAAATATGTGACATAACAAGCTCCTCAGTAATCTGTCACCAGCCTCACATCTCTCCTACTGGTTCTTGTAGCCACATTCAAGATCATGGTAAAGACCACAAAAGACTTTCCTTTCAAATGCATTTCTTTCTTTACAATTTAGGGCATTTACACACGATTTTGTATCTGTAGCCAAGCATCAAGAAAAATTTTGGGCCATCCATAAAAGCAAAGATTATTTCTTTGTCTATATAGACAGTGTGGGAAAATACATGGTGATATTTTAAGCAGAATTTGGGTTCTTCATCCTCATTTAAGACAGGATTTAAGATAGCATAGTTCAACAGTTTCTTGACATTGTCACGCCCTCATGCCCTAGTTAAAACATAAGTATTAAAAAAAAAATAAAGGTAGATACAGATGATGATCACTCATTTTGAGACAGATGTTTATTTCTGGAGGGTTGTAGGTTTCTGGGGTTTTCTTTATTATTTATATTAGTGTTCTTCATTCTTGGAGTTTGCCAAAGTATAAAAGGTTTCTTCAGAAGTTTCAGAAAAATACTGTGATTGTTTTGAGGGGAGATAAAAGTAAGAAAATACAAATTATCCATTACTGTGGTGGCAGAGGAAAATAACAGTGATCTTTTTTGAACAGGTGTAGAGTGAAGGATCACAGTTTGAAGGATGGTATTCAGTACAGAATAACTCTCAGCAATTATCTACAAATGACCTTTTCCTGACAGACACAGGTTGAGTTTAGGTTTAGGTTTTGTTTTACTTTTTTTTTTGTTAGTGCTACTGGGGTTTTTATGTTGTTGTAATGAGAAACAAGCATTTGCAAATTTCATAATGAAATAGTCTATGTATTTTTCATCAAACAACTTCAGGGCTACTTGAGTATTTATAGAATACCTCCATATCCTTTCAATCAGACAGCTTGCTATAACTTCTGCATTGACCTGATCCTGAAATATTTTACAAAAAGCTCTGTACTGGACTGAAGAGTGATTGTATTTTGGTATCTCCAAACCACAAACCTGAAACAGAAGGGACTTATTGTTTTAGACTGTTACGTTCAAAACAAGTATTAATTTTGATTATTTTTGCAAATCTAAAATACCTTAATCCTTAAATAGTAAGAATTTTTCTTTTTCTGCTTATGAAAAAAAGATTGTCTAGAAATCACATCAGATTTTTATTGAAAAACTTTTAGATCATCCTTACATGGGCTTTAAGGACAATCCTTCCCCCTGAAAGTATCTATTCCTGAAAAAAACCCCAAACTCAAACTAGTATTTATGGAATTTGATAATAATGATTTTCCTCAAAGGAATCCATTCTCTACCAGAGTGCTGGAGTTTGTAACATTAAATTCTAGAGTTACATACAAAAATTCTCTCCTGCTTCTAACATTTTATGTGCTATGTGACATCCTAAATTACAATTTTAATAATTCTTTTTCCTTCACCCTATTTTTCCTCACTGTAACTGTCTAAAACACCAACCAGATTAGTGCTTGTGATTCCTCTTTTCCTGTCTTCTCTATCCTGTAGTACCATTTTTGGCTATTAAACACAAGAAAATTTTCTCATATTAATTAAGAGGGTTTAGGTGGGTTTTAGTTTTCTTGGTGGTTTTTTGGGTTGCTTTTTTTGTTTTGTTTTTCTTCAGGTTCCCAAGTAGTTTTCAGTTGGGTTGTAATAGGAGTAAAATATGAAGTACAAAGTAAAAATAATAAGTTTAAAACAGACATTCATTTCTTGTCAAGATATGATGTGCATAAATTATGCTTAAATAAGCATTATTTAACCTGTTTCTCTAGTTCAGAAATCACTTATTTTGCAAAAACTCAGTTAAATATTATAATTAGATTCTGCTGTACTTTAGTCATTAATGACTCCCCGAACTTGGCCAATTTTTTCATTTTAATTTGCATTGAGTACATTTTTTCCCATCCTTCTCACACCAGACTTTGCTGTGTTGCCATTCCTGAACTCCCCTTCTGCCCTCTTGACTCTTCTCTCTGCAAAAAGGAAAGCACAGCAACACACACAGCTACAGGAGCTGAAGCAGATGTAGTGTTCACCCATGAGCAGTACAGTTCAAAAATAAATGTAATATATTTTGTTTAATCTAAGCAAAGAAAGTCATTACTTTGAAGATGCTTTTATGCCATCCAATCTGAATTGCTCTCACAGCCTTATTCTTAGTCATTGTTTCTTAAAATTAGGAGAAGCTGTGGTAGTCTACAGCTGACACACTGAAAAAGCACAGATAAAACCATCTGTTTTGGTGAAAATTGAGGTAGAGTGTTTCTCTTATTGTTAGGACTTCATTTTAGAAAAGAAAACTTCTGCTCCCTCAGAGCTCAGTTGGGATAGATTCCATGTAAAATAAAGGAGCAAGTGCTGGGTGGGGGTTTTTGAAAAACACTTCCCTGGAAACACAAAACCAGTTCGTCCCCTTTAAAAGGAAAGGAAATAGATGGAGCAAGAAATCTCCTTGTCTTAGCTGTGATCTGTTAAGTGCTGAGGACTGCTTAAAACAAAACAAGAGGCAAACCAGAAATGGAGAAGAGATTAATTGATATCTACAAGGGTGTTGCCAGCATGTGCCAAGATGGAGCTAGAAAAGCAAGAGCACAGACCAAATTGAAGTTGGCCAGTGAACATTGTGCTGCTTTATGGCAAGGAAAGCCATGATGGTGTGGTCAACAGGGGCTTTGCCAGCAGAGATAAAGAAGTCATTATCCAACTCCATTCGGTGCTTCTCAGGCCGCACCTGAAATGCTGTGCTCTGTTTTACAGATATTGTTTCATCTTCCAGAAATTTTCAAAAGGGCTATTTTCATCTCCTGTTAGAGTATACAGAATCCATTCGCTCCCTGTAGTAGCACCCTAAGGCTATGAGGTCTGCATCCCTGAGATATGAACAGGATTTGTCCTTTTGCACGTGTAAATGTCAGAGTACATATATTTTTCCCCATGCACTTCTTTTTTTTTTTTTAATATAACATGAGGCTAATTTTTGTTTGTGTACAAAGGATATTCAGTATTATTACTCATTACAAAAAAAATAGACATGGACAGGCTGGAGAGGGTCCAGAAAAGGGCCACAAAGATGTTCAAAGGACCAGGGAGCCTGACACCTGTGGAAAGGCTGGGAGGGTTGGGGTTGTTCAGCCATGAGAAGAGAAGGCTTAGGGGAGATTTCATCACCATGTTCTGGTATTTCAGGGGTGGCTACAAAGAAGATGGAGACTCCTTTTTTAAAAAACAAGTCACATGGAAAAGATTAGGTGCAAGATTCTCTTGGACACAAGAGGAAAATTTTTCACCAGGCAAACAATCAGCTTTTGGAACAATTTCCAGAAGGAAGTGGTGGATTCTCCAACACTGGCCACTTTTAAGATCCAGCTGGACAGGATGCAGGGCTATCTTGTCTGGATCATGCTTTTGCCGGGAAAGTTTGGACCAGATGATGCTTGAGACCCTTTCCAACCAGGTATTCTTCCTTTGATTCTGTGATTTATTATCTTGCACTCACAAGCAGGGCTTATAGTCTCAAAATAAAAGAACCCAGACAAAACAACCTAACTATTTTTATTAACCCCTGTACACTTCCAATCATCTTTACTGCAGGATCACTCACATTCTGAAGCTTGCAGTGACTCATCCTTTTCTTTCAGTTTCTAAAACTCAGCCATGGCAAGGGTTTCCAAACAAAGCTACTTAGATGAGTATTGCTGGCTGCCTTAAACAGCCTCAAATAAAGCAGCTGAAAAAGCTGCAGTGATAAACTATGCAAATTATACCTTTCTACTGGAAGAAAAATGCCAGAAAATGAGAGCTAAATCCTTTCCCCCCACTCTTCACCTACCAAGCATACAAAGAAGGAACAAGATGCTTAACAACAATACCCATTTTATGCAGTGAAATTTTGTTCTCACTCCCACCTAACTGGTAATTTTGCAAAAAAGGGAAAATTGGAAGGATTATCCAGTTCATAGAACAGTATATCCAACAAATGAAACACCAAAAGATACATTTGATGGTAACAGATCACACTGTAAAACTTGCAATGTACCACTACTCAGTGGTTTTTGACCTAAAGCATCATTAATCATTCATGAACCTGTGCACTGCTAAAGGGAATAACACAGTCTATAATCTTCAGGAAGTGCATGGGGGAAAATCCCTTTTTCTGATTGGAATAAATCAAAATGTCTTTAACTTACAAGTTGCTTGTGTCCTGCAGCTCTTTTCCAGTAGGACAGACAATGAATGTTAGAACAGGGTGCCAGCTACTAGATTTCAGAGACCCCTTCACATACTTTCAAACTGTGCTATTGACCTGTGTCATGTCAGATACACAACTTGAACACAGCTTGTTTTTACCTATGGGTAAATTAAGAATAATAATGGTGGTTTTTTCACTGCTGTATTTGTAAGGTTTATTTAAAACAGTACTCAGACCTGTAGTCCTAGACCCTGTTCACCATAGATCCTTCCTTTTCAACCTGTTATTTTTTGTTCTGAGCCCCATTCTTTGTTTTTGACTAACACGGCTTTTTTGTAAATGTCTTAATCTGGAGATACTAGGAAGTGAAAAATCTACCTTTTATATTAATGATTTGGTCCAGTGGCTCTAAACATTCTCACATGGTATTTAAGTGTATCTGTTTCCAGCAATCAGCCATCATCTGTCTTTTTCCATATGACTGCATGTCCATGAGTTTAGCAGTTATCAGCATTTTTCGGCCTAATTTTGCACTTATGATCAGGGCTGCAGGAGAGCTGAGGCACTCCTTTGTCCATTCATGTACCCAATGTAACACTCGAATGAACTTAGATGTATGAGGCTTTGGGCTCCATCTGTACACTCAGCTGGTTTTCTGGCCAGGAGTAGCACACAAACTATTGAACTCTCTTTTCTACCTGCTCAAAGTAGAGTAGCTTGTCTGTATTGCTACTGGAGCTGTGCCTGGCTAATGCTAGCCTGATTTAGGCCATGCTTGGAAGCCTGATCTTTGGCCTGAGAAAAAGCCATAGCAGGGACCACATTAACAATTATCCATTGCAGAGTGCTGCTGGCCGGGCAGCAAAACCATTCCTGCTCCTGCTCAGCTTGTTACTCCACATGTAGCCTTCATTTCTATGAAAAACATTTTTAAGTGCTTGCATGAACAGGGGTCAATGTCCTGAGCTTTATCATCTCCATCATGTTCAAGTCTCAACACTGACTGTGAGAGTTGCTGAAGATATGTGTAAACCCTCTCAGTTGGTCACCCTGGCACAGGAACCAGCTGTGTACACCTCTAACAGCACTGTGGGGTATAATCATGAAAGGCTTACCTGGAGAGCAGAATTACCTGTGAGAGTACTGAATATCCTTTGTACACAAACAAAAATTAGCCTCATGTTATATTAAAAAAAAAAAAAACGAGTGTGTTTTGTCTTTCTCTGACATGTACACAATACACACTTTTACACGTGCAAAAGGACGAATCCTGTTCATATCTCAGGGATGCAGACCTCATAGCCTTAGGGTGCTACTACAGGGAGCGAATGGATTCTGTATACTCTAACAGGAGATGAAAATAGCCCTTTTGAAAATTTCTGGAAGATGAAACAATATCTGCAGGAACACCTTAAATCAATCTGCAAATGTTTCACAGAGATTTGGCTTCCCTGCTTCCCTGAAACAATATCATATGTGCCAACTATTCCAATCATAAATAAAAATCTGGTTTACGCTAGCTAGATTGTTAAATAAACCCAGACACCTGTTTGCCAGTTATAAAAGTGTACTCCTGTTGTGATGTTATCCATCTGGGTATATGCAACACTGCAGTTGTGCTACTTAGAAAAATTCCACTTCACGGTATATAAAGTATTCCTGTTAGATGCACCTCCTGCTTGTTTGGGTCTTTTGGTTTTATTTTAGTTTTCTCCCTCATCCAGGTTCAGGAGCTTTTCTTTTTTTTTGTTGAAAAATTATCCCCAGGCTAATTTATATCCAGTGCATGGTAAATACTAGTTAGGAGAAAATGGTGTAAAACATTCTCAGGCCCTATTCACATGAGTTTATATCCAAACCCCTTTATATAAAGCTTCAGGAGAAATGCAGAGGAGTAGAAAGAAGTGTTTATGTACTTTTCCTGGCTGCAATAGATTTTGTTTTCCTCATAGTATCCTATACTCTGCTATGTTTTGGATTTGTGATTAAAATAGTTAGAGGTTAAATGGGTGAAGGCAATGGAGAGTAGACTAGTGGTAGTGGCACTGTATGGATGGGAATGACAAGAGGTCTAAGATTGTGTCTGTGGTGGGGAGAAATTGCCTTGATTGCTCTTTGTTCCCTCAGACCAGCCTGGTGGGTGAATGGCACCCAGTGGTGATGTGCTCAGAGACACCAGCAGGCAAAGCAGCAGTGCAGGTCACACAGTGGCATCAGTGACCAGGTGGGCCATGGCTTGGAGAGAGGTCATTAAGAGTTTCTATGTGTCACTGGAGCCTCAGGTGGGAAGGGAAGCTAGGAAAGGTATGAAGAAAAGCGAGGAAACACCTCAAGGTGTAAAGGTTGTTTTTCTAAAAGATAAATATTTGAGAAACTGCATATATTGTGATTGACCTGTTTGCACTGCATTTAAATCTCTTACTGCCCATAGATACGCGTCTTTTTGGGAGATGTTTTGCAAAATCAGACAACCAGATTTTAAAGCATGTAGTTGAGGTCAGTTCAAGCCCTTCTTTTTTCTCAACCTGACATTCAAACTCTTGAGGCACATGTGCTTCTTGAGAATGAATTGTGTAAGCTTAAAAGAGATAGCGTTTTTTAAAGAATGCCCTGAATGACATGTTGGATGGAAACACTGACCAAAGTCCTGCATGGAAGCAACAAAACAAGACCAATAAGTTCCTGCTTAACCACTTTTCCTGCTCTCCTGCATCCATTTATATCAAAATAATATTGCCCTGGATTTTACTACCGTCCATTCAGACAGGAAAAACAGTTCTCTTAGAGTGGTAACCAAGTGAAAATGTTTGTTTTCAGTGGTAGTGTTGCACCTTTTATTAAAAAAAAAAAAGTAAAAGATAAAAGCAAAATCAGATTATTTTTCAGAAGATGTCAATGTTTGCAGCCTTTGTCATCCTTTTTCCTAATTTTTCCCTTAACTATATTCTTTTTAGGATGATAATTTGCATGTACTGTTTTGATGGATTAAGCTGTAAATCTTAATCTCACCTAGTTGTTATGTGAAATATCAAGGTATAGTCAAAATCATCCTAGCTCTTGTCAAAAAATCAAAGATTAAGTACTGAGTAGTCATAATAAATAAACCATGATGAAGTCACAGTTTCTAGGTTTATACATCTACTGCATATCTAATTCTATTTACAAATTACTTATGGCAAAACTGAAATCTGCTTTTCATATTTCAATAGGCAGAAAATATTACCAAATAGGCCTACTCAGTTATTAAGTGACAACACTTCATTTAGACTAATTAATGATGTAGTATTTGAGATAAATCTATTGCTTCATATGCTAAATGCTCTTGTATATTTCCCTATTCCAAGCACTGTTGTCATCATGCAACACAACTGAAAAAATACATATTTTCACAATCAATTATATCCACAATAGAATAAAACTTCAATGCAATAAAGTTAAATAAGACAAATTCAAATCTTAGTGATCCAAAGAGGATTGTCAGTGTAATAACACTCAATAATTGCAATGCTGGAAACTTTTCTGTATTCTTCTAATCCTGAAATGAGCCACTGACAAGTGTCTGCGTTTTCTGCCTGATGAGTGGGGAGCTAGACATCTGAAACAGGAATTCACAGTAGTTATTATGATAAGTTACAGTAGGTAGTCATTAGGAACTATTGAAGAGAGCAGTATGACACAATCTAAAATTGGTTCCAACTAGTCCCAGGTTGAGCACCTCTGAGAAAGTGGGTCAGAATGTGAAATCGTGCCAACAGGTCCGCACATTAAAAGGTACAGCTAAAGGAAGAGCCTGTGGGGATTTCTTTGTCTAAAAGCAGCAAGGGTTAGGCATTGCACCCTTCCTTTCCCCACCCCTCCCACAGCTGCATTTTCTGTTGTCCACCTGAAGTGTTAAAGTTCAATGAGGTGGTTCTAGAGATAATTCTTCTGTGTGTTAGAAGGCACCTTCTGCTTTGTATTTAAGACACTTTTCTGCTGGATTCCAGTACTTTTAAAATTGAACACAAAAATATTCAGATCTCATACTCATGCTGTGTTTCTTAATGAGGTGAATATTGCCATTGAAACACAGTTTATAAAAGACTATTTTTATGAGCATGGATTTGCAAAATCTGGCTTTAAAATTTGCAGTTATTTATATTTGCCATGATAGTAATGTTTAAAGTCTTCATAAGAGGCAATGACCTGTAATAAAGACCAGTTATCTGTTAAAACAAAAGAAAATTTATATTTCATGGTTAACTTCCAAAAGTTATGGAGATTTCAGACTAACCTTGGAGGGACAGAACTGGAAAGATGTGTTATTAAGATTTGGTAAAGTGGACTGGAGCAAGCAAACAGTACAGAGGAAGTAACACCAAGGAAAGACTGTGTGATCTAATTTGTCTTTTTCATCTTTCATAGGTTATTTCTTGGGTCAATGCCAAAAGCAAAACACTATCACAGTATTCTATCACAACTGTAGTATCTGTACAACTCTGGAGCCTCCAACATAAGAAGGACATGGACCTGCTGAAGCAGATCCAGAGGAGGCCATGAAGAGGCTCAGAGGGGTGGAACACTCATCCCATGGAGACAGGCTGAGGGAGTTTGGGTTGTTCAGCCTGGAGAAAAGAAATCTCTGGGGTGACTGTAGAGCCTCTCCCAGTGCCTATAGAGGGCTTGGAAGAGAACTGGAGAGGAACTTTTTACAAGGGTGTGGAGTGATAGAACAAATCAAAAGAGGGGAGATTTAGATTCGATTTTAGGAAGAAAAGCTGTATTGTGAGGCTAGAAAGACACTGGTTCAGGTTGCCCAGACAAAGAGGGGCACTGATCCTGCACTATGGGTGGGATCAGACAGTGTGTATGGAAGAAGAGAGGAGGAATATGCTACAGATCTCAATATTTGTACCAACTTTTTGTCCTTCCTCCGTGCTCCTAGCTCCCTTGGACTCTGCTTGTTCATTCCTGCCACCCACTCTCTAACTCAAAGCTGTGACCACTGTTCAATTTCACACTTAGTTCTCAGCATGAGACTAACATTTTCTGGCTGAGAATCAAGTTAGTACATTTTTGCTAAGGATATAAAATGAAATAACAATTCTACCCCTTTGGATGGCAGCATCTCAGCTAATTGTAATTACTCCTTTCATTACACACAAAATGTTCTTTCCAGATAAAAATATCCAGTTTAGTCTGAAGCTGTTCTGTGTGCAGTTTAAATCTTTGACAGCATTTTTTTAAAATCCACAGAACAAAAAAAAAAGAACTTTTGAATCCTTTGCAAAAGTTCTTCAGTAGTTTCTTTATTCCCTAAGTAGTTGTCCTCCAGCATGTTTTCACACTCCTCTGTGTTCCTGGAAAAAAAAATCACTTCTGTATTTTATACTGTTGTAATTACCAGATGTGTTAAGAGGTAGAACAGTGAAAATTCTGTGTCTAATCTACTCTATTCAAATATGAATAATGTCAAGCTGAGAAATGTTCACTTTAATAATCTTGCCAGCCAAATCTCTTTCCCAGTGCTGCCATCGCTTTACACCTAAACACAATTTAAATAAAACAAATGCTGTACTCCAATTTCTCTTCCAAGGTGAACAAACATGCTCTGTGTGTTCCAGCTGATATTCCTGCCTTGGTTATAAAACAACTGCCATCTTTTCATTGAGAAGTGTCCCATTAATTATGAATGAGCATCACCCTGCTGCATCCTGTAGACATATCTATATTGTCTAAACCTGTTCTCTGCACCACTAGCACAATTTTAATGTACCACAAGATCTACAGAGCATCTTTCTTGCAAGTCATCAGCATGATGTTGTAAAAAAAATGTTAGGTTTGAGAAAAAAGCAAGGTAATAAAACTAGTGTATAGTGATAAAAACAGGACAACATTTCAAAACAAGCCACAAAAGAGAAAGTCAAATCAGCAGCTGCACCTCACTGGTGATGAACCCTAGAAAAGTAAACCACATCTGCTGGTTGCTGTTCCCTTTTGGCAGGCTTAATGTAAAGCCCTCATTTGGTAATTTTTAAATACAACTAAAGCAGTCAGCCTAAAAGATAATTAAATTACTGACATTGTTTTCCAGTGCTGTTTTGTTTAGAAGAAAAACCAGCATGGTGGTGTTTGGGGGTTTGCTTTTTTTTTTCTTCTGAAAGAGCATGAAAAATGTGCTTCTATTTAACCAGTCAGCTGAGCATTAGGGGACTGCTAAGGTATCCTCTACTAACCAGCATGAAGGATTAAACAGTTTGGAAGATTGGGCTCAAATAGGAAAGCAAAGAAAGACTGCAGACCCCTACCTCTGCATAGAACAGTGGCATCAGTATTTGGAATAATAGTTTCTTGTTCACATTTTTAGCTGTAGCAGTTCTCTTTTAACTGGAGAAGCCACACTTCATAGTGGAATTTCTGGTTAGATATGTTTCCATATGAAAATGTGAGTCACCCTGAGCTGCCCAGGAGTAACTCCCCTCTTGCATTCATAATGTTGGAGAGTATGAGGTTACCACTCCTCCAAAGCATTATAGGAGAAAACAGCTGCTCAGAGAGCCCTGAGAGTAGTGGAGAGACATTCTGAGATCCACAGGTGTGGATAAACTCTACCTGTTTCTTTCTTAACAAGAAGAGTGAATCTTGCCCTAATGAGTTTTCTCAGGCAGGTGGGCATCTGGCCCACCCTATCTCCAGTGATTCACTGAGTGCTCAGAGCACAGGGTGGAAATGCACACTTCCCAGGCACTCATGAGGAAGCCACATAAGGACATACTCATGCTATCTGTTATAGCACCTGTCTAGACATTTTAACAATGATAGTTCTTACAGCCAAATAGTTATGGGCAATTCAGATTGCCGACTGTTTAATACCTCCTGACATTTAAAGTTGCTGAAGAGGAGTCATGACATCTAACTTATCAAATGTGGATATGTTACATAAATTGAACCATGCCTGGGAATGTTCCTGAGCTCCAGCATACTATTATTTACACTTACAAACTGGCAGAAGTGTATTTGGCATGGTCTCAGCCTATACCCACCAGCACTCTCTGGACTACTCCCAGGGTCTATCATGGGGGAGACAAAGTTCCCAAAGCTCCCAATATGCAGTCACAATATGGTTGTAACAATCCTGGTTTAATGTTTAAGAGCATAGAAAATACTGAAGGGGTCAGATCATGCCACCTGATCTCAGGGCCAAGAGCAGGACACCCACTGCTTAATTTACTACCATAGACATGTCTCATCATCAACAGTCTATCCAATTTAAACATAGGGTTTTCCACCATGTGTTAAGAGCACAGAGGGAGAGCTGCCTAAAAGGCAGCCAGAACCTCTCACCACAGCTACAGTATCAAATTTATAGCAGGCAGCCTAAACACAGCTCCTAGTGCTATCTAGGTGCACAGACCACCACACCCCTCAGGCACAGAAGGAGATGTTGAAATACAAGGTAGGCTGATATTTTTAATGCTACTACCAGGCCTTTACACGTTGTGAAAAACAGATGTTTAAATCAACTGGCTGTTAAAATCAGCTGAATGTCTCCCTCAGATATTTTTTGAAGAATTTATTTTTCAAGTTACAGGAAAAACAAAGCAAAACAACTCAAAAGCAGAAAAAACAGAAAGATCCTTTATGTGGTATTTATGACTAGACAGAAAAGGTTTCTTATGAAGAGAACTTTTATATATATATATGTATATATATAAATATATGTGTATATATATGTGTAGATATGTATACATAAATATATAAGTAGATGTAATTTATTCATATATATGTTTATATTCATGTCTCAGAAAATATCTATGGTTTTGTGTTTGCAAAGAACCATGATCAGAAATAAAAATAGCTTTTCAGGTGACACTAATTTTGTAACTGCTTTTGCCTGGAATATTGGATCACAGATTTCGTTTGCATTGCCGGTGGCATTAGCCCATCTTGGATTACTTACTGTGCATAAAACCTATTTGACATAAAGGGATATAAGTACAGATGGATCCACGTCCTCTCCTCTCTTCTATACTAAAACCCATAAACAGAATCATAGAACCATTTGGGTTGGAAGGGACATTTAAAGGTCATCTTGTCCAACCCCTGGCAATGAGCAGGGAGGTCCTCAAGAAATTGCTCAGAGCCTCATCCAACTTGACCTTGAATGTTTCCAGGGATGGGGCATCCATAACTTCTCTGGGAGGCCTGTGCCAGTGTTTTACCACCCTCATCATATGACAGGGACCACAGTACAACCAATGATCAGCCCAGATCTGTTTCCAACTTGGCTCTTTGTTTCTAATGCTTCATTTGTATGTCAGGCTCTGCAAATCCATTCCTTTGGTCTGTTTGGCTCTGTATCATTTCTTGAGACTGTTAAATCCAGCATTATACAACACATTTAAGTCCAAAACCACTCTAAAAGTCAACACTGCCAGTGTCTCAAGTTGTTATCAACATATTCCATTTAAAATTCAAATATCCAGATTCAACGCTTGATTTCTTGGGGATGGGTCTTTGATGACTGTCAGTGATGTAACTTGTATGTAATCATTGTCATGAGGAAACTTAAGCCAGTTTTCAATAAACTTTTTTCTAGTTATACAATTTTGAGAATTAATAAAGTGCTACACTAATTCATACAAAACTAAAGGATAGTTTTGATAGAGAAAAAATTAGGAAAAAAGCACTGGAAAAAGCCAAAGTACTTTGTTCCTCAATTTCCATATGAAACATGCTGATTTGGATGAAGTTCTTTTAAATACATAAAATTCTTTTGTAGAGTTGAACAAAAATAACAAGAAAAAAAATTTCTTTTTTTCCAAAATGCAAAAATGGATTTTGTTCATTGCTTTGTTTTGTTTTGATTTGATTTGGTTTGCAGAGGAGGGATTCCTAGAGGGAAAGGCTGTTTGGACAAGAAACAAAATTTACTTATACCAGCTTGAATTTTAAATGTATACAATTTATTAATTTTGTCAATAAAACAGAATATTATTTGAACAGCAGTGGTCCTGGTTCTACAGTTTTTTCTGCATAGATGAATGTCTTTTGTTTTGGTAATGGAATGATAGTTTTTAGGGATTTTCTGCTTGCTTGCATTTTTATTCTTATTGTTTTCTTACCATTCGGTAATCATCAATTTGACAATTTTTAAACACTAGAAAATAGAAAATAGAACTTCACACTATAGTCTGAAGACACCTATTTCTGCAGGTTTTTTTTATTACTGTAATGCAATTTGTACTATTCTCTTACCTGTTTGTCTGCAGCCAAGGGCTTCATGGAGAGGGTGCAGTGACTGTTCCTAGCAGCACCTTTCCACCTCTGGTTGTTACTCTGTGGATGCACCAAACACTCTGCACATTTAGGGAGAATTGAGTGGATCCAGAATGACTCTGGCAGCTAGGCAGAGAGGAGCAGGAGTCCAGCTAAGGTTTTTCCCCATCCTCCTCCTAGTCAAACAGACGGACCAGGGCAGGAGCATAGACGTGCTGCAGATAAACACCTGCCACAGGGAAGCTTCTACCAGCAAGTCTTTAGTTACCATGATCCAGAGACCAACTGCTGGTGAGACATGACTTGGATGACAAAGCGGACTGGGAGTCTCTTTGCAAGAAGCTTTCCCAGGCTTCAGAAAAGCTTTAGATTAGATTTTGCAGGGGATGAAGGCCAAAGCTCAAAGAAAAACAGAGAAAGATGAAGGAAAGGAGAAATAGACACAGTGTATGGCAAAGGAGGAGGCTTTCACAGTTTCCTAGAGAAAGTGAGGATATAGAAGATCCATTTAAGTCTGTATACAAATGAATGCAGCCAGGGAAACATGTGGAAGGAACTGTATTTTAATGTACAGTCACAGTCCTGACACCATTGCGATTATACAAATGAGGTGGGATAGTCGGTATGGCTAGAGAGTTTCCATGGATGCAGAATCTTAGGGAAAGACAAGCAGGATAGTCATGAAGATGGGGGTGTTCTCTACAAAAAGCAATATTTTAAAGACATGGAGCTCTGATATGGAATGGGAAAAGAACTGCTCAAGATTTTTAGGAGGAAGTTGGTAAGGGACATGCCACAATGGGCAGTTGGGTCAGAGTCTAGGGGATGTGCTCAGCTGGAGATGTAACTCTGATAAAGGACTGAGAGGAGTGGGATAGTCAATGAGAAGTTTGATCCCAGTGACTAGCAGAAGGAGGTTCCAGATCCTTAAAGAAGACAAGTTATAGGACTTGAACTGCAGGAAAAGAGATTTTCCTTTTTTTATCAGGGATATGAAGGACAGGATCCCATGGAAGCTGGCTCTGAGGGAGCCCAGGTGAGCCAGGTGTTCTTCAGGGGAAGCCTCCTGATTGAACAAGAATGGTTTGGTTTGGCTGTAGAAAATAGTGTAGGGAGTAGATTAAGAACAAACTTGATTAAGTATTTGCAAAATGAAAGTGAGGAGGGGCTATCCAGGAGAAACAACTGGACATGCAAGGATGAAATTAGGAAAGACTGGTTAGATGCAATCAAAGGTTGAGTCAGATATCAAGTGCAACATGAACACCAAAGTTACATCAGCAGCAAAGTGATCACAGAAGATGCTGATGATTGTTGGTCTTGAGTGGGTCAAGTAACAGTGACAAAGGAGAGAAAATATTGAGACATTTTACCTCTGTCTTTCCTTACCTCCCAGACATTCCTGACTATTAGCAAAGTTCAGGGGTCCAAGATAGTAATCATGATGGAGAAGGAACAAGTTAGTTGTTACTTAAATTGAAAACAAGAACAAGTCCATAGGATCAGTGAGGATGCCTCTAAGGGTGATGAGAACAATGTCATTAAGGAACTACTCTCTCTTATCTCTCAAAGACTGTGTAGATCAGAGAAAACTCCTGATGAATAGTAAAATATTCATTCTAGGAGCTCCAACAAGCTGTTTGTGCTCCTTATGGCACAGCACTTCCAAGAACAAGGAGGAGATTGCAAAACAGAAAATAAATTAAGTGTATAGACTGAAAACAGTGGTGGCTTTTCAGAGCATTCATTCTTATAAAACTTTTAGACTGAGTTATTCGCAACATCAAATTCCATATTTTAGTTTCCAAAGCAATTTTTTTATATTTTCTACTATATCCATTAATGATAATGTGGATTTTATGCTTCATTCTGCTGACACTTCCTTCTACTGGAAGTGCTCAAGACATTTAGACTCCCACTCCTCAATCCTGACCTAGGCAGTTTTGAGGTTGCCATAGTTACCCAGGATTTTATGCACTCCTGAAAGACTGAAGAGATCAGCCACCTGATACATACAGTTGACGATCCGTGTTCCATTGCTTTTCCCCCGTCACTAACACAGTAGAATAGATGTTACATTTTGGTGATATATAGTGGTTATGGATCATTGGCACCATGTTGCTCACCCTACCTTGCTGTGACTCCCATTGGTTCTGCTGAATTCCAGGCCTTTCATGGCCACAGAGGCTGTGTGAGATGGGATTGCTCTGGTCACAGAGGCTGTGTGAGATGGGACTGCTCTGGTCATAGTTACTTTACCATGAAATTCTTTTGCAGAAAATTAAGGCTCAATGACATGGTCCACATAAAGATAGAATCTATATTGGGATCTTTGGAGAAGATATGGTACTTGAGGAAGAATTAACGGTTTTGAGCAGGTTAGGTCTGCTTTGTTGGGCCTTCTTATGGCCTGAGAAGTTCATAAGTTATTACGAGTAGCCACTGTTTGAGAACCTCCTGCAGAGCCCCATGCCAGGCTGTGCTGCACATAGAGGGGTGTTATAACAGAGATAACAGTCCAACCTGTCAGTAAACTTTCTCTTAGATAAACCGTTTACTAATATAACCTGCAATTTAAAACATCTTGGGGAAAGGTGAACTGTAGGTGGACCAAGGGGTGAAATGTAGTGATCCTGACAAGGACAGCAGTGAATATCAGGGTGTGAGTGATCCACATGGCACTTAGCCTTCGTAGGGATGGGTCTGTGCTGGGCTGCACATTCAGCATGACCTTCAGGACTTGCTGAGCTGCACAAATCCCTTGGACAGAGGTGCCAGCTCATTGCAACAGAGGAAACAGCAGGCAGCTTCCACTTGGCACCTGTAGTTCTGCTACCTCTGTTTGCCTTTACCTAAAAGTGAAGCAAGTTCTCATGCAACTTTCTTTAATGAACAGAGCTGTTTTCCTGTAAGAAAATTATGTAATTACTCAAAGGGCCAGAAATGGGAAGCTTCTGCCACAGAAGACAGCTGCACAATGTCCTGTGGGAAAATCCACCTGGGGGCCTTTTGACACTGCACAAGTGCAGGGTGCCCAGAATCTTAAAAGACAGAAAATTTACTTGCTATGTGAATTCCTTTTTTTAGTCTGTCTTATTAAAAGAACTCTTTTATTAAGCTATTTTTTGTTGGATCCTGCCTTACTGAGACCCAGAAACTATCGTGCATCATCTCTCTCTGCCCACCTCCTTCCCTGGTGCAGAACATAAACCTGCTTAAAAATTTCAGATTTCTGCCTGATCAAGCATGGAACTGATGTACATCTTACTGTTTTCCACTGTTTTTGCCACAAACATATGTTAAAAACAAACAAAAAAACCCAAACAACAGGTTCAGACAGCAATTCAGCAGAGATTCAGTTAGGTTCAGAAAGGTTCCCTTTCTTCAAAACTATCAAATTTAGGGAATTGATCAAAACTTTATGTTAAACATTTTCGGAAATACAGGTGTTCAGTGTGAAAAAATCACACTCACTCACCTGCACATAGGAAACAAAGAATCTCTATAGATCTTTGAAGCTGAACAAAGCTGGCAGACAGCTGAACTCGCTGCACTGCTCCTGTACTACAGGGATTGAACTTCTGAGCTATGAGGAGTTGACTGCTGCTCCAGACACTGATTCCTCTTCAGATATAGCCTCATCAGTCATTCAAATGCAGAAAAAAAAGAGGTGATTAAGAGTTATTGAAGGCTGCTTTGACTAATCCCACTCATTACTATTGAAACATATCAGGAAATGTTACAGTTCCCTCTCCCAAAAGCAGGTTACCTACATATGAAGCAACAACTTAACATGCATATGGAGTAAGGTCCCAACAGGATTATGGTGGGAAATATGCATGGATGGAGGGACGGAGGGTTGCTGTGTTTATTTTTGTTTCAGCCAGCTCAGAGTTACACACCCACATTTGCAGAAACATGCTCATGCCAGCTGAGGTTGGTCATTTAATCAAGCCACCTCTTTCAGGAACACCATTGCTCCAGGTCTCTTCTGCAGGCAGCGCAGATAAAAGGTATCTCCAGGGGCTGTTATCTTACCAAAAATACCAACTGCCTTTTTGGATATAACGTATTTGTCTCTTGACTATAGCAGGAATCAGGGATATATATGCTTCTCATTTATATGCACTAAGTGTAAAGATGAACTTTTAAAGATAATTTGTTTAAAGATAGAGGGGTGAATCTCATCAGCTGGAACATCCACTGCATTAGGTACGTAGGATTAAAATTTCAGAGCTCTGAATAATCAGCCTCATCCTTCCTCTCCAGACTTTTTAGGAGCAATTCTGTCAATAATCTATCATGCCCAGGTTGTGCTGAGCCTTTCTCCCAGAAAGAGTGTTTCATTCCTTCAGAAATATTTTGTCCCAGTTATCCAATGCCCATGTGCATCATTACATGATAGTGCTTATCATAATTGCTAGACAGCTAGTTACTTGGAGAATATTTTTAAGAATGTCTGACTTCCTACTGTCATTTCACTGTCATTTATTTCAGTAAACATTCCTCTATGATAGAATGAACAATTAAAATTCTGGAATATTCTGTATCTACACCTTTAAAAATAAGCTTTAAAAATAAGAATAACTAATAACAATAACTAATAACTAAAAATAACTAATAACAATAAACAGTAAATATGTTTGGATATAAAAGCCCAGATATGGTCATTTTTGTTAATGTCCTGAAGAACAAGGAAATGTTAGGAACTGCAATATGGGTCACTGATGCTTTTGTGCTGCAGCATCTCAGGCTCCAGGTTTAGTATTTATTCTTATATTAGGCAGCTTCCACTGTTGAAATTAACAATGAAATATCTACCCTGTTGTTATAGTTGTTGTTGTTATTGTTATTGTTGTTGTTGTTGTTGTTATTGTTATTGTTGTTGTTGTTGTTGTTGTTGTTGTTACCATAAAAAAAAAAAACCAGTGATAGTTTAATTTTGGTCATCTTCCAGTTGTGCTCACATCAAACATATGCATCATATCTCACCCATATTTCTTCATCTCATTCACTTTTCTCAAGCAGCCTGTCCAAGACACTGAAGGGAGAGCAGGGCTGCTAAGTTTGTCTCCCCTTGGCTGCCTGCCTGGCTCACTAGGAAGGAACCAGGAGCCTCAGGTTCCCTCTCAGCTCATCAGAAGTCTGGTGTCACAGACATCTCTGTTCCACTCCTGGCTGCTTCAGGAGGGCCACCACCATTGCCATGGCACTGAGGCACCAGATGTGTGAACTGCCCCATAATCAGGGTTAAACTCCTTTTATTTTTCTAGTGAGTTTTGGGATTTGAAGTTTATTCTCTGAATAGCAAGGAGACTAATGTTTAATCTCTAAAATACTACTCAAAAAAGAATTAGCTCTCTACTCACTCTTCTAGGTTTTATTATACAACACGTGTTTCTAGGGGGTGGAAAATAACTTTGGCTAAATCTTAAATTTTATTTGGAATATGATGCTCAGTGCTCTGCTGTTTTCCTCTCACCAGTGCATCATTCTCCCCTGAGCTTATTCTTCTTCTTTCCCAGTCTTTTTCTTTCTGTTCCTGTCTAATAGCCTAGCTAAGACTGCCAAGCCAGTTCCATTTCTTCTATTACTGATGGGAATGTATGACTACAAGAGCAAACGCAGAGCAATGATTTAAATAGATTGACACTGTAAGAAGTTTTTTCAACTTTAGACTGGCTGCTAAGACTTTATGCTGCATCACTAATATCCATCAGTAAGGTTCAAATAAAAAATAAGTATTTCCATTTTCCATCTCTAATACTATTCTTGCTGGCATTTTATTGAAATCATCCTGCTTTTTTAGAGGGAAGTTCAACAGTAGAACAAGATTGGGTCTGTCTTCCCAAGAAAAGAGAGCCAATATGAAGCCAAAACTACCAGACAAAATAATCACGTTTTTCCTGCTAAAAGGAAAGAGAGTAATTAATACAGTTAATCCCCCACCATAAAAAAAATAATTTTTCTTTTAATTACAAATATTTAACTAAATTCTTTCCTCTCCCCTCTCATCCTCCCATATTTAATTAAAGAATTAAGAATGCACACTGGCAGCTGTTACAGCAAAGGTTTCCACCAGTGTCTTAATATGATATCCCAAACTAAATTTCACATTTTAATACTTTAGCAGCAGTAAATATATTATTAGTCCCTTATCTCAAAAATTTCTTTTATGAACACAACAGGAATAAAATAGTTCTTCAAATCCTTTTAGTAGGCATGTAAAAAAAGATCACAGCTGAGTGCTTCCAGTGGTTCTTAATATTATAAATAACCTGTTGTAGTATCTATGGACATGGAAGAAAAAGAAAGTATTAATGTGAACTCACAGTATGCAAATTAACTATTACAAAAATGTATTTTTTTCTCTGTCACATATTACCAAAATTTGATAGTGCTTCACTAGGTTAAATGGTTTACACGAAATATCAATGAAAAAATCTAACATCAGATAGGCCTTGATAAGGAACTGTTGCATGTAAATTAATGGCATAATTAGCTAAATGATCAAACTCTGAGATCACAAACCTAGGAAACCTTATTAAAAATGACTATTTTCTACATCACTAAGGAATTAGATTGGCTTTGTCTCAAGCTTTTACAATTTCATACTATTTCTGTACATAATTAACTGGAGAAAAAATATTAATGAAAGTCATGTTTGTGACTAATATCAGTATGGCTGTGTAAAATTCCTCTTGTAATCTATGAGCCTTGGTAATACTAAAATATTCAAAGTGAATATCTTACAATATGAGATGGAGATTTACACATCTTTGCCAGTGCAGAAGTTTTAAAAACATTTCTTTTTTTCCTAATATATGTCACATTGATATTTCATGGTTCCTATGGAGTACATGGTTTGTGGAGAGCAGCTTAAGTGAATTTGCATTGCCATGGTAGTCATTGCAGAACCAACACAGAGTTTAATCTCCTTTGCTGGAACTGCACAGGGGAAGAGTTTTAGGCAGCTTTAATGGTAGCTTAATTCTAAAGCTGTACAAATCAGTAGGGCTTAATGACACTTCTAGAACCATGAGAACTCCTTGGACCATGTCTTCAAGGACAGAGGCCTGGGAGACTGAAGCAGTGAAGAATAAGGCTAAGAAAACTTAGATCTGAGTTGGCTGTCACCAAAATACCCACCCCATGCAGCAAAGAACTCACATTTTGCTCATTAGGTGCTTTTGGTTTGTCATCATACGATAGTAAGGTTTGGATCCATCTGGCGAAATGAGGATAGAAATGTGCCTTGAGGCCAACAGTAAATATAGAAAAATAGATACATGTTGACTTAATCTTGCAAGTAACGCTGCTAAGAAAAGGGTGGTCCAGGAGGAAAAGAAGTACACAGAAGAGATCTGTCTGAAAATAAGCTGAGAGTAAGGATAAAATTAGAGCTCCCATAAGCAAGTGTCACAGTGGACAAGTTCATGAAGTTTATGCTGCAAATCCCTGTGACTGCCCTGCAACAGAACTAGAAGCTGAAGTGTCTCTTTTCTTTCCACATGCTCACTCTGTTTTTTATCTCACAGGGTTCCATTCCCAGAAAGATCCATTGGTTATCATGCCCCCTTTTTTTGGTTAATGTTTCTAATTCTAAATCTACTCAATACTTCTAGCTCCCATTTTGTCTTGTGCTGCTTATTCCTTCATGATGTTGCCCAAGGTAGTTTCCCATTTGTTGACAAATATGCATATTCTGGTTGATTCAGTTCCTTTTGCTTATTGGTACCATATGGGAGGGATAGATTACACCTCACAGCAAAGGACAAACAATAAGCTATATTTTTAATATGTGCCACCATTTCTAGGGGAGTAATTGGAGTACTTTTTTAGGAAATAACATCTCCCCTAGTCTGATTCTATTTAGTCTATTCCTAATGTAATTTTCTTTATAGTTAAAAGATGAAGTGTAGTCGTTGAAAAAGGCCTTCATTTAAAAATTATGTATAGAATGAAAGATCATCTCCACTGCACAAGTTAGAGGAACTTCAGTCTGCAAAACTACCTGACAGTAATTAAGTTGTGATGTAAATTAGATTCAGTTTGGCCTAGGAAACTGTGAGTTCATCACAAAGAAAAGGTTTCTTCAAAAAAGTGGTCAGGAAGCCCTCGAAGACAAAACACTGATTCTTCATCTTTGCCAGTAATGTTATGCATAGAGGCAGCCTCATAATCTAGTTGGAAATGAAAGGCAGGAAGATGCAATACATAATAAATACATAATAATCCACAGAATCAGTCTTCTTCCCATCCATTTGGTATTATGAGTTTCTTGTTACATACCATCTGCCAGCTGTATGAACAAATGTAATTGCACACACAGATGCAATCCAGTGATGGCAACAAAAATAGAACAAAAGAGATATGTAAATAAACATGAAAAATTTTGTCATAGATCATTTTTAGGATCTTTCCTCAGAAATTATTAATAACAAACCATGTGATTTTTACAGTAATTCAAGTAGTTTCATTTCTATTCTTTTCAAGTTGTTTATTTATGTTGTAAGGCATTAAATAATTCCAAAAGTAATTAATTTGGTATTTCATTTAACTCATAAAAATGCTTCCTATAAATGAGGGCCAGATGTCATTCACTCATAGAATTTAACACCTACAATGAAAAGTAAAATGAAAACAATAATCTTATCAGTATTTCTTTACAGATGATTCAATATGCTGTGAATGTCCTATCAGCTTTTATCATGCTCTAAATTGTCCTGAGAACATTATGTGTCTAGCCTGCTTTTTAATCAGGCAGCAGTTCTTTGCAACATCCCCAAATTTCCATTAGGATTCATTTTTGAATTGGTGAAGTGTAAATTCCTAACATCTTCTTCAGCAGACTTTCTTTTCTTTTTACTAGAGTTCAATCAAGTCATTGCATTGATCAGGGTATTAAATACTTGGAAACAAATTTATTTCACACATGAAGAAGCCAGTGTTCCTTTTACTTCAGTAGACTTGCACCAGTCAAAAGCAATGGTAAACTTGCATTTTTCTTTTCCTCCAGGTTTCTAACTATTTATGGGTCTGCAGCTGTCATTTCACTGGTAGTTAAAAGTTCCCTTCCTGGTTCTTCCATGACGAAGTCACTGCTAATGTAAATTTATAAAAAGCATGTGCTTTTCCAGCCTCAGGCACAATCTACTGGCATTTGGAAAGTGTTTTAGCTGGACATCTGTGTACTTGCAGGTTGCATACTACAGGAACAGTCTCCATAGGATTTTTGCATGGTTCATGATATAGCCTTGCACTCCAAAGCTATTGCTTATGGCTTGGTTCAGAAGCATTTTTATGCTCACAGTGTAGTAGCAAGGAAAAAACACCAATATGCTGTAAGTGTGAGGAACTAATAAAAGTTTTAAGTCTGATACTGAGTTAGGAACTGATATGTAGAGCTTCAAAACTGTGACCCCAAGCTTTTTGTTGGTGTATATGGGAATAATCCCTGCTTCAGGGGTCCTTAAGCAGAGCTAAGTGCTGAGAGGAAAATATCTGATAAATCAGGATAATGTGGTTTTAAGTTCTGGTATCTCATTACTTGTCATGGCTCTTAGAATTCATGCCAGGCCTGGGGAGCTGAAAGATATCAGATCTCAGAACTAATCCTGTTTTCTTGTCTTCATCCTACATCAGGGAGTGTGGCTGTCTGATGCTTCTATTACAGTAAGCAAATTAAATAAGTTTTTCCTTCCTGCCACTGATAAGTAGAGGCCTGAGGTGTGGACTGGAGGGTGCATTGACTTCCAGTCTTTGGTCAAAACTGTGGAAAAGAGAAAAGAAAGAAAGAGAAAAGAAAGAGAAAAGAGAAAACAGCTTCTCTGTTATCAAGATATAATTAACACATCTCTATTAAAAATATATGTGGAATGCAGTAGGGCTTTATAGTTTATTTATGTGTCCATATGCCCTTTATGTCTCTGAAAATCCTAATGCTAAGCTACTTTCAGCCCAAAAGCTGTGAATTCCATTGTTGTCACCTCTGTCAGTATAGTTTGCTTTTCTCAATCACTCATTTTGGGAGGTCTTCTGCCACCCAGATGACAATGATGTGTTGATGCATTGCCCTGTCTCTAGTCCTTGTGGAGGGGTTACTCAAAGATGTCAGCTTGTTTAGATTTTGCTATACTTCCCTGCCTGTGTTTTTTTTTCCCTTTTTCATGGTGACATAGATTTATTTTTATTTAATTATCGTCACAGACGCTACATTCCTATTGTAACTGTTAATTAAAAATCTTTCCAAATATTTAACAGATGAAAATTGTATTTAAAGTCATAATGACTTTTTTCTCTCTCTCTCTCTTTTTTTTTTTTTTTTTCAGTGTGAAAAAACCCCTCCCCTCCAAATAACTCTTATGGCTGGCTAAAATCAATGTCAAACTGCTTTAATCTAAAAACATAGTTAGATCCAAAATTAAGTGATGTTTGCATTTTTTAGTACATGAGGTTCATCCTATCAAACTATTACATCAGAAACTAAACACTGTTACATTAAAATAGCTATTGTAAGGCATATATTCTTACAAATATTGAGACTTTGGAAACAAGAAACAAATCCCAAACTTCTTCTTTCTGTCCAGAATGACAAAGAGGAGCAGCTACTGCCTGCAAATGTGGTTACATCTAACAAGGATATAGGAAATTTTAAGTTCTCAGCTGAAAACTACAACTAAAGTCCAAAATGGTAGAAACAGGATGCAAACACAACATACACCTGAAGAATGTGCTCAGGACACCAACTGCCTCTTGATTACCCATCACCCCAAATTTGAAAATAATCACATCATTTTCTGAAGCACACTGTATTTCTGCAGAATTTTCTCTCACTATTTCACCACTGGAGGTTTCAGTCACAGTGTCATGAATGACAGGTTCTCTGAAGCTGAACTGTGACATTTTTTATGTCAGTGTACTTTCAATCAACTTTGAAGAGCTGGGCAGCTGTGTCACCACTAAGTACAATCCCAGAGCCACATGTGACAAATTGTTCCATTTGCACAGTCTCCATGACACTACAAAATTTCCTTAAAAGTTAAATATAAAGAAAATTCAATCTAGAGTATTTGATAAATGATCTTCAAAAACAAGTAACTAGAGGAGGGGAAAAGTTATCTAATGTTCAGGTTTCATTACAAAAGAAATTATCAGTTCCATGATGCACACATGTTTAGATACTTTGAATTGCTTAAATCAACCCTTCTGGCTCAGGAAACTGCTGAGAATACAGAGTAGAGGATTAAATCCTAGCCCTCATGAACTTGAAAAGTTCTGCCTTCCTCTTAGGATTTCCAGTGAGATATATCTTACCTATTTTTGATGATTGCAACTGAGATTATCAAGTAAATAAGAGAGAAAGACACTTCATGAGACTGATATGAAATCTTTGTTTTAGAATAAAATTATTCATTCTGTCATATAGCCATTTATTTATTATTGACTATAAGGATAGCCTTTAAAAAATTAGTTCATGTGCAAATGCCTGAGCTGTAGATATATCTATTTGCAAAGATGGATCTGATCCAGAGTCTAAATTGGATTTCAATGTCTAAAATGAGATAATTATTTTCTATATAAAAGCAAAATAGGAAAAAGCCTAACTGAGATTGTCTAGGAGGAAGACTGATCAGCTGTGTACCAAAATAGTTTAATTCAAGCCTTTTCTGCACTTAATTTTACTTTCTGGTTCAAGATGAAATATCTGTGGAAAAAAAAATCTCAAAAAAGTCTCATTACACGAAACTACCTATCTAGCTAGTAACTAATTATGACCCTTGTGAAGGCTTGTGCAGGAGAGAGCAGTAATCTGAAATTTTTGGTTCTAATCACACGTTACAGGGAGAAGGGAAAGATGTTTCATAGACAAGTCTCCAGTTCCTTCATGCTGGACTAATGGATACCCACAACAAACTTTGGCACCTTCAAATTCACAGCCTCAGTCTGGGTAAGGCAACATTCAGACATGTTACAGTGAGAGCTCTGAGACAACAGAGTCAGGAGCTGGACTCAGATCTGTGCAAGGTGTCCAGATTCATGGCTGTATTTGCACAGTGGCAGATGTTCACATAAGCCAGAGATGGGAAATCTTTTACAGAAATTGCAGTATGAAATGTCAAAGGCCTCAACTGCTTCAACTGCTTTTTCACAGGGTAAAAAACTCCTTCATCATGCAACACAATGGAGATATCCTAGATAACCTTGTACAACTCAAATACCACTGAATTTTTTTCCTGTGTTCTCTCAAATACCACTGAATTTTTTTCCTGTGTTCTATGCTATTACCTGATTTTAGGGAACTGAATCAAACCCTAATGGTGGCATTTATTATGTTAAATAAATATAATATTCTACATTGTAGCTGTCAACATATGTAGCAGGTGTTTCAATCTCCATTATGTTCAAAGCAGATCATAGAACCATAGAATAATAGATTGTCTTGGGTGGGAACCCAAGAACCATCTGCTGATAACCATGCATGTAATCGCACAGTCTTTTTGTATGTCTGTATATCCCTCTGGCAGCTTTTGAACCTACTGTCCCATGTCAATCAAGACTAGAGCACTGCTTGAGCATTCCCTAAAGACCATAAACTGAGTAAAGGAGATAACAAGTTTAAAAAATTTTGTTTCCTCCCAATAAATCTCAATCCTGTTTCCAGAATATAGTATTGAAAATCAAATATAGCATCTTGTCTTCCAAAATTCTCTGTGAGAAGACATTGGCACAGATATTCAAAGATATTATCATCATTGGACTTAAAGATCAACCAACTAAGAGGTATGATCCCATAGGAAATGAAGTTACATTTATTTATAATTGTCATTTCAACTGACAAGCATGTGATTGACATTATTATTTTAAAGATTGCAAACATCAATGCAAATAAACTAACAGTTTGCATAAGAAGTAGGTGTACAGGATGAGTTACACTTTTAGGGAGTATTATTCATTAATTCATTCAACAGTAGACATCCAAAGTGCCTTGCTGAAAATCAGTTCCAGTTTTCACTGATGTATTTACGGGCTTTTAAGGTGGACCCGTCCATTTCAGGAGAACTGATTTCCTAAATATTTTCAAAGGCAGAAAAATTTCACACTTCTTTGAATGCCATTTGACTGCAAATACAAATGTTAACAGCTTGTGAGAGTGCTAATTAGAGCATCATAAAATTTATTGGACTTCTTTGACGCTAACTTAACCAGAAGATGAAACACAATCTGCTATGAAAAAAAATGAAGACTTTACTTCTATCTTCATGTCTGAGCAAGGAATCTTACAAGTCAGAATTCAGTATTAGTTCCTATAATGCCACTTTTTATGTTACACATCTTTTTATCATATTCTTGTATGCTTCCGTGTTCCAGAGTCACTTAATCACTGGCAGATCTGCTAGGTTTGTACTGGAAAAGAGAAACTCCTGTCTACCTTTTCAAAGCAGAGCACATAAGCCTTCAAACATTTACTCACACACAATTTATAAAATTAACACAAGACATCCATTGTGACAGATATAAATATGTACATAAATGTCCACAGCAATGTAACCCAAATAATTATGACTTGGCCTTTGTAGCTGTATATGTGCGTAAAAATGGGGACACAAATTGTAATTTTGAGCAGATATTTATTCAAATATTTTCTGTTTAGGTGGTTGTCTCTACAGTGCCTCAAAGAGAGGGGTAGAAGTATGACAACTTTGCTTTCTCTGTGACAAAGGTTTAAAATTTGAATCAAGGAAGCTATACCTAAATTTCAAGTGTCCAGTCAGAGTTGCTTAAAAGCATTTTGTACATTGTCAATGGAATTAGGTAAAATGTCAGGGAGGTCTCATTTCTGCTACTGAAATTTGCAGACAGGATCTTTCTCTGGAGGTCTCCACGAATATCCACCTATTCTCATTGGTCTTTACATATCTGTGTGGGGCCTTACCTGGTGTGGTCACATGTACATGTGGGCCATTCTGTTTTCTCAGTGCCAAAAACTCACATGCAGGTTCAATTCACAGAAACAGAGAATGGGTCATGTTTGAAGGGAACACAGCAGGTCATATGGTCCAGCCTCCCTGCTCAAGAAAGATCATCCCACAGCACAGGGCACAGGATTGTGTGCAGATTATTCTGGACTATCTCCAGGGAGGGAGGCTCCACAGCCTCTCTGGGCAACCTATTCCAGTGTGTGGTCACCTGCACAGTAAAGAATTTCTTCCACATGTTCAGGTGGAACTTCCTGTGCATCAATTTCTGCCCATTGCCTCTCACCTTACTTCTGGGCACCACGGCAGAGCCTAGTCCATCCTCTTGAGACCCTCCCTTCAAATACTGATAGACAGTAATGAGGCCTCTCAGTTGTCTCTTTGAGCCTGAACAGGCACAACTCTGTCAGCCTTTGCTCATAAGGGAGATCATCTTCACAGCCCTCCCTGGGACCTGCTCCAGTAGCTCCTTGTTTCTCTTGTGCTGAGCAGCCCAAAACTGGGCACAGCACTTCAGATATGGCCTCACCAGGGCTGAGTAGAGGGGCACGATCACCTCCCTCGACCTGCTGGCAGTGCTCTTCCTGGTGCACCCTGAGGTACCATCAGCCTTCCTGGCTACCAGGGCACTGCTGACCCATGGGCAACTTGTTGTCCACCAGGACCCCCAGGTCCTTCCTTCTCTGCAGAGCAGCATTGCAGCAGGTCAGCCCCCAGCCCACACTGCTGCATGACAAACTCGGACTCCACGTCCCTGCTCCAGACATGGCAGCAAAGGAATCTTTATGAAATATAGTTGGTGGCAAATAAAATTTTCATGCTGTGTTTCAGAAACTATTTTACATATCAGTCTTCTTGTTTCAGCATCTATGTGGCACAGCTAACCACAGCTCCCACTGTTTTTCTCATTTTTAGGAGTTTGAAAATCTGTCAAACTTCTCTTGAAGTTAAGAATGTAATTCAGGTCTGTTTTTCCCAAATGGACACAAGATCTTCAAAAAACTTGACAGCAATTGCTCATGTCAATTGCTCTGAAATCTGCATCTTATTATCAAGAAACTGTTAGAAGATTATCTTGTTCTTCTTATCACTTACTTTCCCTAGGAAGAAGACTGATGCTTGATTTCAGTCTACCTCAGGTAATTTTAACTGTCTGATGAAAGAGTACTTCTGAGACAGCTATAAGACCATCATTTCTGTGTAGCCAGTGGAGCCAAGTGAGTTCTTTAAAAATTGTCCCTTATTTATCTGACTTTTTAATATGGACATAAATGAAAAGCACAGTTTTGAATATCTTAAATAACTCACTTTATTAAACTGACAGATATTATTATTTGCAGGGTTTTTTCATCGACATTGTAGCAGGTTGGGAATTGAAAACAATTGGGGAATACTGTGATGCTTTCCTCAAGTTATATTCAACTGGGAAATTCTCAAAAGCAATTAGAAGGACTTTTAGAAGACATATCAAATACTTCCATTAATTTATCTAACTAGCTAGTAATTTGTTTATTTTTAAACCCCATGCATTGGAAATGACAACGACAATCGGGAATTGTTTTGAATGTCAAGTTGCTCTGGTTTGTATCTAATTAATCATTCATGTTTTAATGCTCAAAAGGCATAGTACACATGTAGAGGGGCTGTTTCATCAGTACACAAATATCAAGTTAGTTGTAGTTCCATTTTTATGATGTAACTCACCATGCTTATATATATATATATAACCTGCATTTTGTAAGCCTTTTTGTTACTTTTCCTCATAAAAGAAAGCACAGGTCCTCTCATGAAGGAATATTGAGTGTTTTGAAAATGACACACAAACTTTATTTTAATGACCACTTCTCCATGAACATCAGATTTTAAAACTGAGCATTTTTAGTACAATACTAATTCAACTTTAAATAGTGTATGGATATTTTGGTCTACTTGGATACTCTTTAAAATGCTCCTACTGAAACAATTGAAGTAGAAACATGAAAAAAAAATCCCTAAAAATATTATCTGTCACATAAGAAAAAAAGTTGCATTTGCTTCCACAGATATTGAGGGCTTCTATCTCACCTGCACAGCACTACCAAGGAACGCATTGCTATGAATAATGAGACTAGGATTCTGAAAATTCAAAGTTCTTTTTAGTTAAGTCCCTTTTCTAACTGCCACTTAATTTTTTCATGTTCATATTTTCAATATTTCTGCAAAAGCCAGAGAGATTAAAATGTGCCTTTAAGAAGACTTGAATATGAGGAAGGGATTGCAGGAGCTAGGGCTTTAAGAATACCAAATATCCTGACAGTTGAACACACAGAAACTGCATAAATTGAGCCACACAAAATGCCTGAATCAGGGCTAGAGTCAATTTCTTCTCAGTAGCTGTTATATTGCTGTGGCTTGGAGTCAGAATGAGAATGGTGTTGATAACACACTAATATTTTGATTTCTTGCTAAGTCATGTTTCTCCTAAGGAAATTTTTTTCTTGTCTCGTGCTCTGCCAGTGAGGAGGTACACAAAAAAACCTAACTGGGAGGAAGCTTAGCTGGGACAGGTGACCTGAACTGATCAAAGGGATATTCCACACACCCAGTATATAAACTGGGAGGAGTTACCCAGAAGGGAGCCAGTCTGGGTTTGGGAAGGGGGGGTCTGGCATCTGTCAGCATGTGGTGAGCAATTGCATTGTGCATCACCTTTTACTATTATTATTATTATTACTGTTATTACTATTTTATTTACCAGTGGTATTGTACTTTATTTTCCATTAAACTATTCTTATCTCAACAGACAACTGTTACTTCAATTCTCCTCCACACTCCACCCATGTTGGAGGAAAGAGAAGGGGAGAGTTGAGTGAGGAGCTGTGTGGTGTTTCATCTCCAGCTGGGCCTAAAACCATTTCAGTCAGATGTAATGTGTTTCAAATACACAAGGCCAACAAAATTAATTATCTCCAGCTCCTTCAGCTGGGCACATCATCTTTAGAAAACATTGTGTTTATAAAGTTATTCCCTATTTATAGACAAATATAAAATTACATTTTTACGTATTTATCAATAGAATTGGACTTCTGTGCTTAAGTATGCTACTGCTTTGAGTTATATATGTTACTATAATCTATATTAAATGACATATCTGTATATTTATACTGAAACATGTGGTCTAAGGCAAGAATATACATTAATTAGGAAACTTGAATAATTTCCATTTTCTCAGTGGACCTGTGGTAGTTAAAATGCATGCACAACATTATGAAAGCATTAATGCTTTCTCTAGAAAGAAGCTGTAGCATTACTGCATGCTATTTACACTGGAAAGACTTTGTTCCAGGAATCATTGTACAAATGAGTTTTTGGTAAAAAGAGACACAACTAGAAAAACTGAAGTAGCATATATGGCTTTTTGCTGACAATTAACTTTTTTCTGGTCTCCTAAGCAGTATTATCCCCTTATTCCCAGTTGTCAAACACAACAGCAACACTTGCTCTTCAGTGATGATAATAAATTGTCAGACCAAGACACAAATCACACCTGAATCTCTTGGTTTAGAAAGTGATATAACAGAGTGTAAAGATAATTCTTACATGGTAGTATTTTTGGAAGTTGTTCTAAACATGTAGGGTTTTTTACTGAGCAGATTTTTCCTGCATTCTTGAAACAAGTTTTTCCCACACCATTGCAGACAGTTGATGTAGTTTTGGTCAACAGTACATTAATTTTCACTTAATATATGCTTTTCTGTCTATAAAAAGAAGTTCCATTATAGAACCAGTTATCTGTTTTCCTTCTTACTTCAGTTCTTCAGTTCCTTGTGCTATATAGCTGTTTTCAGAAACACATTCTATGACAAAGCATTTGTAGGCTGGAACACCATTTTTAGCATTGGTAATTACAATCTTTTTTAAAATGTTGTAAGTATCAAAGTTTCCTACAGCACTCAATTTATTTTTCTACTCTATATGTGTCCCTTGGAAAATACAGCTGCACTCACTTTAATAGTGTAAAAGAACTGTAGCAACACTTGGCTCAGATGTATTAAAAGGAGGAAGAACTTTTCTCCAAATTTTTGCCAACTCCTCAAAAGAAATCCATTATTTATGTAGACAATAGAGCAGTAATGCTATTATGTTACCTTTGTGCGTACCCCTGAGCTCAAAAAGAGTGGTTTGGCATTCAAGTTATAATAAAAGCTCAAGGGTGAAGTGCTGAACAGATCATGACTGATAAGAATAATAAGGAACAGGCTACAAGACCAAACAGCAATAGTTGTGAGTTTTCCTTTTCATGATACTAAAATAAGGTGCACACACACATACAGACACAGAGAGGATGTCAGAGCAATTAATTCTGCATCCCCAGTTGTGAAGTAGATGTCAGCACATCTGTTTGATTTGTGTGCATGTTTGGAACTTTTGGGGGCAATGGCAAGCACAGCGTGAACATTAATGACCTTTGCTCTGAAGGAATTGATGTTGCTGTACAGATATATTTGTCCATTGGGAAATACACATGTAGTCACAGTGGTTTGGTAACTTCTGGAGATTAGACTCTATTAGTTACAGAAAATTATCATGTAGGACTGTAAAGAATGCACTTTCTAAACTGTGGCACTATTCACACGTCTCTATTTCCAGCTGGACAAAGTTAAATCTTCCTCCTTGCTACTTCTACCACAGTGCTCTTTGGGGTTACTTGAGACCTATTTTCCCTTAATACTTTTAATTAGTATTTTAAGTATCTTGCCGGGGTAGCAAAGTCAGCAAAGTGATACAGTATTCTAATTCCACAGTAAAGAACAAGTTTTATGTGAAACCATAGAGAATATGTTTAAGAAGAAACCGTTTCATTGAAATACAATAAAAAGGAAAGAAAAGGAAAAAAGGAAAGAAAAAAGAAAAGAAAAGAAAAGAAAAGAAAAGAAAAGAAAAGAAAAGAAAAGAAAAGAAAAGAAAAGAAAAGAAAAGAAAAGAAAAGAAAAGAAAAAAAAGAAAAGAAAAGAAAAGAAAAGAAAAGAAAAGAAAAGAAAAGAAAAGAAAAGAAAGAAAAGAAAAGAAAAAAGAGGTAGAAATTATCATTTAAGGATTTTTTGGCTAAAAAAAGAAAGATTCCTGGTAGCTTTTCATAACTCTTGCATTTGAGAATGTCTCTAAATTAATCTAAGAACAAGAGGGTATTAGTCAAGTCTCCCTTCTTTTGACTTGTATGGTAGCAAAGTGAAGATTAAGCAAGGTGATGTGCTGTCCTTAGCCAGGTATTGTTGTCCTGCAGAAGCTAATCCACAAGGAAGAAATAAAAGGAAAAGCAAGAAAAAGAAAAAAACCAACTCCCCCACACAGAACATGCAAAGTTACTATCTAGTTAAGTAGATATTTGTTGCTGTGGTAAATCACAACATGGAGGGCCCTGAGGCCCCGGAAGAGCCCAAAGAGGGAAAGGGGTCCTGGTGAGGCCTCCGAAGGCCAGAAAGCCCCCCCCAAGTTTAGAGGAGGCGGTGGTTTAGCCCAGGGTTGGCGGTTACCCCCCCATGAGTTCCTATTGGTCGGTTTGTTTGCCTGTCATTCTTGGTGTTCTAGAATGTTCTCTGTTATTCGGTTAAGGATTGGTTGTTTCCCCCTGGCTCCTCACTCTCTTCCCTCATTGGACTATGTACCCTGGACCCTCCCCAACTCCGCCCGTGGACCCTCAGCTGATTGGTTAACGTGTTGCCTTTTAAGCCCGTGTCAAGGGGTGCTCGGGGCTCTTAGTCCCTGAGTTCTTCCTGCATCAGGAGAAATAAACCAACGCAGCTTGCTCATACTAAAAGTCCCTCTCTTTCTAATTTCAGCGTCTAGCCTTCCCTTCTCCAGCTCTCAGCTACACATCAGCTGGTTGAGCAGCCTACTGGCAGGGCCCACTCAGAGCCCTCCAGAGAGCTTCACCCACGACAGGGTCAAGGCACTCTCGGATCGCGCCAGCCCAAGGTTGCCCAAATCCGGGTGGGTGACAAAACAGGCTAGCGGATCAGATATTTTCACTGCATTCCTATTGTCCTTGTCCTTACAATTGAACCCTCTTTTCACCATTGCAGAAAACCATGCAAGTATATGCCTTCCTGGCTACCTTGTTTCATCCTTCCTCAAACACATAAAAAAGATAGTTGATTTATTGCCATTTAAAAACTCCCGTAATTTATAACCTCTTGTTGAACGTCTTCATCAATACTTGAAAAAAGGTGTCACCTAAATCTGCAATCTATTTTAAAAAATCTGTATTTTATTTCCAGTCATGTTTCTTCTTTTAAAGTATAAGTGTCTTTAAGCCAATAAATTACTACTGTTGCTTCTCTTGAAACTGTGCAAACTTCAGTCACCTAAAAAAGCATTTTGGATGTCTTACTTAAACTGGGTCATTCTGTGGCTTGCACTTATTCAGACAGGAAGTTCAGCTGAACATACTGACATTTTACACAGTGCACACAGTGACAAGATCTAGACATTTGAGGATTGCATCTGTGATCCATGGACAAAGGATTTTACAGAAGTTCTAGATATTGTTATTATTACTACAAGGATCTGGTTAATGCTGAATGATAAGTGCATCTTCATAACTTGCAGATATCATATAAATATTTTAAAGGGGCATGTGTTTAAGCAGGAAGTGCACCTTGCCCTCTTTTAGAGTTTAAAATCTTAAATAATTTTCCTTGAATGCACATTATAATATAACGGGAGTACCAGCAAAGCATAGGAAAGAAAAAACAGTTGCATTACAGTGTGCGTTACTCTATGCATTTCAGTTAATCTACATTGTGCTTTTCAAAGAACGTTAATTATATTTCCTCAATTTCCTCGTTTTTATTGGTTTTTTTGGAATCTACCATTCTGCCTCCTTTAAGTAAATTTTTAAAAAGTATTAATAAACCAGTTCAACTTTTCTATTTCTATTTTTTTTTTACAAAATCATACTGTATTCTTAAAAAAGAATTCGTTATTGTCTTCTCCTGCTTTGTCTCTTCAGAATCTCTGTATGAATCTTTGACCATTTCATTTCTGTTTTCAAAACTTTGTGTTGATATTTTGCTTTGAATGTGTTCTAGGTATTGCCAGTAGTTGCAATGCCAACGATAAATTGTAAGTAATCAAAGCTTGATGCCTCCCTCAATTACAGAGTATTTTTGGAGGATATTTAAGTAATTTAAATTCTCTCCTGTTAATATTTATCATATGATCCTGAAATAGGAATGCCATTAATATTTAAGGTCTTGAGTTAGTTTTGTTTAAGTTAAATAAGTCTATTCAAGAGGAGAGCCATTCTACTGAGTAACCTAATGTTTTGTGCAGGTACCTCAGCTCCCTGGAAGAAGAACAGTAAAGCAGCCAGAACAGGCAGGACAATTTTGTTTTAATAAATTTCAGCACTCAATTTCTTGTAGCTTATCAGGGTGTAAAAAAAAGTTGCTTTAAATCCCTGAGGTGCAGGAACATTTGCTGTGCACACACATCAACTAAAATAAGACCATTCCACCCTTCATGCACTTCAAGACTGAACTCCATCAAAGAGTGTAGCCACACTCTTTTCCCAGATGCTGATCCCTGGCATTTCAGTGATGGGTCATCAGTTCATCAGCTTGCTTAACTGCAGTTAGTTTTGAATGTTTAGAAAACAGAGTTTAGTTTTTATTGCCATTTGCAGCTAGCCCAGTTTTCTCAAATGTTGATTTTTAACTCATCTAAATAGAAGAATGTCTGGCTTCAAGGTAAGTGAAACTTGATTCATAGCTCTGTGCAATGTCATTCCCTTGAAAGGAACTGCAGGAAATGGGAACATCAAGGAAAATTGCTTTGCAATGGGCTTTAGCTCTTAGCTCCACACTTTTTCAAGATACAAAAGGAAAGATTAGGCTCAGGAAAGAAAAACCCACCATCTACTAGTGAAATAGGAGAAACTCTCTTCTCCTCTTTCTCACACCTCAAAAGTAGTCTCCAACACACATGTAAAGCTGTGTAGTGTGAGCATGTGGATCAAAAGCCACCCCGTGTGTAGAGTCAGTGCTGGATTGAGTCTTAATTTGTCAAAGAATATATTTGATAATGAAGAATTTGAAGAAATAAAACCGGGTTTTAATTGCTCTAACAATCTTCCAGAAAGCTGGTCTTGGTCAAGTTATTAATTCAATCAAGTAGCACATAGCTATAATTAACTATAGTAATTTTGTAGTGCTTTTTCTTTCAAACTCACCCTCCTGGTACTTCTACCCTGGAGGCAGAAGTGATCTCTCTTCGTGCACAATACAGTAGGATTGCTGTTTTCTCCCTTGCATCCCATTAGCCTGATGGACCTTCAGGAAAAAGAGATTTTTCTATGATTAACTAGCTAGCTCCAGTGTGAAAAGCAGCACTAACTGCAGCTTGCACTACTTCAATTTATCAAAGTTAGATTGGACTTTATTGGAATTATATGTCAGGGAAAAGAAACATGTCATTGGTATGGACTTCCAATACTGATAATCTGATAAACTGGCTGTAATTTTACACCTGTACTGGCAGTCCATAATGTTAAGTTTCAGTGTGAAATTCCTTTCCCCACCCTGATCCAGAAGATGAAAGAAATTAGGAAAAAATTTAAAGACTATTTTATACTAACATTAAATTTCTTAATTGCCCTAACAGTTCATCTTCTACTCTGTCCGTATATCAAAACTTTGGTTAAATTTTCCTGTGAATAATAATAATATAAAAAATTATCAATTAACTATAAAAGCTATAAAAGTACTTAAATATAATTAACACTTGATCATCAAAATCTGGTTAGTTTTTTTTTTTTTTTTTTGGTTACTTGGTAGGTTTTTTGTTGCTGTTTTTCAGAGTCTTTGATGCATTTAGAGTAAATTTTCGGAGACAGAAAAAATTGCCAGTAAAATAATAATAATAGAAAAACCTATTCAGATTTAGTGTGTCCATATTTACCATGGGAATTCACGCAAATCTGCATCTGAATAATAAAATAAAAAACTGAAAGTACAAACGAGTGTTTGCACAACCCACTGACTGGCATTTAGGCTGCACAATTTAACAGAAATGCTGTAACAGGATTATTGGTTAGAGGTTTTCCAGTCTAAAAGCCCAGGTACAAAGCAAATGACTTGCCTGCTGTGCTTGCATTTGGGTTATAGGCAGAAATGGCTGCTCGCTCAGGGGTTCCCACTCCTGCTGCCTGCAGAGCGAGCTGGTGGTCATGACTGTCCTCCACTTGAGCACCATCTGGCTTGTTCTTTTCCCCACTGACACAATTTTATTGACATGTTCAAATAAACATCATTAGCCCTTTGCCTACCCACTGTTAAGAAGCCCGACCTTATTCATGCCTCGTGGAGAAACTTCCTTGTGCCTGGCGCAAAACCTTCTGCCGTACCACTGGTGGAAGGACTGGAACCTTATGGGCTGAGGAGATCTCAGATTATCAGCTGCCTTGACTCCTGCTTAAAGTCTCAGCAATATAGAGGGTTAAATAAATCTTTGATAAGAATATGATACCAGAAATGCTTGAGGTGTTCATCAAGGCATCATAGCACACATCAGACAATTAATGTTATGCTTTGAAGCGCTGATGCACAAAAGCCAGTAACAGTATCTTTCCTAGCAACCCTCATGGTTGTTAAAGAGAGTCTGATGATTGCATTCTGAGTCCACAAGGGTTTGTTCAGTACTCTGTGATTTTTATTTTCTTCTGAGTGTGAATGTTTATAAATTAATGTTCTATTTTCTTACATGTCCATATTAAAAGTTGGTAAATTTCAAGGTCCATGAAAATGGTTCATGAAAAGTGTTAAAGAATTAGTAGAGTGTTCTTGTGACTTTACTCAAGGAATATTGATATTTCTTCAAATCAGATGTTATGAGAGAACCACAGTAAGAAAAACATTGCTATAAAAATGATAATGTCTTCCAACAGTTCGTTTTTGAAACTGTCTTGTGATTTGGCATTGAATGCTGAAGATTCCCTTCCCATAGTAAAGGCCACTGTAATTTTCTATCACATGCAACACCTATGAAATCAAATGGTTTTGGTACAACAGGGCATGGGTGGATTTTGCCCTCAGTGGATAATTTTTTACCTCTGGATCCTCTGCAATTTTGTAGTCTCAGAAATAAGGCTTTTAAGCTTTGACCAGCTAATAAAGATGTTTTGACCTGCTGAACTGTATCTCTCGGAAAGGGAATTTACAAGACTGACCCATGGAGCAGTAGGCCAACAGAACCAACTGAGAGTGGGAGAAAGGAAGTAGCATTAATTTTTGAAATCATTTCTAAAAATCCCCAAAAACTAATCTCAAGAGATTTGCCAGAACAATCAAAGCCATGTTCAAGCTCTTGAGGTGTTAGGATGGATTTAAGCAATCCTTTTCTCCGCTGCAGCAGTTCACACAAAGTGGTACAAAGACAGAATTCAGAGCATAGCTGCATGATAATAAATGTCATGGAAAATACAAAGAGCTAAAGTGGGTGGAGAGGTTAAAAAAAAAAAGGGGAGAGAGAGAGAACCAGAGAGGTTTATGTAAGAGAAACATGTCAAGAGAAGACACAATAGCTTTCTGCAAGTAATTGTTCTAATATGAAGAGGTCGAGATTTAATTATTCATGTTGACTACATAAGAATTAAAGACAAATAAAGTATAGAAATGTTTGGATGTAAGTAAAATAAAGGATTTTTTTTCAAATGAAGCACTAAAATTAGCACTAAAAAGAATATTAAAATGATAAATAAAGCTAATCTAGGGGTTTTCTTAGTAGGTTTCTTTTTTTATCATGGAAAGAGTAAAATGAGTTAAAACCAGTCCTGCCATTAGAGAAAGGGACTTGATAGCCATTACTGTAATTTCACTCTGACCTAAGGGATTGCGTGGTAAATTCAGGGTGAAGCTAAAAGAAATGGTATTTGCATTATCATGGAACTCAGGGACCAGTGAGAAAGTGGAAAAAACAATGTTGATTTGAATCATTCTGTGCTGTCCATGTGCCCTTTTTAAATGTTACAATATCTAGATTATGTATTAGGAATAGGCAGCGAGATTATGGTCTACATAATTCTTCACTTTCTTTGAGGTAGGTCAATTACTATCAAGAGAACAACTGAAGAATTTTCACATTAGTTCAGAGGAAAGATCCATCTCATAACAGGCAGCGGTAGAGGCACTGAGAAAGAACGTCTAATCTGCAGTTTCAGTAATATTCAGCATAAAGTGCTCTTGAGGTTGTGGTTCAAGGTATTTGCACCTTTATGTTTAAGGGACCGTGTATCCAGAAGATTTTTTTTTTTTAACATTTTAAGAAGCTGACAACTGTTCTTGTCTCACAAAAATGCTCTCATGTCAGGGCTGACCCACAGAACCTGAGTCTGAGGTCTGTTTTGTTTTGTTGGGCTTTTTAAAGTCCATTGCCATTATTCTGTTGCTTCTTCTCTTTAGTAACATGAATGTTATAATTTTGTAATTGGTTTCACATAAATTATCTTCCCTCTATCTCAATTTTTCAATCAGTCTTTGGGACTTAGTAAAAACCAAATTAGAATCAAATGTAAAATAACTGATCGGTGTTACCAACCCTTGGTATTTCCTTTATTACTTCTGCACTTTACAGAAACATTGGAAGTGTCTCTTTTTTTAAAAAAAAAATGTGATCTGATTAATGTTTCTCCAAACAGTAATCAAGGAATCAATGTTTGTTGCTTTTACCAAGATATTTATCCTATGGTCAAAAAAACCATAATCTACCTGCTAGTGCAAGGTTCTAGGACAGACTTCTCCTACAACATCCCTGTTTTCTTCCGAGCAAGTCTCACTGTGCTTCCCATCTCATATCTCTGGAGTGCTCTACATACAATATTCTCTCCTTGACATCTTTGCTGATCAGACTCCATACTAATATTCCAGTCCAGACATTATCTCACTAATCCTAAGTGATGCCAGAGGGTTGTTTTCATATTTTCAGTTTGTGTATACCAACATTAGGATATCTCTTTGTCTTTTTCATATAACATTGCACAGATAACAAAGATTTCAACAAGTTATATTGCTGTGTCCCCCTGTGTCGCCCTGCTTTTGCAGGGTTCCATGATTGTAACTTTGTAGTACAAGTTTCCCATGCATTTTCTATATGGTCATGGTCATTTTTTTTCCTAACTGGCCAGGATTGTTTTGCACTTGTAAATTGTTTTTCAATCCTTTCCCCTGGGGCGGAGAAAGATGATTGACCATGTATTTATCCTGTAAACTTACAGGGGTGTTAACCCCTCTCACCAATCTCTGATTGTCTTTAGAAACATATATAAATAAGAAAATAAAGGAGGGCAGGCCTTTTGGTTGGTCCTGCCTGGAGATTCAACTACTGCCCTGGAACCTGCATGTTTCTTCTGTTGCCAGCTGTGCAACACCCTTGTATCTCTGATAATCATGGAGCTCTTTCTGTGGTCTTTCTCAGTGAGATTTCATTCTCAGAGCCAAACTGTTTTTCTAGTCCCCTACTCATACCTTAAACTTTAAACTGATTCATAAGTCAATGACCTTCCCCTATCTCAACAGATAAAGAACCACGTTTCCTGGCAGTCATCTTTCATGGATTATCATGCAGTGCAGTACAGGAAAGAATTCTCATGGACATACCAGTGGAAACTGGCTTTAGTGGTTCCTGAAGAATTTCTCTTTAAAAGGAAAAGTTCCTTCAAAATGTTACATGTATTTTTAGGCATATGATGACAACCTCACCTTTTCTAGAAGCTCATTTGCTAAAAATGACCAAAAAGTGAAAGTTTCCTCTTAATTCTTTCTATTTTCTTAGCTGGCCTTAAAAAAGTTCTCTCAGGAGCTGTGTCAAGGTTTTTACATGAAGAACAATTTGGAAAGAACACCCAGTTCATAGAAAAAAGAAATGTAATAAATAAATGAATATCTTTAAAGCTGCTCTGTGCTTCTGCTGGTCATTTCAATAAACAGCAGTATTTGTCTTGGGAACTGTGAAAGCCTGAAGTAAAAGTTACATAAAACAGTCTGCCAGACAGTTATAAATAAGCTAAATGGCTATGAGCTGTTGAAATTTGGTGGAACTGTGAAAGTTGTACAGTTTCTAGACTTATCTTCGAACTTCATATGGAATAGCCTACATAAAAAATGAACACTAGAGAACAGAGGAACCAATAAAACTACAATGTTCCCAGTGTTAATGTAAGAGAGAAAGAGAAGTAAAGCTCTCCCATAAGGACAGGAACTTTTAGACCAGGAGATGAGAAGCAACTTCTGTCAGACTGTGAAATGGATGCCATCATCCTAAAGAGGACAGAACAGTAATGTGGAATTGTGCCATTACACACAAAAAAGGGCACAAAAAATGTACAGCAAACTCTCAGAAAGGGTCAGAGCACATCTGTGACATTCAGCACATTATATGTATGTATCACATACTGTGAAAGCTACAGATTACGAAATATTTTATTCCTCACCTCAGGAAATTACTGACCCTCTACTAGTGCTCGACCTAGCTTCATTAGAGTGATGGCAGTTTTGCAAATGTATCAATCCAGATATTCCTCTTTTCTCTGTTATATTCCTGGAGAGTTGATACTTAACAGGGTTGAGGAATACCCAGACTCTATAAGAAAAAATCAAACCAATCAAATAAAAAAAAAAGTAAATCAATAGATAGCCTGTTCTAAAATGAAAAGCAGTGCTTGTTTCTCAGACACCCTTTACAACTCTAATTCCATATAAAGGTGGTGAGTTACTGAATTCTAAATAAATATAAAAATCCGACTCGTCATCTCAAGATTAAGACTTACTTAGTGACAACAAATCGGGGACAGAAATCATGCAGCACTCACATGTAGTAGACAAAAATAAATGCTACTGTTATATCTCTTATGGGACTAATTCTTTCACACCAGGTGTGTGCAAAGAATGCACTGCCCAACTGCTTAATCTGGTGAATAATACCTCCATTAATCTGACACTGTTTAGTCATCTAGCAGCCACACAAAAGGCAAAAAGTAGAAGAAAAAGTTAAGCCGTGTATCTTGGAAAAGTCTGGACAGTTCTGCTCATTCTGCAACTACATTACAACCCACAATTTCAAGACTTCTTCTTACAGAAAGTAAAATATATGAGGAAGGCTGAGGAGGAGGAGAGACCTGTGGATGTTGCAGGTATAGTTGGTTTCTAGATCTTTGTTTCCACTTCACATGGAATGGAATAGCTCTGCTGTAGGACTAAGAGAGGCCAGAATACTCACACAGGAAAAAGTATTTAAAACTGCTCTAAAGCCATCAGTTTACAGTATATGCCAGGGTAAGCTGCACACTGGGACTCCATGAATGCAAAAAGGAAAGAAAACAACAAAGATGGTCTTTTTGCCTCTCTTTGACCGTGATTATACCCCAGAGATCCCCCCAGGGTATTTCTATCCTGATAACTTGACAAAAAAGTGCAAAAGCTCACAGTGTCTTCTACATCATCTCCTTCTTCAGGGACATCTGTTCAGGTGATCATGCAAAGCTCCTGGAGAGAACATGTGCTAATACCAGATCTTTTGAACAGCCAGTGCCAAGACAAAGGGATGCAAAATGTAAATTGCTCTGACAGCAGAGTGTTTCTCAGCAGGATGTCCCTTTCCATCCTGCAGTCATGACTATGAAAGGCAATGAAAAGTACAAGATGAATTGGAGGCTCCAACATTCTTTGTCTGTTTCAGCAGTTGAGGAATTGTTAGCTCTAGGGCAAACCTGACCAGAGAGCTGAAATGGCAGCTTCAGCAGACCTAGGAATATGAGCCAGCTACCTGCTTAAAACAAGCAAGCAAAGGGAAAGGGGCTTGGGGAGATCAATGAAAATCTCAAGGCAGATTAGCAACCTGTGCATAGTCCTTCAACATTTTTACATGCTTCTCTGTATTTTGGGTCCCATGCCACTTATGATCAGCCACCTACAAGTACAGTAACATGCTCCTAACATCAGGGATGCAAGGCCATTTTGCACTGCTGCTTTCTCCCAAAATCATTCTCCACACAGAAACTGCAATTCTGGTAGTAACCTGTATGTTTTCAAAACATTTCTCTGCATGACACCCTCTTCAAATGTCAAGACTGTACCAGAGAAACTACTACACAGGAACTCTGAAAAGGCAGCTAACCCACAGCCTTGAGGTTCACCTCTCTGTGACCAAAAATTCAATTTTGTGAGTCACAGCTGTGTCATATTGGCTCGATCTTACAAAGAAATCTGTTGCCTAAGCTGTAAGACAGAATATAAGGTAAAGCTATGCAAGATAAGAAAATAAAAACACAGAAAGAATGCTGAAAGACTCATGGTTATCAGCTGGAGAATTCAAAATAAGAATATAAAAATGATATAAACCCCAAGGAACAAAAATAATAGTGAATCAGAAAAGGAAAACAAGTTCAAGGAGGAATTGCCCCAAGGAATAATGGAGGTTGATTCTACTCCAACTGGCTGATTCCTGCCAGCTAACAGGGACTCCTTGGGTGGCTCAGTGGGAGTGGGGAACGTATTAATGTCAGTAAGATGACAATCCTTGCCATCTGTTAGTAACAGGAAAAACTTGCTGTACATTAGCAAGTCACATGAATCTTGCTTGGAGAATGTACATGGTGAAAGTCGGCCAAATAAAAGTGGCTGGTGCAGGGAAGATTACTGGCCTGCACATGAGTAAGTAAACTACTAGGCAGAGGACACAGCTTCAGCAAGACTGTTCTAAGTGCGGTGGGAAACCAGCTGAGATGGATGCTCTCTGCATTCTAGAGTGGTTATGGTGAGGGTAAAGAAATGCATTTTCAGCACAGAGTCACTGCCAAGTCAGTATTTATCCCAGCTTACTTCAAGGAGGTTCCTCACTGTAGGATGGTCTTCAACCAGAGCATCCATCCCCTGTAGGATGCTCCAACCCAGGCACAAGTGTGATGAGGAGTAGCTAAGGGTTGTTTAGCCTGGAGAAAAAGGAGCTCAGGAAGGACCTTATTGCTCTCTGCAGCTATCTGAAAAAGGTTGGGTTTAGGCTCTTCTCCCACTTAACAAGCGACAGTACAAGAGGAAAAGGCTTCTAGTTACACCAGATGAGGTACAGCTTGGATATTATGAAAAATTTCTTTACAGCAAAGGTTGTCAAGCATTAGGGCAGGCTGGTTGGGGAAGTGGTGGAGTCACTATCCCTGGAGAAATTTAAAAGATATGTGGTAGATGTGGCACCTAGAGTCATGCCTAAGTTTGGAAGCGTCATGTTAATGGTTGCACCAGATGGCCTTAAAGATCTTTTCCAACCTACACAATTCGATGATTCCATGATTCTACTTGTTATCTACATTTACATCGCCTACGAAATCCAATCTTGGTTTGATCAAAAATGTTTTACTTGAAATGTGTGGTTGCAGATATTGTCAATAAAAGTTACTGAGTTAGGAGCTCATGAAATTTTAAAACTATGACAACTTGCTGTATTACCTTGCATGGCACATGTTCTCCAGTGAATTTTTTCCCAGAGTCTAACTAGGATTTGCCTGTAGTTGAGAAGGTTTCCTTCCTGACAGCTGTGGTCAGCTCAGCAAATAAGAGGAAGAAAAATCTACCTGGATTTCAGAGTTCACAGTGGGCAAATATTAACTAAATTGAAAGAAGATAAAAGAGTTCATTTGGGATTGCTTATGCGTTTTCCAGAATTGAAGTTCTGTTTACCAACAGGGTCTCTGCCTTGTTTGATCCTACAAATCATTTCTGATTCCCTTAAGCTCTGAATAACAGATTTTCATGAAGTGATTTAATTTATAAACTTCTGGACTGAAATTGTTTTCTTATAGTTTTTACACAGCACTTAGCAAAATAACATGCTAATTTCTGATATGGTTTTAGATATTTTCCTGAATTAAAAATCATTACTATTAGAGTTGTACAGTACATACTTATTTACCTATTGTTAAAGTCAAGCCTAGAAGAGTACCAGGGAAAAACGTCTTACACTGTTGACATACATGTATACGTATGCAAAGTAAGATAATCTCTCTAGAGGGCACCTGAGAATGCAACTTGTGGAAGTCTTGGTCCAGCTATCTTTAGCAAAACAAGGTCACAAAGTGGGGTACCTGATACTTGAACACTCATATTCGATTCCGTCCCCTTTAGCTTTGTTTAAAGTATAATTGTCTGCAGTAACACTCTTGCTCAAAATGAGGATAATTGTTACAGATGGAGTGCAAATAAAAATCTGAAAAACCTTCAATTGTTTAAATGAACATAGAAACTTTTCCCTTTCAAACTACTCATCTCTCTGTTGCTGGAAGTGGTTTCTTTTGAGGCAGTGGGGCAGTAATGAATGATGTACAATGATAACTGAAGAAACTATTGAATCAGGTGCAGGCAATTAAAGACAGTCCTGCAACAAATGCCTGTCCAAACCTACAAGCCTGAGGCTTGTTCTGATTACAGGCTGAGAAGCACTAAGCTTATGGGGACTGTATGATTTCAGACACTTCTTTGCTATCATTTACAAATCTGTGAAGTTTCTACCCATCAGCCTCAACTTTTCAGTTCATGCTTGAGGGGGTTCCATTTTCTCTTTGTAGTTCTGCCTTTTTTTCTCTTCTGTCAAACCTGATAATATGCTTTTTGCTTGCATACAGCTATCAGAGGTCTCCAGGCATACCTTAATCTTTATCACAAACAGAGGGACAGATTGGAGGACTGCCAGCTTAGCAGGCAGCGTGTTTGACAATCCTTGCTGAGCTGAGGGTTGTCAGTACAAACCACAAGTTGGCACAGAGTTCCTGTTAGGTATACTTTAGTCTGGCCAGGTTCAGTCATGTGATGCATCATATCTTAAATAAGAAAGCAAGAAACAAAAACCATCAAAGTTTAGACACTAAGAATATCGTTTCCATGTTTGAAACCAATCATACTAAGCTCCCCTTATAGTGATTATGGAGTTACTTCCCTAGAAGATAATTCATCTCATGTTTATGAAGTATCTAACTGAGATATCTGGCTTTATCATTACTAATTTTAACATGACATTCTGTTCCCATTAGTCATGGGCAAGATTACTGTTTAATTCAGTGAACAATGAATCCCAGAAAACCTTACTCTAAAGGTTATAATCTAAAGACATATATTTTCTGTAAATATTAATGTTATTTCAGTTTGAAACCCCGCATTTTGCAGTCTGTACTTTCAGATATAGAATCATAATGAATGAAACTGCCTCCATATGAACAGCCAAGGAAGCAGTTTTTCTTGTACATAATTTTAATATATTGGTCAGCAAGTTTGCCATTAATGCTGAAAAGAGATAAGCTTTGGATTTCATTTTCACATAAAGGCAGCATTGTGCTCTTCCACTAGCATGTGGAGGAAGGTAATGGGAAACTAGTAATGTAGTTTATTTGTGCTTGCCCTGCTGAAAAATAAAAAGTATAATGTAAATGAAAACATTACTGAAGGTAAGACAGGAAATTGCACATTATTGCACTGAGGAAAGAAAAGATCAAAGTTCACTGTTTCCCTTTTCTTTTCCTGACTACACAGAGTTTCAAAATAGAGTTATTAGTACATCAGCATAAAGCAACAGGTCTAAAAGAGAAAGGAGAGGAAAACATTTTGTGCTGTAGAAAACTCAAGCTACAAACCACAAAAAACTGCAAAGAATAGGGGAAAATATTCTACTAATATGTAGTAGTACAAGATTACTTCTTGTAACACTGAAAAGATTAGAAATAATTTTACCTATAGCTCTATGGAAAATGTATTTTATTACATAATGAACCCTGAGCAGATAATGGAACAAATGACAGGGCCTTTTGAACAGAAGTAATGTACTGTGACTAGTTTTGCTCCAGATTTCTTGTCTTTTTTTGTTCAAATGTCAGATATTTCCATTTTAAAGCATTTTATATTTACTTAAAAATCATTTGACTATTCTCTTGTTCAGCCAAAATCCAGAATGAAATTGATAATAAAGTTTCTTTGTTGTTCCTACTGACTGTTTGAAATGTTTTGTTCCAGTGACTCACTGCAGATTTTTAGCATTTTCATGAGTAAATGGAGCAAATCAATGGGTCACACGTGTTTTTTACACTTATGAATTAACGAAGACTATGGAGCTAATCTACACCTATACAATTTTAACTGGAGGTTCAGTATTTCAAATATGTTGAGGTAAAAATACCTAATTTCTATCTTGTACCTGTAAAGTTACCCATTTCACCATAAGAGCATTGCACTATAAATGGAGGAAGATTTTTTGCCCATTTCACATGCAATCTGCAGACTCAGGAATTAGAGTACTTTGGAACTAATCCTTCAATTAATCTCACATTTTAAAAAGTTATCATAATAATAAATATACACTCATGTATCTTATCACTTTCCACTTCAATCATTTAGGGAAACTAATAAATATAACACTGACTGAAACTGCAGCAATACTCTTATAATGTGTTGAAGTGGCAGCTAACAGTAGGTTTGCATTTCCTGAGTTAATGGAGAGCATGACAGATTATAGTTTTCTGCTAGTAGTGTGAAGAACAATAAAATATTAAGTAGTATATTACATATCTGAATAGTTATTTCTGATAAACTGGTCCAGCATTCAATGAAATAAAATGTGTTTTAGACTTATTCAAATAATTTCTTAAGACACGGGTGAAGGAAAGACTGAAGAAATGCAAGGATCTTCAAAGGGGGTTAGGATCACATTGAAAAAAAAAGGCAGGCAATTTATTTACAAATGAAATGGCAAAGATAACAAGGAGGGAACTCAAAATTTAGAAGAATAAAGTAAGGGTCATAAAATAATGTATATATGAGAGATGGACAATCACCAAACATAAGAAGGTCAACAAGGGAAAGTAATGGATTCTGCACCTGGGATGGGGCAAGCCTGGATGTACAGACAGACTGGGGAATAAGAGGCTGGAAAGCAGAACTGCAGAAAGGGACTTGGGGGGACCTGGTCACTGGCAAGGTGAACACGAGCCAGCAGTGCCCTGGCAGCCAGGAGGGCCAACCCTGTCCTGGGGGCATCAGGCCCAGCATCGCCAGCCGGGCAAGGGAGGGATTGTCCTACTCTGCTCTGCACTGGGGCAGCCTCACCTCCAGTGCTGGGGGCAGTTCTGGGTGCCACAATGTAAGAAAGACATTTAACTGTTAGAGGGTGTCCAAAAAAGGGCAGTGAACATGATGAAGGGCCTTGAGGGGAAGCCACATGAGGAATGACTGAGATCACTTGGTCTGTTCGGCCTGGAGGGGACTGAGGGGAGGTCTGTGTGTAGTTGCAACTTTCTGCGAGGGGAACAGGAGGGGCAGGCACTGATCTCTGCTCTGTGCTGACAGGGACTTGAGGGAATGGCTTGAAGCTGAGCTGGGGGGGAGAGCGGGGTTAGCTTGGAGATCAGGAAAAGGTTCTTCCCCCAGAGGGTTGCTGGAACAGGCTCCCCAGGGAAGTAGTGACAGCACCGACAGAGTTCAAGAAGTGCTTGGACAATGTTCTCAGGCACATGGTGGGATTCTTTGATGTCCTGCACAGAGCCAGAAATTGGTCTTCATAATACTAATCTTTCCCCTCCAACTCAGCCTATTCTATGATTCTATATCTAGCACTATATGAAATTATTTGAATGAATGTGCAAGTTCTACAGAAACCTCTCACACATATCTCCATAAATATTGCATTCATATGAAGAATTCTTTATGACTGTGGTAGAGGACCTGACATGCCATGTTCGGATTGTGAAAGGAATTATCGAAGAGCTGGAACTCACTATAATAAAGGAAAAATATAGGCATTAGACCTAAAGGGCTTCATATCAGCTTCCCAATTTATGCCTATTTTGGCATCTTTTTGTCAGAAACTATCAACTCTAAAGAAGGAAAATCTTTTTCTTTTTTGTTTTTAGACCAACAATGGTATAGTTGGAATCAACATCGAATACATTACCAACCTGTGGGTGATGCTTTACAATCTGAACTAATGGGTATATCCCTCTAACATAGCATTTCATGATGAAGTGATGCTCCCTGAAGCACTCCAAGTAGTAGCTTTAATTTTTTGAGTAAAAAAATGCTGTACCTTGAATCTCATTTTTAAAATAAAATCTAGCCAAAGGGAAAAGGGCTAGTTAGCAATGGGTTGTGAAAATAAATGGCTGCACAGCATTGTCAAATGGCTGAGATTTTTATGAGTTGCTAAATGCTAGATCCTCTTTCCAGGATGTTTTTTTTCAAAATTGTTTGTGGGGATGCTCTTACCTGAGATAAAATTATTTTGCTTGTTGGAGGGTAATTTCATGCAGAAAATTCTAAATAGCTGTTGTGATACAACATGATGTGATTAACATTGGTGCACTGCATGAAAAGACTGGTTTGAAAAATTATAGCCAGCTAGGATTTTGTTGGAAAAATAAAACCAGATTTTTGCAGACTCTTCTGCCACTTGCAGATTCTTCAGTTATATTATTTCTCTATTTGCAATTTTAATCAGAAATAGAAATATAGATGCCAATGAAATATCTTGGGTTTTACAGAAATCTTCTCAAAAGACAAGCTGGAAAATTATTTTGCTTTAGGCATCTAGAAATTTGTTTCTACACCTGAAAAATACTGGTCTCATAAAAGTAAGAACATGTCTAGCTGTAAAATTTAATAGATGGATGCTATGCAAGATGTAAAACCCATTGGGGAATACATCCAGATTTTGGTAAACACTACCAAATTACATTATCTTTAATGTAACTTTAAGACTGCAAAGAAAGGAAAATCTCAGGCTTAATATTAAGACTGTTCAGAAAAACATGCATTTTTTTAAAAAAAAAAAAAATTGTGGAGTGACAAGAGACAAGTAACATTCTGAAATAGTTGCATAAATTGTGGGTTTTAATTCATAGGACAGTATACTCTCCCTAGGTGGTGTGTGTCACAAATGTCTTCCTTTAGCTCTATATTAATGTTATTCAACCGCTGGGGTCTGACACTGACCTTAAATTGACTTGTTTCTGGCAAAGTAAAAAATTCTTTTAGAATCACATACAGCTTATTTCTGCTGTCCTTTAGATCACTGGCAATTTTCTACTCAACATCAGCATAAAGAGCTTTGCCACTGTTGCTATGGGAATGTCATGTTTCTCTTCATTACACTGTTCCCCCTCAACCACTGACTTACAGACATCCCTCAGCAATGCATTTGTGCTTTTTTGCATACACAGCCATGACAACATGCTTACAATAGAGAGAGAGAGGCATAAAATTCATGCTGAATGTCAAAATGCCAAATCCGTTCCAGTAAGGCAATCAAAACCAAAAAAGATACACTGAAAAGATTTACCCCGTTCTCAAGCCTAAAGCTACTCCTGTGGAGTCATCTAGAAATGAAGAAACAGTAATCTGAAAGCAAATTTCCTGAAGCAGTGGAAAAGGAAGGACTGTCACAGAGACTTGTAACAAAGCCGGTTTCTTGTCATACTTCAGAGATCATAATTTTTTACTCAAATTTTATTTATTAATTTTTTGTTCATTTTTTATCCTTTTAGACTGCATAGTAAATGGAGTATCTGTAGATTGGCAGTCAATCCAAACACGTTTTCAGCAAATTAAGTTTATGTCTTATTGATGCAACATCCTGAGGACTTTACAAGTGTTATTGATTAACCTTCCAAATATACCCTGAGACACATTAGAACTTTCCCGTCAATTTTATGGCTGGAATAATCAAGCTTACCCTAGGTCTGGCAGTAGGTGGTGTCAGGAACAGAATCTGAGAGTTCCAGTTCCAGTTCTGAGATCATAATGGTCTGCAAATTATTGTCATGCAATTTTGTTTCATGTGTGCTGTTAATTGTACTCTCCATAAAGGGATTTGGAGACAAGTGATAAAAATACATTTGAGTGCAAAGGCTCTAGACACTTACTAATGTAAAATGTTTTATAGCAGGCAAATCAAACTTAAAAGCTGCCACTTATAGTCACATTCATTTAGGTTTAGAGAATCCTCCTTCTCTATTGAGGATGCTTAGAGAGTAGCTGTTTCCATTATTTTCCCATACAGCTGTAATCATGTCACTTCTTTGTATGGCTGCCTCACTCCCAGAGGTCTTCCTAACCACCTCTAAATGATTTGGATGCAGTTGCTCATACATTAATATTAATACTTGACTGTGAACATCAAACCCTTTAATTGCTTTCATAGTGAATACTTGATGTGCCTGAGTAAACATTCCTTACTTAAAGCTGTAGCTCCATTAGTAATGATACAAACAGTACAATTTAGAAATAAATCCCTGATTTTAATATACTTAAAGGGTGCAAGATATGAATAGCTAATTACTTTATAGAGATAGAGAGTCGGGAGGAGCATAAGAGAAAATGTGAATACATAGAGATGAGCTGGTGAATTGTTACATTATAAAATGCAAGTTCTTTTTAGAGGTCAGAGTACACATTACCTTCTATAAATTCACCTTTTCCCCTTACATTTCTTTGGCTTGAAATCCATCTAACATGATTTCTGGGATATAGCCAGATTTTTTTCTTTCTGAAGTGTAAGCCTGACTGAAATCCATTTCTTTATCATTTTCCATTAGAGTAGCTCTATTTCTTTTATGGTTTTCCAAATCCTGCACTGCAAACTACAGAGGCTTGCAAAAGTCATTGCTCCTTCAGCAAATGCCTCCCTTTTAAAGTCACCTCCATCAAGGTTTTCAGAAATAAATTTGTAGACAGGAACTGGGCCTTTACCCCCCTGCTTTTCTAATTCAGCCACATGCTGCAGTGTGTGAGTTCTGGGTTAAAGAATGGGGAGGACAGAACCACCACTTCTGGCCCATCCTCACTGTAGCTGCCTCACACCCCAGTACATTTCTGTTCCTGAGAGTAATTCATGTGGATTTTCTATGCTCTGCAGTCTAATTGCCCAATAGTGGCACAAGTGAAAATCACATTCTTCCCGCCAAAGAATTTCTAGTCTGACAGAAGCCAAATAGTTGCATAAGAGCACAAAGGATGACTGATTAGGTGAAACCTAATTTTGGTTTACTAATTATTGCCCTTTTTCTACAAAGTTCCAAATGCCTCTTGATAAACTAATCAGAATGGAGATCACTCCATTGCTTACTGACTTTTAGAAACCACACCTAAAGAAAGTGGCAGGAAAGAGTTCTGTCTTTTTAATGAAGCCAAATCTCTGCTTGTTCTTAAAATCAGATGTGTCCCAGGAAAGAGTTAGCTATAAAATATAAACTAGTTCCCTTTTAGTCATCTGTCTACTTGGTGTGATGGTAACTTTGTACCTATGTATCTTTTCTCCATATATTTTTTTATTAGCCTTCTTTCCATATGCTTTTCTATTAACCTAGATATTCTTCCATCTCTCTAGAAACACTGAATATATCCTATGCCTGTAGGGAAGAAGAAAAAGAAATGCTGCCTTATATATCAGAGCACTTTTATAATTTCTCTCAGGTCGTATTGTGGAGAAATACAAAAGTTATGATGAGACCCAACTTAACCACAGCTAAGTTAGTTTGAATTTGCCTGGATTTTCTCCTTAGGTTCCCTATCAAAAGAATACCAAAGTCCTTTAAAGTGCACTCTCTGTCCAAGTTTTATTACAGTAAAAAAGTTAGAACAGTTAATATTTAAAACAGTAAAACCCCAAATGACCAAGGGACCAAGTACAGAAATAGAATGAAGTTATGAGGAATTCCCTCCTTCCATTTGCTCTTTTCCAAAGAAGTAATATTTTCCAGGTAATTATTTGATACAAAAGATAGAGAAATAACTAAACATGAGTCAACTGATATTTCAAGAGAGAGGAACTGGTCAACAATGTTAGCGAAGATATAACTTGTATGACAAAAAGATCATCAAATGAAGGGAATTCATGACATAAAGAATAGGAGGAAAATGAAGACAAAAGAACAAAAAATAGGTGTTAGAAAGATACATTTTCAAATGAATCTTGAAAGTCAACAAAAAGGAGAAACAGAAAAAAAAAGTAAAAAGAAAAGGCAGGAGTTTCATTTAAGGGACATGAATGCTAAGTGTTTGGTTGCAGAGGAAAGACAGAAAGCACAGGAAGAGGTTAACATTTAAAAAGAAGAAAACATTACACAGAAAGTTTAAAATATGGCCTGTTTATTGAGTACAAGTGCAGAATTGTTTAAGTAACTAAGACAGTCAGAAATATCAAGAGAAGAATGATATGGAAATTGAAAGGATTGTTAACACTAGAATAAATCTGCAAGTACATTTCTAAATAAACGTAAGAGAGAAGGATCTGGTCTGTAAAAGACTGAAGTGTTTAACTCTTCTTTTTTTCTTTAATCTGTTAATATATCTTCACTTCAAATAATGTTTATAACCATACTGCCAAAAAAGTATTAATTTTAGTAGCAAGGTAATAAGAAAAGGCCATGAATACAGCTGAGTAAAACTAAGGCACAGTTAAAAGCCCTTTCAGTATAGAAAGCCCTTTTTAATTTTTCATATATTTAGTTAAAAAACTGGTTAGGAAAATTTTGGATCTCTTGACACACTTTGAACACTCCTATAGGATATGGGATGCACTGGGAGACTGGAAAAAGCAAACATAGTGTGCATCAAAAAAGAAAAGTATCAATATAGACTAGTTGGCTTTAACATAGAGAAAAATGCTGTAAAAAGTAGCCAAACTGTTCCTAATTACCTACAGGATAGTATGGAGATGAGTAAAAGCCTACACAGTCTTGTAAGAAAAACCTGCAAATCAATCTAAACTACTTCTGCAATATGGAAGCTGGTCTTGTGAGCATGGGAAAAAAAGAGCATGTGTCATTTATCTTGACTGCTGTATGATTTCTTGGCAGTGTCTCAGATGTCCCTCTCATAAGCAACTTGATCAAATAAATACGGTTGAAGATAAGACACATATTTTTAAAGAAGGATGATTCAAACCCCATTCTTAGAGTGTAGTTATTAGTGGCTGTCTATCAAAATGAAAGACTTGCTCAATACACCTCTTGAAAGATCTGTCCTAGACCCTGGATATGGAACAATTCAATATTTTAATTAATAAAAGGGATGAAAAAACAGAGAAAATGAAATCCTTGTGCAATCTTAGAGATATGTTTGAAGACAAGATTAGAGTTCCAATCAATCTTAACAAATTGAAGATATACTGGGGCAAAAATTGGGTGCTATTCCGGGAGACAACTACAAGATGTGGCTTATGGACACAAACACAGGATACAAACCAGATGTTTAGGGAGCAATGTTACAAGGTTTGGAAGTCACTGGAGTCCCAAAGTGAGAATGACCAGGTCATGCAGCTGGAAAAAACACAACTAAGCTTTGTGCATGAAGACTAAAGTCCTGAGAATGCATGAAGCAATCCCTTTACTCTCCTTGCACTGGTTATACCTTGGTTGCAATGCTTCCAGCAATTTTTGGACATCAGATTTCAAGATAAGAGAGGCTAGGAGAGAATTAGAGACCCTCATAACCCAGCAAAAATTTTAGCAGTTAACTATTTAGTTGGAAATTTTTCATACTAGTTTCACAAATGCTAATGTTTTGATTAATTTCACCAATTTTTTTATGCACAATAACATTTTTATATTATTGTATAAGAGCTCTTCACACCAATGCACAAGAACAGAATTAGACTGCAGATGATCAGAACTATGCAGAGCTATGTGAAAGGGAAACTTTTACAGTCCTGTGCTATTTACTACAGAAGCTGGAAATGTGTGGTACTTGGGGAAAGGAAAGAAATGTTTTTATCAAAGAGGAAGATAAGTGTTTCTTTGGGGAATTGAGTTCTGGCTATGTAATGGAAAATCATTCTACTCAAACATTTAACAGGTGATCGTTAATTGCATGTTCTTCATTTCCCGTGTTTTTAATTAAAGGCTGTGATTTTTAGTCTGAATATTTTCAGCTGCAATTGAAATTATAGGAGCTGTGCTATATTTAAATACAGAGTGCTGCATGATGCAATGTTTGCTGACATAAATCAGATCCAGATATTCAAAACTGGCCTCTAAAAACAATGGATGTTTCTGTCTGTCATGCTTCTGTTTCCAGATTCCCCATATGTCAAATTAGAAGAACATTTCTTCATATTATGAAGCTGCTGAGAAAAAATAATAAATACATCAATGTTTGCGAAGCACTTGCATATTATATTAAGGACTGCTACAAAAAACCTGTAGGGAATATTACCACTTTTGTCTTCAGTGTAATAAAGATAACATGGGACCACACCAGTATTTGTTCATTAACTGTGCAATAATTGAGACTGAGCCCTGGAGGAAGGGTATGCTCTAATGTACACACAAAGGTCCAAAAGTGCAAGCCATCTTCACAATTACATTTTGCAGCATTATATTGCACAGTCAAACTCTCGAAAGCTTTTAGCATGGCTTTTTGTACCTAATAAATATCTATATAATCACAAAATGCCAAACAATATTATGAAAATTATAGCATAATCAAAATCATAGCCTCTATGAGCAAAAAAGACCCTATTCAAGTGTATTTCACTCTTTTCAGCCTGGCAGTGTTATTTTCTCTCAAGAAATACTTTGGATATCTCTGAGGTTATTCCTGCTGGTGAGGTAAACACACCTGCACTCCAGAGATTTAATTCAGACCTGAAGAAAACTGAGATTGGGATAAACTGTAAGCAATTCTCGTCACTCTTCAGCCTGAACTCGTTGCTCCCAATTTTGGAGAGAATGTCCTAAGGGGAAATAAAATATCCAAGGGAAAGAATCTGTTGTCATATACTCCAGAATATTAGTTTGACACCAGAATAAGGGCAAATACATGGAGGAATTCGATCCGGCACCTTATTGCTTAAAGTTGTAAAGGAGTCCTACAAATATAGTTTCTTTTTCATGGACTGTTAAAATATTTAAATTTGAAAGCTGTGATAGAGGAATATTCATAGACTTAGTCAGCAGAACACTTGGATATTATAACTGAAGGAGATAGGTGTTTATAGGGTCGGTTTATCCAGGAGAATGCTAATTCTGGGTATGATCCAGACCATAATATTAAACAGGTTTAGTCATGGAGGAGGGAGTTTTAAAAGTGGTTTTAGTGATCTGAATCCTGCACAACCTCATTTTAGCTGCATAATCATTTAGGTCTTCCTCAAAGAGCTGTCACAGGCAACAAGTCTTATTACTTCCATTTCCTCAGGTAAATTTATATAACCACAGATCTGGATTTAACCAACTTCTATTCAAACATTTCCAACATGATCTAGCACTTATAATTCAACTAGAACATCACTCTATGTTAACCACAGAAATAAACCATAACTATGGAGGCAAAAAAAGGGTAGTGAAGTTGTTGATATCATGGATTGTATAAAGATCTCATTTTGATAATCTTTCTGTGAGAGAATTTGTCTACTTTTACTTCCTCCAAAAACCTATTTGCCTGAAATAAAAACTAGTTTTATGCTGCGGAGTTTATCTTCTGCACTTGATTTTTTTTTTCTTAGAATAAATAAAACAAACCATGTCTGGATGTGCAGTAGCTGGTAATCTTCAATTGGTTAATCTTCAACTACAGAGGCATTATTTCCTAGACCCTTTCAGGTGTTTTTTTAATGACAGTTTTATCTTGAATCTCTTCCACAGGGATGTCCTTGACTTAATTTGGTAGTCACACATAGTGTCATGCCCCAATAAATGTCTTGACATATATCTATTCATTTTAAAATTATTAATAGGGGAAAAAAAGAGAAAAAAGATGATGAAGATGACATTAGGAAGGATTTTAATCATCTTTATCTTTGAAAATTACCCAAGAACAGTACAGCGAGTGTGTCTCAAAGAGCCATATTGTGAATCAATGTGGTTGTGTTTTAAGGCAAAGGGGTGTATAGTTTTCACCATAAGTTGAAACAGAACATGAACAATTTCAACTGTATTAGTGTGTGCCTGCACTGGGACACAGGGAGACAGGAGAAAGTCCATGGAGCACTGATATTGCTACAAAACCTCTCCCGCCTCAAAGCATTCTCCAGCACAAATAGGTGCTAGCCTGGGTGCCACAGATACCAGCCCATTCCCAACACATTCATCTCCAAAGTGACAGCAAGACAGAGAATTAGAAATACAGAAATGAGTCTCCATCACTACAATATTTTATCTTGCGGTATAATCCTTAATGAATACACCAGAGCTACTATCAAGATAAATCCTGGTAAGCATTTCACTCACAGAACTTTATCAAACTAGTTGAATTCTATTGGCAGATCCCCATGGTTTAAAATGACCAAAACTGCATTAGGTAGATCATATATGTGGCATAGATGTGATCTAAATATACACATATACGAAAACTTGAGCATTTTAAACAAGAAATGTACTATATTTTTTCAAGTATTTCTTGATATGTGATTCAAAATATAAATTCAAATTTAGGAAATAGTGTTATCAAAATGAAAAATCTCTTTTATTGTCTAATTTTTAACCAATGTGTAAATTAAATAGCATTTTGCTATGCTGTTATAATTTGTTGGATAACAATGTTTGCCAATGAGCTCTCTCTTAATCAAGAAGGCATTTATAAAACAATATTCTGTCTCTTTAGTCCTTTTAAATTTCTAGAAAAATCCAGCATTATACAGACTTGAAAAAAAAATTTAAATTTAAAAATAAATATGAAAAACTGTAAGTATAATACCTTTCCTGTAAGTCTCACAGTAGTATCACCTGTTATTGAAAGCTGAAATAATAAAATGAGATCATTGATATGTAGTCAACATTCTCTTTCTAAAATACTCTGTTTCCCAAGATAGCTTTCTCTCATCCTCATGTTGTATACAGTGAGATGCACAATTGATTTCACAGGTGTTTACATTAAAGAAGGATTATTACGATTTAGAAATTATGGGGTGCCCAAAAAGCTTTTCATGCACTTCAGTGATCTATTATTAATAATTAATTAATATAATAACTGTAGCTACTATTTGTACATCTGTTACTTTTCTGGTTTTCATCATATGTGACACAGTTTACTCTGCCATCAACACACAATTTCAGCTTGGAAGACAGTCCTATATCCTTGTCTTTGAACCCACACCCTTTTCCTGTCATAGTTCAAACACATATTTCATCTCTACTCTAAATCCAGCACAGTGTGGTGGTCACCATGACAAGACATGATCACTAGATAACCAGCTAAAACAACTTCAACGTGGTAAAATGCTTGGCTGAAAATACAAGAACTTATAATTTCTTCTTCAGAAGTTAACTTCATAAAGCCTTTCTGCATTTACCCCACTCCTAATATATTAATTTTTCAGCCACTTATCTCTTCCCATATGAAAACATTTGAGATATCCCAGTTTTGTCAACTCATTAACTTCCAGTGGTTACTATCTTAATAAATCTTTGAGACTACTCATAATGGACAATTCTATTAATGTATAAGTAAAGATGACAAAATCTGGTTCACAATCATTCAAAGAGCATCAGCTGGAAGATTATAGACTTCTGAATTACCTTTTCTACTTTTGGAAGAAAATTAAGGAAGGAAACTGTGCTTTTCAAATTGAACCGAATTACTTTAGTATTCATTTTTTTCTTTTTTGTATTTTCAATTTTAAAGAAATTACCTAATTTCAAATTCTCTGTTAACCTGTAAGTTACATAATGTTCCAAATCTAAGTTATTGGAAGCCAGAGCCAGTAATAAAATAAATTATGTGAATTTAATATCCAATTAGTTTAAGTTAAACAGGAGTTGCAGACCAGAAAATACTTTATTAAGAAAGCTGAGTAATTGTGTATATGGCTTAGAAAGCATGGAAAGTACTTTGGTGAACATAGAGAATATATTTCCACATGTTTTACTGAAATAATTTGTTCTGAATAAAATGGAATTTCAACTTTGGGGAAAAAGATAAGGGTTGAAGGTGTGAAAAATGTACCAAACCCACAATAGTAGAAAAGACAAAGAAAATAGATTGGTTTAGGTAACAGTGCAATCGGATCGCCATCTCTCAGTTACAATTGGACTATTTATGTGGTAGAGCTGGGATTCAATTTAGGAATGAAATATTGAAATTTCAGTTGTCAGTGAATAAGTATTTATTTGTCATTTAATTCAGAGAGACATTGCTCTTGGGTATGCAAGAGGTTGACACAAACTTAGTACATATTGTGTAACTATTGTAGATGACATGAATCTTTTGGGATCTTCAGATAAAGGCTGTGCAGAAGATTTTATCTTAAATGGTGCTCAGTGTCTGCGTAGGGACAATTAACCGTATATTTGCATCAATTTTAATTCAAGCTTCTAGGTCTCTGCTGTCTGCCATGGACCCTCAGCCATCCAGCATTTTTGTAAGCAGCTGCACATAACCACCTGCTGCTCAATTCTCTGGGTCCTTTGCAGTACCATAAGATCCCAGAAAAAATCCGCATGGGGCTGGCGGATGTGACACAAAAGCAGTGGGAGACACCTGATCTTTTCAACAACAGCAGGACACCAGGAAGCACAGCCCACAATACATCAAATGGCACTTGATGCTTGAATCAAAACGTGAATCAAGTCCCTGCTGTTTAGGAGGTTTTGATTCAGTCTCTGTGGGATTGCCTGTTTAAGCTTGCCATCCAGCACTAAGGAATTTTCTATAATCCTTTCTCCTGCAACTGCACTTGGTCTGGAGAATTTAGAAAATATACAGCATTGTAATTTCTGTTGCATATATTGCTGTCCCTTCTTCTACATGGTCTAAATATGTAAGTTCTACTGTGATTTTTCATTATCCATTTTTTCTAGAGAAAATAATATTGATTATCAAATAGTTTTAATGTATATTTTAGACAAATAACCATTCATTTTAAATTCCTCACTCAGCATCTATGACCATTTCATAAATACCTGGAAGGTATTCAGGCATGTTTAAAATACACTACAGAATGTAGAACAAAATATTTGCAAACAAAATATATAAAAAAATAATGTGGAGTTTTTTCTTTCTATTTGATCATCTTTCCCTCTCTAATTAAATGCGAACTCGAAGCCCTAGAGAATTTTAAAATCTTCATTTTTAGCATTCATAGGCAATAAGAAAGAGATGAATCATTGGTTAATGTGAGAAAGGACTATGCAAGTGTGTTATTATAATCAGAAAACAGAACTAATTCACCTACTGCCTTTGAACCTCTTGGGTTCAGATAAATGCAAAGTCTTTGTATTTTATATTGCATTAACAGCAGGATTCCTTTCATTGGGAAAATATTGGAAAAAGGGATATATCCTCTGATTTCTAATGGCAATTACTTTTGTTATAAAAATAATATTTACAGTATGGAAAATATTGCACTCTATTCAATTTGTATGGTTGCCAGTGACTCATATTAGCATATTTTAAGAAGCTACAATTAATTACAGTCTTCCAGTTGAAATTATGTCATTTGCATTTGAGAGAGGGTATCATCTGTGCAAAGGATAGCAAGTTCTTAAAAGTCACTTTCAGTTTGAAATATGAACAAATGAGATCATTAAATGTATTGTTAGATAAATGTACATAAATGCTTTTTCTCATCCTGTATACATGAATTGAGCTCCACAGGTTCACAGTGTGCAGTCATTCCTACTTCTAAACAACAAGTAGTCACTTTAAATAAAAAGTGAAACAATTTTTTTCCCCAAATCTACCAGGGTTGTCTTTCCACTAAGCAGCTGTTTTGGGGATTTTTTTCTCTTCACTCTCCTCCACTTTTTTTCCTTTTTCCATTTCTTAGATACTGAGGCAAAAGATTGAAAATCATCGTCATGACATGAATAGCAGAAAAAAAAACTTTTCAGCTTTTTTCAGGTGATTCACTTCTTTCAACAGAAAGTCCCAAATTATTCCTTAGATACAAAGGAATACTACCCTTATCAAATTACCCAGCCACAAAACAGTGTTGTGCAAACACTATTTATCAATAGTTAAAACTTTGGTATGTTATCAACACTGCTTCAGCCACAAATCAAAAACTCAGCACCATATGAGTTGCTATGAAGAAAATTAGCTCCACCCCATTCAAAACTGGTACAATGAGACACTGTTTCTACCCTAAATAATCTATAATCTAGACAAAAACTAATGCCAATGACCTTTGTCACCATACAAAAAGAGAAAAACTAAAAGTTGAAAGTAGGACAGAAAATGAAAATGTCAGTGCTTTTCTTTTTAATGACCAGTTATGAAGTAAAATAATAGGTGGACATAGTTCAGTAACAGTAGAGCTAGAAGAAGTTATTTAAAGTGTAGTACTTTTTTTTCCAAAATTAACCTTCCACCTAAGACAAAACAGAAGTTAATGAACAGCATCGAGGAAAAGTGGGTATTTTCTATTTTGCTTTATCTTCTAAATGTGGGGTTTCTATCCCCTCATTTCATCTTCTTTTTTTTGCTTTTAATTTTCTTCAGGGGAGAAATATCAGGAAAAAAGTGATTTCATGTCAACTGTAAAAAAAAAATCTCAAAGCAAGGGCCATGTGCCAAAGTTTTAATCTGCTTCTCCTATGGTCTTCATGCAAAATCTCTTTAGTTGCCAATTTTGCAGAAAAAGGACATTTGCACTCATGCAACTCATGCTTGATTTTGCAGTTATCTTCTTGAAACACACTACAGTCAGAAAAAAATTCAGCTACAACAATGGGAAACAATAAAGGAGGACAGATGAAATTTTGTCCTATATAACTTAAATGAATATCTGTGTTGTCTTTCCAGTATTTCATTTGTAATTTCTGATAGTATTAAAGGCCTAAAATCATCTCTATATTTTGAATACTTCACCAGACCTACTCAACCTGGAATTGCCTTGAATGGAGAGTCCTTTTTTGAAAAGACACTTCTTACTGAACAACTCTTTTTAAGTACTGGAGAGCAAAGCAGAAGATGGTGCTTTTCTTCCCCAGTGCTTTTATCACTTTAATTGAAGTAGGTGATGTTCCCTAAATTGCAGGAGCTCAGCTCTGTCCCAGAAATACTTTACCACCTGAGCTTCCCCCTTACTGGCTAGATCTGCCTGTTCCTGTCTCTGGGATCATCTGTCTTGATTTGAGTACGTTTTTCTCTTCAAGGTCTATGACCTTGTAAATCCTGCATTTATGCTCCTCTGCTATGGTCTGTGGATTTTAACTACTCTCACTGTTTTATGGGACACTAAATACTGCAGGCATATCAGCATCAGATTGACTTTGGTGACATGGTATTAGGTTCCCACTGGATGGCATGAATTTGTCATTTACAGACTCTAGATGGTAGAAGTTCTAATGAAATCAACAGTGCATGAAATACTTACAGATTTGTATGAAGAAACTAATTTTGTGAGTCTGTTCACCATCAAATGGATTAAAAATTGCAAGAAATGCTTTGGAAATGTTACTGGGACAGCGTTACTGAAATACTGTAAATTTGCTGTTGGAGAAAAATTCCAGTAATGAAAACAGTCACAGAAATTAAATTCAAACTTTTGATAAGATTTGATCTCTCTGTTTCAAGTTCTTCTTTATCTACAGCAATCAAAATATCAGTTGGGTTGTGCATTTCCATCTCAAGATAAAATTCACTTTCAAGGATATTAAAAAAAAATGCAATAAGCTTTTAGGAAAACTATGCAATCATAGAGAACAGCACCAAATATCAGGCACAAAGTTATTTAAAGTTATATTTACATGACAAATTGCTGTACTATGCACAAATACCCAAGCTAGAATACAACCAGCCAGCTCAGGTGACATAAGAAATAGAGAAAATGTATTCCCATCTTCTCTCTTCCTGTTTCATTACTATCTCCTTGAGTTTCCTGATCTCACACGCACATGGGGAGTCACACTAGTTTCAAGGGTCTGGAATGACTTTCTATATCAGGTGTTTCATTACCTCAAGATCTGTTCAAGTTGTTTGTTTACATTCATACCATCATTTTGAAAGAAGTAATTTTCCTCTTCAAGATTTCATGAAGTGTATTCCCTGTCTCTACACAGTATATGGGTCAACATCCTCAATACCAGATCTTCAATTTGTGCAAATCAGTGTAGTTTAACTGCAGAATCTCTCAGAAGTCTGACAAAACAGAAGAGCAAGAGTCATGAACAACATCAACCCAAAATTATAATTATGAGCCAAATACTCATCCAAAATGGACATAGATTATCCTCCAAAATACCTGAAATCCTGTATGAACAGCTCATCTCCTTTGGTTCAGTCTAAAATGTCAGAAAAGTGATAGGAATAGCTCTTCTTTTCNAATTAAAAAAATAAATCTTGTGGAAAACACTCTCAAAACTCTTTATAACTTTTCCAACACTTCATGAAGTGAGAATTTTCTCAGGAACTAAACTTAAAAATATTGTTTTATCAAAACAAATCATCAGTAGGTGATGTTCTGAGATTACTTCAGGGAACAAAAATGTTTCAAATTAATCTTCTAATATATGGCATGATTTCCATAACACCACCTACAGAAAAGATTGCTTTGAGAGAGACATTGTTCTTGGTAGATATAATTTTAAACTAATCAGCTTTTGTTTTGAACTACAGAAATCTGCAATTCCTTCTTACAGTCTAAAAATAAGTATGTTTAAGTAATACAGTGTCAAAGCTTGTTATGTGCTAATTACTTCAGGGGACATAGAGATCTTGCTACAATAAGAAGTAAAAATAAAAGCTACTCATAACCTTGAGGTAAGAATATTGAAATAAATCATTGATTATATTCTCCATTTCTGTTGTTAGAGATTAAATATCATTCCCATTTTATTGCTAAGATCACATAGGAGAATAATTAAGCCACTGTTAGCAACCTAAAAAAATTGTCACACTATGATTTCATATATGCTAAAAACCAAATTATATGTTATTCCAATGCTAATTATATCTGAGTTATATCTACAGTTAAGAAATTCTTAGCCAAATTCCTTTGTCTACACCTACCTTAATCACCCCACAAGCACAATATCTATTGCAATCCTAAAACTTTTGTCTTCCGCACAGCTGTGCAGAAACTTCCAAGGGTAACCTGGATCATATTACTGTTGAGGGCAGAGGAAGAACCCTGCGTCCCTTCCCTAAGGAGACAAACTGATTGAAAAATATCACAGCACTGAAGACAGTCCATCAAATTATCCAGGTGGCTTTAAAGATATAGGACAGCTTTTTTCTCTTCTGAAATTCAGTTCAAAGAGCATGAAAGTATGTGTGCATGAATGATGAAACATTTTCTCACTGGGTACATTCTTTGCTTGTTAAACTTTCATTTTCTTCACTTTGGGTTGCAAAGAGTCAACATCTGAAATACTTGAGTCTTTTTAGTGGCAGTGTTTTTCAACATAGAGTATTTTTTAATTTCCGTTATTATAGACCAATAGTACAGACACGGTCTCAGTGTTTGCAACAGCTTTTATGCCTTAGAGCCATATTTATTCAAGTTTGTTGCATTATGTGTGAAATGGTTAATTTAATTTGTTGCATGGGAGTTCTCAGCTTTCAGTTCGGCTTAGGGTAGTTGCTTTGCTATTGACTTTATTGTTCTGCTACACTGAATTAAAGACAACTTGAAAGACTGTTCTTGTACTAATGTTCCCAACTTCTCCTTTAGGGTCTCAGTAATTATTGCTTCGTAATTTAACAGAATGAAGCTGTGTCCAACAGATAGAGAAAACCCAAACAAAATCCACTTTAAAATGCATTTCAACCAACCGTAGAGAGTTCAGTATTCAGTACTCATAGTTTCAGGTCACAATATCTAAAATTCTGTGCTTTTCCAACTCATTTGCTGAATAAAATGAATCATTTGAACTAAGCTTCACAATAACCTTTATAATAAGTGCAGATCAATCTGACTTGTTGATAACTTAAGATCTGAATAGTGCAAATGCTGCAGTTTACATTCAAGATCAATATCCTCACTGCAAGGACAAAATATTAATATATAGCATGACAGTGAATCCTTAAGTCGACATATTTCAGGAATAGGAGGGAACTTAATCTTAACAGCAGGTAAAAATTTCTCCTTTGTACAAATATCCACTTGTACTCTTAAATTGGTTATAGCATTCCTGTGTTTGTGGTAAATTCTCCGAGGACATGATCTTTCTGTAGCTCTGACAGGATAGGTAGACCAGTCTTTAAATCTCATTATAGTTTGTTGTAGCCCTCAATAACTAATATGGCTTTTCCTGAAGTGCTCCTCTGAGAAATTTCATTATACAGTTCTCCCTTCAGTAATACAACTATTGTACTGTTTGGATGCTTCACCACAGAGCTGAGAAATAACACTGAATTTTTGGGTGCCTGTCAAACTATTTAAACAATAATATATAGATAGATTTAAACTAAGAATAAACAGCATAGGAAATGTTCATTTCACTTTTTTTAACACCCTTTGAAAGTAGTCAATTAACTATTTATTTGCCCAAATGCGATGATGTTTTATTTTATTTTGTCTTTGTGGTGTCTCTCGGGTTTGTCAAAAGGGTACAACCAATACTTGACACATCTGTATAGTCAATGCTCAGTTAAGAGATGGAGACAAAGACTATTTCAGGAGCAGGTTTATCAGAGAAGACAGGTAATAGTGGCCACAGCCTTCCTCAGCAAACAACTCTTCTTGTGGGAGAGAGGGGACCTGCTCGTGTCAGAAGCTGCAGCACACAATAGCAGCTCCTCAGAATGAGGAGACACACCAGCCTTACATGGGCCCTCAGGCACAGCATTCCCTCTGCTCCACATCTCAAAAGTTAGGAGTAGGGTTTAAGGTTGTCTGAGAAGTGTTAACACATAGTCCAGAGGGACGTTGCCCCCCACTAAACACAGAATCTGAAGTACTTGAAAGCCATAGCCTGTACTCCAGTTGAATCTAGAAAAATCGTGAACCCAGAAGTCAGATTCACTTGTGGGCCTTAAGAGTTCACGTGCAATTCATAGACCTGAACATAGACAGGCTGCCAGAACCTATATTTGCATTGCTCCCTGTGCAAGTATGGGTTCCCAGAGAGAGCTGGAAGAGAGCTCAGAAAATAGCCCACTTTATCTTGAATTCCCATCCTTTATTTTGCTAAAATAATTTTCGATTTAAAAAGGCCTCATGAAATTTCATGGAAGTATGTCAAAAAATCGCACTAAACTTCATTGAAGTCACACTTTGCAAGCTGCAATGAAAGTTTGTAGGTGAAAGTCATCAAAAGATATTCATTTTCTTAAAGCTGATTACTTCAGATGTATGGTTGATTACTATTTCAACAAAATAAATGGGACAATTAGAGAACACTATTGCTGGACACTGGTAAAAAGAGAAGCTGAACAAACAACAAATCAAAATGGCCCCATAAAATGCAATATCCTCATACATTTGCTGATCTAGTAATGTAAGCATCATTGAAATTCATGCCAAAAATTTGGATGGCTGATGCACTACAAAGAAAAATGAAAAGCTAACAGAATAAATTGCAAACTCTTAAGAATGATCAAAAGCTGCTATCAGGTAAATGAAACAGGTTGATGCACCATTAAATGCACTTTACAAATTCATTTGTGTCACAATAATGATGTACCTGGCCATGCTCCAGGACCTGGGGAAGCAGGCAAGTTGCCACAAGTCCTTTTTTTCCACAAACAATACATCCTGTCATCTCTCTGATTCATAATCTATCAGTGCCTTTTTATCAGAGATTTGAGTGTGATCTCTAAGTATTTGTTTTGCATGATCCCAGCCCACTGTAAAGACAAATTTTACCTCATTTGGCAGGATTTCCATGGAGGGCATATGTCTATTTCTATGGGGAAAGCAGGTAAGTGCATTCTGCTAGGTCAGACAGCAGCAGATCTTTTGACTGCTGAACCCACTCAGGAAATTCTGTGCATATTCTTTTTCTAAAATTACCTCAGAATATGGAAGTTAAGAGTGGTAACTTTACTGAAATCCAAAGGATTTAGACTCTGAGGACTAATTTTTAATACCAAATGTATTAGAATATTTAAAGCCCCTCTCTTCTGAATCTTTCTGTATGATGGGTATTCAGGAGTATTGTGGATAAAACAAGATGAAAAAACCCTATCACAGCTCAAAGAGACCAATATAAACCAATTATTTCCCTAGCTGCAACTAAGGGACCAATTAGCAGCAGCTGACATAGAAGACTTCAGTCCAGTTGAAAAAGGAATAGCAGAGGGGTTAGGGTCTATTTTGGAAAAAGGCCTCAGATCATAAACATAGTTTTTTAAGAAAAAGTAGGATATAGAACACAAAAGTCACACAAAAGCTATGAGAGACAAAGCTAGGAGAAACCCAGAGAAGAGGAAAGCACAGACCCTCATATGGTACTGGCTCATCTGGCTCATATCTACAGGGGCCAGGGAGGAACTGGCCTTTAAATGTAAAGGACAAGAAGGGTCAACCTTCTGCACCTGGAAGGGCTGAAGTACAGGAATCAGACCTAACAGACATTGCACTTTGTTTGTACTTTCTGTTACACTTTGATTTCCCTGTTTATCTGCCGTTTGAACTGGCTGGAATAATTCTGGCATGTCTCTTCAAAAGAAAGTGAAAAAGGATCCTGCTCCTGCAGCTTTGAGCTGCTGCCTCTGTATTCTACCATCGCACTCACCAGATGAGCTGAATGGTTTAAAACTTTCATAAGCTTAAGACTGCTCAAAGAAATTATGAACAGAGCAAGGTCCTCTCCCAAAATTGTGAAGTCAGTAAATTTGCTACGTTCTGTTCCATTTTGTTGTCTTCAACGCAGATATGTTGGTATAGTGTTCAAATCTCATTTTGAAAGGGAAAACAGAAGGATTTTTTTCAGATGTATCTTTAGAGTTAGAAGCATTCCTTGCCCTCCAGTTTTCTACAAGGGAATTATTACTGCTTTTACTTTTCTATGTGGGAAAAAAAATCCAGCCATGAATTGTTGCATGGGTCTATTCATATAAGTTTCTCATCTATTTATTCCTTGGGATTTCTTTGAAATCAGGACAGCAAATATGAAGTGAAGAAATCCACAAGGATCCCTTTCCCTGTTGCTAGGTTATTTCAAGAACTGAAGTTAGCTTACTTAAAGGCAATTAAAAGTCCACTAAAACTCTGTATGTGATTTTACAGGGCACACATCTCTTAATTTTTTTCCGTACTTTGGCATTTCTGCTGAGAAAGGCCAAAAGTGCCAACTGTTATAAGAAAATCTATGGGTTTAGTTATAGATCCCACACATAATATAAAATTATGTATTAATTCTTGCAATAAAAAACTAACATTTTGAGGAGAACTAGCTGCTGTATATTGGACTGTTGATATTGGGTCTTATATTTCTAATACAACTTCGTCAAAAGTCAGTGTCAGGAGTATCCTTAGTACTGTCTCAGTGTTAGCTTTTATTTTACTAATTTTTCCATCTCTAATTTTTCTTGCACCTCCTGGTTTGTCACCTTGGGCACTGCATTGCAGAATAGGCATCAAAGCATAAATATCAATAGAAATTCAAGGGATTAACTGTTACACTGGAATATCATTAGTCAGTTTTCATTTTTATTACCTAATCATAATCTCATCAATATCTGTTTGCAAAACAAGCTGATAAAATAACAGGGATCATAAGAAAACCTTGTGGTTTTTGTTTGCTTGTGTAATGAAGACAGTTGCACATATATGTTGAGACAGCAAGTGTAGGAACAATGCAGGTATCTCGTCTTTATGATGGTACATAAAATGACCTTTACTAAGTGGACAAAAAGTATAAAATGGCCACTAAAAATCCAAAGGTGACTTTTGTTCTCAGGCACAAGAATCCTATATATTCTTCTATGACTGCAACCACAGTGAAGACCTTAACATAAAAATTCTGCTCTTCTTCAGCTAATAAAACAAACTGGTCACGCTGGTGATTATGCAGCTTTTTGCCATTGTTGATTTAAAACCTTTTTTAACACAACAAAGCCAGCCACATTTTCATGGATGAAAATGTTTATGTTTCCCCTGAATTTGATTGTGGATATCAAGACATTTTTTTATTGTTTTCAATGCAGTTTCAGTAAAAGAAAGGTCTCAGGGGTGTGTGATGTCATGCATACATGATTTGGTTTGTGTTTGATACCAATATTAAATATTTCTGTAAAACTGTGCGGAAAAGTTGTTCGACTTGTGAGTGTGAATGTGTGTGTGAGTATGTATGTGTGCTTACTTCTCTATCTTGCTATCTGCCTTTTATGTCTTTTAAAATATTGCCTCCATTTAGATTCCTCGATAATAATGTACACTTGAAATGACTGAAAATAGAACTTGACATTGGAGCCACTCTTTTAAGCATTTTAATTCTGACTGTGAATTCATATTATTCATAACACGGTAGTTTTATCCATTTGGTATTCTGCAATTATTAACATTGTATTTAAATATATTAATCATATAGAATACTTCCTTATCACATAGTAGAATCATATATTGTCAATTTTATGAAAATAAAGGAAAGTTATGTCTCATATTGTCAAAAAGGAGAATATTCTTTTTTTCTGTTATAAATTTCCTTGGGAGAAATCTTGTAAGATACTCATCTTAATTACACTAGTATTTTAGTAATGCTGTAAGGGTAAGATAATGATGAGGGTATGAGTCATGCTGAAAAGACCTACAGCCTAAATTAAAGATGATTATTTCTAACTTACTTAAAGCATATTTCCAAAACTTTTAAACTACAAAGGGCGTACATAATACTCTGCCTAAGGCTGGGTGAATTTGCCAGAATGTATTTTAATGTAGAAAATCAGTTTTCTGAGGTGTACAACCAACACAGATTCATCCAAATTGTAGCCATATTTTTCTGTCAGTTCAATAACTGGAACTCTCCATTTGGAAACACCACTTGTTAATTTGGGCAAGAAAAATTTGACTGCCAAGCTAAAGAAAGTACAGCCCTCATACCTTTCATATCTACCATGAGCAAGCTTGTCAGAAAAACAGGAAAAAAACCCCAGAGCACAAAGGATTGGGTAAGAAGGGTAACAGTCAATTCGATGGTTACCTGAACACAAGTGACCATACTGAGATGTTTAAAGTTTTGCTAGGTTGGTCCAAAGAAATGCAGTCTGTTAGCAGAGTCTAAAGAGATATCTATTTTACCAACTCTTAGCATGTGGTGTGATTTCAGATTCATAAGATATGGAAGATATGTGCCTGCAACATCTCAGATATGAAATAGAACATACAGAAAACTTGCCCTTCTGAAAAGCCAGGTGCCCCCCAGACTAGTTTGTATGGTGTGAGATGCCTGCAAATGGACAGGTCAAGCTCACAGTGGCTGCTCTTGTGCTTTAGCCTGATTTAGGCAACATAATCAGTGTCCATTAAAAGTGTTAATTACGATGACATGAAGAAATTCAGTGCCTATACAATATTTTCACTGATGTTTTTTAGAAATCATTACATATTACATTCTGTCCCATGCTAATCTCAATAATGTTTGAAATAGTGCTGGTTTCACTTTGGCAAACAGCCAAAAGATCACCCAGCTGCTCACTCATTCCTTCTTCTCAACAGGGAAGGGGATGAGAATGACAAAGATCATGAGATGTAATAAAGACTGAAAGATTGCATACCAAGTACTGTTGCAGGCAAAGCAAACTCAGATGGGAGAAAATTTATGTATAGTCAATTTAAAAAAAAAAAGATCTGGGTTGTGAGAAGCAAATACAAACATTAAAAAGCACCTTTCCTTCCACCTCTTCCAGGTTCAGCCTATTGCCAGATGAAGAATTGCTTCCACCTGATGGCTTAATACAATGCCTATTCTTCAAAAACCACTGGCTTATGGAACCTCACAATGCTTTTTCTGTGGGAAGAAGAACTGGAAAGCTACCAGCCCAGTTGTGTCAACTTTTACCAGTTCACCAGGAGGTCAGGTATTGCTCTGGGGCATTGACCATCAGGTAACATCAAGGAGACCCCCAGGACAGAAGAACTCATGCACAGAGGGGAAGGGACATATGTTAATGATTTTGGGGAAATGATTATCCTATGTGTGTTTTATTCCTGAAAATTCAAGGAATGTATATGTAAAATACAATACATAAACAGGAGTTGTTTCTCTAATCAGCATGTTTGCTCAGTGGTGTTATCCCCCGTACATCCGGTCCAATGAATAATGCAGCTTCTTCATGCTACAGTGCTGCTAGAGTTTTATTTTTAGCAGGTTTTGGTAACTCCTTCACTCCTGATTTCTCTGCTGCCCCAAGCAGTGCAGAGGGAGAGTGGGATGGGGGATTAAGGTCAGCACATACTGGTTCCTCTTTGCCACTGCTTTCTGCACCAGCACTAGCTTTCCCATGGAAGGCAGTCGTGCTCAAAAAAAAACCCTCAGCTGTTGCATGAGTCCTCCAAAGGTTGCTATTCCTTCAAGAATGTTAATCTGCTCTGTTGGGGTTCCTCCACAGGCTGCAGTGGATATTCACTCCATGCAGCACCTCCTCTAACCTTGCTCTCCCTTCTGCTGCTCCCCACTATTTTTGTGCTTACCCTCTCTTGCCTGACAATCCCTTTTTGCTCTCTTAAATACGATTTCACAGAAGTGCCACCAGCTTTGCTGATGGGCTCAGCTGTGTCCCGTGGTGGGTCCATTGCAAAGTCAGCTGGAAGCAGATGGAACCAGCTGTGCCCAGCATGGGGTAGCTCCCCTGAACTCTTCCCAGGGAGGACACCTCTGCAGCTAATTCACTGCCAAAGTCTTGACACCTATATGCAGTTCAGAAGCCAAACAAAACAGGAAAAAAAAACCAAAAAACAACAAACCCACAAATGTATTATTTACATCTAAGTAGTACTCCATAATTTGAATTCAGCAGTGAATCTGTCCAAAAGGCATGAGAAAAGAATTTAATCAGCTCAGCAGTCATACCCATACAACTCAGAAGTCTGCCTTTCATGCTTTTGTAAATGGTGAGGAGAGAAGCTCAGATCTTCCTGAGATGATAACAGAGGAGACCTTTGGAAGTAACACAGTATAAGCTGATCCTATTGTTAAAAAGTCAGAAATTAATTCTTACCATTGTCCATGTCCAGGACCAATTTTCTCATCATTTCCTGCATATCACCACTTATCTCCATATACATAAGAATGGAAGAAGAATCATTACAAATTTCACTTCTTACCAGCAAAATTATTAAAGCACATACTTGTTTTTAATAGAGTAGTGAGGTTCAAATATATGGACAGATTCTTGATCTTATTTACTTGTAGATATTTCAGTTAAGTCACCCAGCAGGGAGTAATGGAAAGACTATGCCAGGTTCTGTTTATAATTATTGAACTGCTTTCTGAAAGTGACCTTAAAAAGGCACCTGTGCTGTTTGAAATACTCTGTTGTTCCAGAGAGGCCTGAGCACCCCATGGAGTCCTTTCATATTTAGTACACTTGTGTGAATTTCCTGTATATGCTGTGGTTCAAAAAAATGCATTGACTGCCCAGAGTCTGTGGTCAATGGCTGATGCCAAATCACTCTTCACCAAAGGATGGATAGGCTCCAATAACTCTATCAACTTGATTTTTTCTGTCCATATTTGGAGTGTAGATAATCAGCATCCACCTGAGTGTTTATACTCCAACAAATTAATTTAGGTTTTCTAATCTACAGCTGAATCTTATTCCCAAAATCAGTGGGAGGAATTCCTTCTAAAGTTGTATGTGCACTAAAAAACTAAGCAATGCACAGATGCACTTGAAGTAACAGGAATATAACTTCCTGCAATGTTAGGTTTTTAGAATTTCAGACAAGGCTACATCTCCCCAACTATTTCTGGCTATGTTTTAACAGCATAGGATAGATACCATCCCAGTAAGCAGTTTGGATGTGATTGCCCTGGCCAGAGATCTAATATATTTTATTAGTGTGTATGTGGCCAGACTGTGCTAGCTGGAATAAAAGGCAGCTAACTCTGGCACCATATTTACTTTGAAAGACACAGACAGAAGATATCACAATCAGTCAGCTACAAATCCCCCCAGTGAAGAAGCAATTTGCAGCTTCTAGTTAGTTAAATACAAGAAAATTGTGTCCTTCTGCATTATCCACACACTCCTACTACCACACAGAAGACACCACTGGCAACATTCACCTATGAAAATAAATAAGTCATGCTTAGGTTGTCCAAAATGCACGTGTACCCTTTTTTATGTGCTGTGTATAAAATAAGGCTGTCACAGCAGCACCAGTGAACCATTGACCATCTTACTCTACCCTTCGTCTTCTCTGCTTCACCTCACTTTGGGGCATCCTACAGGCCAAAATCACAGAACCATGAAATGGGTTGGGCTGGAAGGAACCTTAAATATCATTTCATTCCAACCTTCCTGCCATGGGCAGAGACACCTTTCACAAGACCAGGCTTCTTGGGATGAGTAGGCATGTTGGTTCTACAACCTGAGTTCTAAGGTTAGAAAAGTGCAAGTCCCATTTTGATATCACATATTCCACTCGGTCTTTCAGGGACTATTGGTTTTTTTTCATGTTTCTCCTCTACATCTCAGTGTAAAGGAACAAAAATAGAAAACGTAGCCACTATTTTTGTGTGCTGAGGGTATATTAAATTATTAAAACATAAAGCTATTCAGCAGAAAATATATGCTATGCTTTTCCCTTAATAGAAATTGGCAAATGCTCACTTTTTAATGCCATTTATATGCAACATATTTCTGTCTTAAAATGTCTCATAGTTTGTAAACTGTGCTTTAAAAGCCTCTAGAGATATGATGATGAAATATTGATTGTCATTTTCTTGACTTTTCCCACTCCCCAAACCCTCTTCACCACCTGCAATTCTTCTGATTTATGTTTTTTTATTATTCTGACAAATTGAAAACACTTCATACTGTGAAGTAACTAGTAACAAGGGAGAATTTCATACACACATACATAAGAAAGAAAAACAAACAAGCATGAAGCATATATATTTCTATTACTGCCTTGAATTTTTGAGCTGAATTCAGAACACTTAATTCTTGATTCTGCAGACACTTGAGGGCATGCCAAACTTCAAGCTTATGAGCAATTATATGGAAGTCATATGTTAATAATTCAATATAGTGTTAAGTGCTTATAGGTTCTTTATTGTTAGATTGACCTAAAAGCAATATTCTTGTAATTTATTTCAGTCATTCTAAGTTTGATTTGGATTGCCTTTTTCCTTTCTTCAGCTTACTCCATGCCTTTTCTCTATTAGTCAAAATTATGATCTATAAATTTAACTAGAGGTGATGTATTCTGGATTACGGAAAGCCATGCAAGGTAACATCTCAGGTTAAAGCTGTGAAATTTTCCCTATAGATGAGACCTAACAGGTAAGAGCAGGCAAACCTTCAAAAACCTGAAGGAAATAAAATTTTACCCACACTTACTGTAAGATTTGTCTTCAAAACTGCAACTACAAAATTATGAGTGCAAGGCTCATAACGGCTAGAAGTAAAATTTGATCTAATAAATCTACATCCAAAATTTTGTGTTGCTGACTAGGAAACTGGCTCAAATTGTTGCTGCCCTGATTTAACTTCAACCTTTAGCTTAAGGTGTCCTAAAATGGGCTGCATCTACTGCATCTATCCATGTTGAATCTTTCCTGGTAATGCCTCTCAAAGTAAGATGGTTCACTTCCACATGCCAAGAGGGTAAATTTCACCTGAAATCTACAGAACAAGGAAAGGTATGCCAAAACCTGGGAGGAAATTTTTCATATAAAACAATCATTTTAGTATTCTGTAATGATTAGCTAATAGAAAAATGCAACATATTCATTAAAAACGAAGTAACTTGTATTTCAAAAAGCAAAATGAAGTCAAAAGTCACTAAATAACAGTATCTTGTGTCTTTTTAATAACATGGACTGTGAGAATCTATGAATATTTCACAATCTATCTTTCTGCTTACTCTAAGTTTAAAAAAAAAACTAGGTCTATAAGAAGGATATGGACAATTTTCCATGTTGCACTTTAGCACAAAGGATTTTCCCATTTTACAACTAGCTGTTGTATTTCCATTGCAAATTGCGCAGTGTTGCAGTAAGAGGCAAGCTAGCAGGTTGATGACCCTTATCATTTTCATTCAGAAAGTAACTGGAAATTTAAAAAAGCAGTGTACTTTAAAATAGCCTTTTAAATTATAACAGCAGCACAGTCTTAGGTATCACTGCTAATGCAGAATAAGGGAAACTTGTACAGCTGAGTGCTAATCCTTCACACATGCTGTAAATTCAGTTCCCTTTTCAGATCTACCCACAATGACATTTCTGCAGTGCAGCAGAAACAACTCAGACTATAAATTATGGGACTGGCAATTACATCAACTAATCAGTAGCATTAGAAACAAGGTCATTTTTGGTACAGTAGTTATCACACACTGTTAATTCTTGACACTATACCACTGGAGATTGATTAATGGATCATAGTTTTACATGTTGGTCTGCATTGTTGGTGTCAGCATATGAAAGATTTGCCAATTCTTGCTAAGAGGTACTTTGAAACTTTTCTTTACAATTTGATCTAAAGGTTTTTATTGATTTGACCCCTACCTCACTGCTGTCACCAGCTCAACCAAACACTTTCAGTGGTCCTGATTCTTAACCAGGGGAGGTCAGAGCCATCCAACGTCTTCCACCTCTGCAACTGCTGTGAATTGAATTAAACACAAGTCCTGGCTAACTACTGCAGGCACATTTTATTTTTAGAATTGACCTAAAGTCTTCTGAGCATTATGGAAATTACAGCTATGGAGATAAAGAGCATAGCTTTTTCGATTTTTGCCCTACAGGTGATGCTACTGAACAGCTTTGACATTCAGTAAAGCTTTGCAGATACTTGCTTATCTTCTGCTACTTTATATCATTGTTCTTATTACTGTTATCTTCTTTTCTGGTGTTTTACTAGTTCTAGCTCTAAATGTCACAACAGCTGAATGGGGAGCTGATGTTGCTCGTTTGCATAGTCCAGGAAGCAGACCTGTTAACTATTTCACTCCATGTTCACCACCCATTTACAGATACACCCAGAAAGGCAATGTGGGTATAACTCTGTTTCTTTTGGGATATTAATGAAGAAGATTGCTTTAGATGCTAACCTCTACAGAGACTGTAGAGGAGGTAATATTAAACTTACCTTCTTTTAACCCATTGTTCAGCACTGATCAATTAGATATTGCATGCATACATGACACTTGTGCCTCCACAGCATCATCTGTGGAACACATCCTGCACCCCTGTTGTGATGATACCATATAATTTTGTGACAGACTATAGAGTAGTCCTCTCATTTTTCTTTGAAAATTAAAAATATATTTAAACATTTCTTGGAAGCAGAGAGATCACAAAAATGTATGACTGATGGAATAAAACAAACACGAAAGGTCACAAAATGTATGAATGATGGGATAAAACAAACAAATAAATCAAATCTCTGATGACAAATAAAATCTCTGATGTGGCTCCAATAGGAAGGGTACATGGAATCTACATTCAGTAGTAGTATTATGTTACAATAAAGTGGCACTTTCTTTTGAGATGTGGTCTGTGGTCACAGAGGTAAGTATTGAAGTTTTTAACCCAAAATTTTGCAAGCAATCAGGATGGTTCTGCCAGAGAGTAATGGCACAGACTTCACATTATACAGAGGCCACTGTAATTCTCGGAGCATTCAGGATTTTCCTCAGACATCCAGGTCATTCCCTGAGTGCACACTTCCCAGATGCCCTCCTGTGAATTCTGGGCTTGAATAATACGTGCATGGCATCCTTCAATCCCTGTATGTGTCCATTTAAGAGACCAGGAGCTGTGAAATAGTAACTCTTTAATCAATATAGACTGGCACTTTGAACTACAGGAGCTGATGTCCACTGATGGGAAAAAAAGAAAATCTGTCTATTCATTACAGAGGAATAAATATAATAATCTTGTGAACACTGGTGAAAAAATATCATGTTCCATTTAAGATACAAGGAATTCAGGCAATTAAGTTCAGTTGCCTAAAAGCTGGAATCTACCACATTTTCAGATGCCTTATTCTATTTTTCCTGTCTGTTCAATGGGCCATTCTTGGGGCTTTTGCCACTGTTACTAGGCCCATTGGGATGTGTCAGATAATCTTAAGGGCCCCAGATGACTCTACACACCTTTTTTAGGCAAAAAAATTAAGCCATGGAAGCCAAGAGGTAGCAGACTAGGAAAGCCTGCCTCTCCATCAGCTGCACAAGGAAGAGCTGTCTGGATAGATTTGACATATTGTTTCTTTGCACAGTGAAAGTACCCAGTAATTAGAATAAAAACACAAGAACATAAAAGTTCCTGTTCAGGAAGTTCTACTCAAATGAAACACACATAGCCTGGGGAGTGTTACAGTGAGAGTAGGACAGGACTAAACAGGATCACAGGCAGCTCTCTTGTTGTATCAGGAGCTGAAGTCTATTTTTAAAAATTCATGGAAAAGGAAAAGATCAGTTAAGCTTAATGAGTCACTCTAGGAACATCAGGAACACCTTTTTATGAGAAGAATAAAAATTATTATTTCTATTCTTTAAAGCCTCTGTCATAGTTTTATAAGATAATGACGTAAATCCACATGACATCTTAAAGCACCACAAAAGAAGTACGTTTACAGTATAAAATACTAAGTCCTTGATCTTTAATCTATCTTTCAGTCTCAAATTTTTGCATGAAATTATTTTATTTGGGATCATCATTTTACAGTTTCTTTTTCTTGGTGAAAAAAATGACACAAGTAGGTACAATTTCTAGAGCTGCCTATCTCAAATAATGTTTAGCAGTTATTGATTTCTATTTTGTTCTTTAAAATTTAATATAAGGATTAATAAATGAAATAAAATTTAATAATCATTAATGTGCTTTGTGTGTGTCATTGAAGCAAAAGTGTATTAGACACGCAAAAATCACAAACATGAAAATCTGAATTATTCTATAATATTTCTTTCTAGAACATCAAACTAAAGTATTTGTCAAACTAAAATACAAAGCACACCTACACAATTAGAGAGTTGGTTTCCTATTAAGTAGTTAGAATTTGCAATCTTACATCATGCATGAGCATATATGCCAAATATTTGTAGGGGTGTTTTGTAGCTGGTTTATTAAGAAGTTATCTCACCTATACCACCCCAAGAAGTTAAAAATTCATTCGCTTTGAGTCTGAGCTGGACAGACAGGAGTGAAAATCTTTTAAAAACTGAAAAAAATTTAAATTCAGCCATCTTGTCATTTGGGATTTTCTTCTTGAAATTTCCCATGGTTTTGATACAATTTATTATGACACAAATTCCCTTGTAGATTTAGATTTAGTGCAAAAATCTGTTTCAAAAAGCTGAAAAAAATGGACGAAATTCTGAGTTTTATTAACTCATTCATTTTTTCTATTATACTACATTTTTCTTCTCTGCTGGGTTTGTCTTTGGCCTATACATACATGAGCACACAAATGATACTTCCATTGTATTCTGAATTTCTTTTCATTACTGTTTGTGTTGTTTCATTACCATTCCTGTGTGTCTCTCACACTTTGTTGGTAATGAGATCAAGCTGGATTTCTGCTAAGACTGTGACAGTTGTGCTGTCAGCTTTTAATCTGTCAAGTCCCCATGAAACCTCCTTCAAGTGCTTTTGTGACTTAGTAGGTCTTTTGTAGTGTCCCTTTCTGTATAAAATGTTTTGATCAAATTCCACCTCGTGTTCCATCCAGCTGTAACATGCATCCAGTCATTGTACAGAAATATGGAGGACCACATTCCTTGCAGCTGACACACAACCTGTGTTTGTCTGACAGCTCAAGAAATTGCCATTCAGGAACTGGAATAGAAATCAGTCTTAGTCAAACAGACAGGAGTGTTGGCACTGCTGTGAATTTTACTCACTCCTTAGCAAGCTTGAAATGTTGTGACAAATGATAAGTATGTTTAAAATGATTGAAAAAATGTGTCTGCATAAAAAGATATTTCTTTATTAAGGGTGTTTTCTTGACATGAATGTCTTATCAGTCCCCCTTCAAGACTTGCCCCTCCATTTGTGCCTGAACTAAGATACACTCAGGCCACACACACAAGGAGTTTATAAGGCTTGCATAGAAAAATAAGGTCTTTAAGAACCATAAGATCAAAAAACCCCAGTTTAAAAAAAGCTTTTTACAAATTCACTAGATTTCAGGGGCATGATTGCTTGCAGTCATATTGTTTTCTTCTTCACTCCCATGCCAATGGCTGGCATGCAAGTCCAAATCACTGAAGTCCTTTCTAACTTGAGTGGTGAAGAATATCTGTTGCTGCTCAATATGTCCTCTAAGGGACCAGATATCTAGGGTTAAAGATAATATTAAGATTATTAAAATTAAAATTAGTGAAATTGTTTGAATTAGCTATGGAATCATTAGCCAGATAAAGTGACCAAAAGATCTGGAGAAGGATTTAGTCTGCACAGGGCTGGTGGAGCAAGTTTGTTATGCAACTAAATACATATCTAAAGAGTCCCTAAGGACACAGTGGAGAAGAACACAGGGGATTTAACCCTAGATTGTTGTCCCTTTTAAAATACCAAATGGTATCACAGATAGACGTAGGTGGATAGAAAATGGCATTCAAGGAACTAATAAGGTCTATTTTGTGTGTTTTGAATATCTCAGGAGGTGGTCATAAGAGGTTGGTTTCCTTCAAGATGGGGAAGTAAAACAAAGAACTCTCCATAGGAGTAAAAGAATGTCCAATTTAAGCTGGACAGAGAAACATTTTTCAGCAAGAATGGTTTCATTCTATTTATGTAGCAAGACATGAAACTACTGAGCTGGCTGCAAGGCTGACTGTTGTGCAGTGTCATAGCAACAGATGCTGGCCTCACAGGCATGACAAAAGTTGGAAGTCTCTGAAGGCATCAGAGGTCCTCCTTGCATATTCAGCTGTCAAAAGCTGAGATGGGGCATCTGGGAACCTTGTTACACACAGATCTCTGGGGATTGCAAGGTCAGGGTGGCTAACAGTGACAGAAGTGCCTGTAAGCATAAAGTATGGGATTCCTGGAATCCCTAACCTGCCCCTAAGCTCTGTACATTTTGTTCAGAGCAAGGCTTCCCTACAGGCAAATTCAGAGAAGGGCAGTAGAGGAATTCACAGTGCAGTCTCACAGTGAGTCTTCCTTATGAAAGGCACCTTCCAAGGGTGCCTGCATTAGCAGTGTGAAGATTGAAAATCCCCCCATACCCTCGTGTTCTTGAACCCTTACAGTATTACAAAGTAGAATGGGGTGAGAGGAAATCTTCATAGATCATGAACCTTGACTTATTAATTTGAATTTTTAACACCACATCTACTAAATTCTCTGGGTTTCACATGCTGTGCAAGTATACCACTGTAAGATAATACTGGAACACAAGCCAGGAATGCCCCAAAGCACTAACCACTAGCATTATTTGCTGTGAAATTAGAAGCATACTTAAGTAGCAGGGGCAAAAGCATTCCAGGGAGATACTTATAATGTAATCAAATTTACCACCTTTAAGTACTCTGGCATGAATTCCAGAAGCTATTATGTTGATTAAGAATCAGACCAGGAGGAAATTTCTTTGTATACAATTTTAATGCAGCCTGAGAATCAAAACCAAAATGTGAATATTGTCCCTTTTGTTCCTTATGGGCAACAAGCTATACCATATAATTGCCCCATATCATTCTGTATGATAAGTAGGCTGTAGAACACAAAGCCCTGGACTAAGCCTACAATGGAATTGGAAGGAGTTCATTATTACTTGTTTCAAATCCAAAGAGAATAGACAGTATGAAATAAATCACCAAAACACACCTGTCTGCGCTTGAACTCCTCAGTTTTCCCTCAGAATCAACACAAACAGAATTTAGTTCAAGCAAAAGGGAAGGAATCACAACCAGAAACATTAAATCATTTTCAAAATTATCAAATAAATATGGAAGTCTTTTACATAATCTTTGTTTTCCACAGATAATTTCTTAATTGTTCAGTTTTAGAATATTCCCACAAAGTGACTCATTTTTAGGTAATCAAAGCATACTGAATTTCCCATTGTAGATCTTTGACTCCTGTTTCTAAAAGATCTAGACATTTAGTTCTCAAAAAAATGTATGGCACCTATTTCTTCGTTATGCGTATGTGTGGAGCTGTCAAATTCTTAATTTCACTGAACTCCTTAGTTCTCAAAGAAACACAATTTAGCACAACACACCTTCAAAATACATCTTCATTCAAAAAGTAGTCAAAGTGCAGACCTTTTCAATTAAGAAAAAAATGAGAGTAATTTTTTTTTATGGCACTGCAAGTCAAGATATTTATTTCAAAGTTAGGAACCTGGCTTTCTAATGTCCAATTTACATGATTCAGTATGCTCTAATGCCAGATCACAGACTAATATGCCACACAGTTCTCTGAAACAAATTACAGGTTCTCCTTCTGAAGTCACTACATCTTCTATAAATAATTGTTAATTGGGACACATCTGGGATGTCTGCCGAAAAAAAGATGAAGGAAAGACAGGTACGAGTGACCCATTCAGATGATATTTCATTCCAAAAACTTCCACACAATTAACTGGCTTTGGTTTTGAGAGCTGCCAAGAGCTGACTGTGAGCCAGTGGTGCACCTTGGAAGCAAAAGAGGCCAACAGCATCTTGGGCTGAGAGGAAAAGTATTGCCAGCAGGTCCAGAGGGAGATCCTTCCTCTCTGCTCTGCACTGGTGAGGCTACACATGGAGTGCTGGGATCAGTTCCAGGCTTCCCAGTGCAGGAGAAACATGGAGATACTGGAGAGAGCCCAGTGAAGGGTCACTATGATTAAGGGTGTGGAGCATCTCTTTTCTGAGAAAAAGCTGAGAGACCTGAGACTTTTTAGCCTGGAGAAGAGAAGATTCTGGGTGCACTTAATTAATGTATAGAAATGCCAGAAGAAGGACTGCAAAGAGAACAGAGCCAGTCTCCTCTCAGTGGTGTCCAGGGAAAGGACAAGAGGCAATGGGCTCAAGAAATACAGGAAATTCTATTTACATATAAAAATTAAAAGGAACAGTTTTTTACTTTGAAGACGTGAAACACTGGGATAGGCTGCCCAAAGGAGCCATGGAGTCTTTGTTCTCAGAGATATTAATAAACTGACTTGACACAGCCTTGAGCAACCTGTTCTGGCTGACCCCACTTTGAGCAGGGATTTGGAGTAGACAAGTCTCCAAAGGTCCCTACTATCCTCAACCATTCTGCAATTCTGTGAAATTAAATCTAAATCACAGAGGCCAGACTCTTAACTAGGAGAGCATCAGGTTAGGAAGATTCTTTGAATGATATCATACAGTTCTTTTAGTGAATTATTTTGTTTTATACACAGATTTCTTAACAAATAGAGGGTTTTTTCTACAGTGTTTCACAATTACTTCTTTTCCTTGTGTATCATTCCAGTGTTATTGTATGTTAGTTCTGTCTAGGGTATTCCCTCTTAAGCCTTGAAGCTGAAAATATTTATCACAATAATATCAAATGACCCAACAGTCTGGGTTGTGATTGTGTGGCACTTCATCCAGTGGGATCTTTCACAACAAGTAAGAAGTTTCACACATCAGGGTGGAGACAGAGCTGACTGTCATTAGGAGGATAATTTACCTTTGGTTCTTGGAAGATAAATACCTTTTCCCTTACTATGCTTTACATTGAATTTAGCAATACTATAAAAAGCATTGAGGGAAATGTGTATCAAAACTATGGTGTAATAAAATTAGCATTTTCTTAGTACCTTCCATGTTATAACTACAAAACTGGTGGCAAGAAGCACCAGCTTAATTTTGATCTGAAAAATCTCATATTAATAATACATCTGTAGATGTAGACCTCATCAGTTTTCTACTCCTGATGACCTTCTCTTAAATAAGCACTCAGAGACAACACTGAGCCCAGCAGTCTGATGAGCATTTTCCCTTTCCTGCCAATAGGGTTTACATTTCTCTTATGTGGATTCTGACACCATTGGGGATTCACATTTCCTATATGGTAACATTAAGCCAGGCATTTGGCAGTGGAGTGCAAAAACCACACAATCTCTTCTGGAGCTGTCAGACACCCACTGCCAGTGCAGTTGCCAAGAATTGTTTCTTGCAGAATAGCACCAGTGAATGCTCCCTGAAAACAGGAACCTCTGCCCAGCAGAGCCATACCTGAGAGGAGTGAGCCAGCCAGGTTAAGGCTATTCCCCCTGTAGAGCTGAGGCTGCTGTGGGGGCAGCACTCTTGACCAGATGTATTCAAAGGTGCCATGGAGGGATAACCTTCTTAAGCCCACCACTTCGAGCAGGAGGTCTAAGTGAAGCAATATTCATACAAGAGAAAGAACAAAATTACATTCATTGAAAGATACAAGACTACGGAATAAAAAAAAATAAAAGTGCAATATTTTATTCATAGCTTATGGTCTCTTTCTTCAGTTGAGTAAATGTTGAACTTCAGCGTGGTGTTGTCTGATACTGCCACATATCTGATTTCTGTGTCATCACAAACATTATGTCAGAAGAGCTGATTTACTACCAAAGTACATATCTGGTGAATGCCAGGAGATAATTTCACATTTATTTACTCTTATATAAAAGTCTCTTCCAAAATACTATTCCAAACATTTTATTAAGCAACTATTTACCTAAACTTCCTTTTATGAAGTAACAGGATAGAGCTAATGAATAAAATGGTTTATCCAACAAAATATATTCTGAGATCAGATCGGTTTTGTTTTATTTTTAGAAATTCTAGATTACTAAATAACTAGAATGATATATCAGAACAGTGTGTGAGGAGGTTAATCACACTAAGACCACATTACAGCTAAAAAGAAGTGATATGTTATCTCATGTTATGCTCAAGGCTTTTGTATAATTATATATTAATTATATATAATTATACATTTTTGAAGGATTTAAAAGCTGAAATAGCATCATTGCATATCATGCAACCACATACAGAGAAAAACAATGTAATGCTTAAATACATTGCTGGCAAAACTGTCAAGGGGCAACTTTTGGGTCTCAAAACCAAATTATTCTAATGCCAAAATGTTTTGTGTATCTCAGACTGTGACATCTGTTTAAGAAACAGTAGTTCTTACAATAGTTTCCTGTATCAGTGCATAGGATACAGGGAATATTTAATGCAACAGAGGAAAGCAGGGAACTACCTCTTCAGTAATCTGTGTCTGCATAGCACAGTCATTCCATGTTTTATTTCAAAGAGGTTTTATACTTACTATTTGCATTCTTCTATTCTGGCTCTGTAGAAGAGTTGACACACAGCAGAGAGCTTGGTGGGGCTGTGACACAAGCTTTTACAAAAAAATCACCCTTTACTCAAAAGCACTGAATGGACAGAGTTGAATAAATAAGAGTTTCCAGCCCCCTGCTGTTCACACCAGGCTGTGCTGATGTCTCCCAAGGAGCAAGATGATCCCCTCCTGCTGCTCAAAAAAATTTCTTGCCCAGCAAAATGTGGAGAATTTCCTTGTATAGAAGAAAGCACTACAGAAGGTGTGCTTAGGAAATGTTGAAAGGGGAGTGGTGGATTTCCCTTCACCTGCAAACAACCAGGGATATTCCACTGGTGGCTGGTTAATACAAAATTTATGATTGCCCCTTTCTTGTTGTGTTAGTTTGTGATAAGACCCAAGTCCATGTTCTTTATAATCTATTTTGTGTAATTTGCACAGGAAAGAGCTGTAAAGTGCCCCATATCTTTTGGCCAGAAGAATGCGCAATGCAAGTGTATCATATATTTAATTATTTTTCAAAGAGGCAGAATTTCTTAAATAACTGTAAGTGCCCTGTCTGTATCTTTGGATATCTTGAATTCAGTTCAGCCTAACTTTAAAGAGAAAAGAAAATAGATCATAATCATGGAAAAAATTCCCATCTGATAATTACAAAACAGAATCTCTGCTGATCTTCAAGTGGTTTTATCTTCAATTTAATGTCTTAATTTAATTCTCCATTTCTTTAGATAAAGATAACATTTACAGCATTGTCTTTCTCAATGACACCTAATAACACTTAATATTCACCATTCAGATACCTAAGGACATCACAGATCCTATCTCCCATGGAGATGCAGTCACTCTGCTGGGACGTTCCCCAGTAACCTGTAGTCCTGCTGCACAAGAAGGATCACCTCGTTTAAACCAAAACATAGGACAGTTGAATATAAATGAAAGTCAGGGCTGAGCAATATCTGTCTAAACCTGAGTGGCAAAGAAGGAAAATAATCCCCTAGACTAAATCCTCTCAATTTTGACACAGACTGGCTCAACAGAACTTTTTACAACATCAACTCTCAGACGACTCTGTAAGTACAGTGAAGGAGACACTAAAATGGAGAATAAGAGCAAACAAGTGGCGCAGAAAAGGAGAGCAGGAATTTTCTAATTGGTTTTGTCACTGAATATGGCATTTTCTAATATGATGGCCAGGCTGTGCTCATTTTTGCCAGTGTTTGGTGCCCCTCCCTACCCTCAGACTTGAGAATTTGGCACACACATCAGGGATGTGTCTTCTCAGATGGTAGGGAGCTTTATAATCTTATGTCACATTTAAATCTGGTTAAAAATCAAACATTTCCCATCTCTCTCTGTCAGGACATCATGTAAGTGTGATATAAAGTCTACATCTATACTAGAAAATAATATTGTCCTTGGAGCACTTTCTCATCCTTTGGCAAAATGACAGCATCCTGCATCCACGTAAGCAAACTCCCTTGGTCACTAACACAACACACAGGGATGTGCTGTGGCCAATGGCAATTTCCTGGGGGCCGTCCAGGGGCATGGAGGGTGAGGAGAGGTGCAAATGTATTTTTTTTTTTCTCCAAGAAAGCTGATTCTTTATTAGACATTTATGTTTTCTGCGTGCTCATCCAACTCACAGTGCATTGCTTCAACACTGTCTTTGCTCTGTGTGGTTCAGTTTAGGTGGATTTGCAATTTAGGTGAGTTGAACGTTTAGCCAAAATTTTTAAATAAACAAAAGCATTTTTACTGAGCACAATAAAGAAAAAGTTTTTCATTTTTTCGTCAAGGTTTCCACATGTCATCCAACTTAGAAGACATTTATAAGGATGATAAATAACTTTTTTTCTCCAGAAGACCAACTCCTGTAAATTTTTAGGGTTTTTTTTTTTCCAAATGAAGGTGCTAGACCTTCTTTAAAAATGTTTGTAATAGCTTTTTTTTAATATATGAAAACAATATTTCCCTATGTCCTATTGTTAGGAAATGGAAGAATTCATTTTGTTCAAGCAAGCAAGCAGGAAATCAATCTTTTGCAGTTGTTTGCTGAGTAAATTTTTACCCCCTGTGGTAATGTTTTGTCAAAATTACAGGCCTTTGAAAACAAGGTGCTATAATAGAAAATGTCAGTCATCCTTAATAATAGATTGACTTAATAACTCTAACTAAGATGCAGAATATTGTAAAGGAAAGAAAAGAGAAAAAGAAAGAAAAACAAGATTTTAAAAATAATTCAACTTACAGATCTGAGGAACAGTTTGAAATTCACACAGGATTTGTTTAGCCTCTGGCAAAAACTACTACCAGAAAAAAAAATATTGCTCTTTCATCTCTGTAACATTATGAACTAAATTTTTAGCAAAATCTTAGACTTACAGAAATGGATGGCTCTCTAGGGGATGTGAAATGCACTTTCAAGCCTCTCATTTTTCAGAAGAGGGGCTAAAAGGCAGAAGAGATACATGAAGGCTTCAAGATTTTTACCTAGGTAACTATAAAAATAATCAGTGTTTCCCAAACATTTTTCATGTTCCCCTTGCCATGTCATACAAATAATATGCAGAACATATTAGTAATTTTTGGAATATGGTAAGCCATGGAAACTGAAACATATTTCCTTTTTAGAGAAGTAGAAAGAACCTTCAGCTAGGAAAGAAAAATGAGACAATTTTGGAAAATATGGACAATTACTCTTCAAGACATCTTTTCAACTGACTAGAAGCCCATGGTCTCTGAAGTTCTGAATCTGGAATAATATAGCATTTTTGTGAAAAAATAACTTGCAAATGTTTTCAAAGGTTGAACTTTGCCACGTACTGTTAGCTGAAGATGACAACCTTGCTTAAGAACCCAAAATTCAGATCAATGGACTAAATATGTAAACTTTGACTAAGAGAATTCCACAATTATGACATGTGCCATGAATGTACAACTATTTTTTTGCCGTCTAGGAAGGTACAATTAACAGTAATCAGAGGTCTGAAAAAAACAGAAAATTTCACATGATAGCAGTAATATGCAGCAGGCTGTCCACCAGAAATTGAGAACAATATTATCACTGTTCTTCTATTCATAAAATGAACATAATATTGTTCAAAATTGGTTTCTATGAGCTTCATGATGTTTGCATGGACCATTGTTTGATATTTGATAAGTACATTGTTTGGTAAATATTGTATCCTGGGCAATAAAGAGTCACATACAACAACTGGACTTCTGGGTGAACAATTATCTGAAAAGTGCAACATATAAATTGTATGGAATTTAGTTGAAACTGGACACACGAACTTCAAGGAAGTTAAAAAAGTGGGTTAAAACTGTTGAAGTGTTGTCATGAAAAGACGGATATTACAAAACAAGGATATGAAGTTAGTAACGAATACAAGGAGAGGAGATAGTAATGAAAGAGGGGAAATGAAGAAAATGAAGGGAGCTATATGTAAAATTAGACCATTTCATTTGGAAAAAAAAGGAAACTAAATAAAATGGAAAAGTGTGCTGGGATTTCTAATGCCTTAAACGAGTGTGAGGTGTCATCCAATTAATCTAATGATACTGCACAGTCAATTTGCTGGTGTAAACATCAGTGCACATTTTGACAGCAGACATCATGACTGACTGCTCAAGGACAGCAAATACAACACAAAGCCTATCTTCTTTCCAGCTTATGAATTTACAAGATGCTGAGCATGAAAGGTGAGAAGATAAATGAAAGACAACATCTTTTAATATGCAACGTTTCCCTCTGCCAACATAGGAGAGTAGAGTGATTAAATAAAAAAAAAAAAAAAAACAAAAAAAAGAGGAAAAACAACAAATTCAAGATGTGGTAAAGTAAGCATAACAGCAATGTTGGTTTGTAATGGCATTTCTGCCATCATTTATCACTCAAAATATATTTGTACACCTCTGCTGCATCATTGCACCTCAGTTCAGTTGCTGCAATGTATTCATAATCACGGAGGGTGTGCTGAGGGGAAGAGTGGAAAATTTAAACAAGAGTGACAATCTGAAAAAGCATCTTTTGTTCCTATTCAGTTTACAGTGAAAAGACGAAATAATAAACAGTATATAGAGAGAATAAGAAATAAGGACATTAATAATCTTCTTATAGGCATTGTATGACAGGCAACTCACAGACCTGACTGGCTTTTCAACGTCAGGACAACAGGAGACATAAGGACTTTCATGTTATCTAAAAACATCAGACAAGAATTTCAGTCATCGTGTATCAAGCCCTATAGAGTTGCTAACCTGAACTTCACAAAATAAAGCAGCCAGAAGTCCCCTATATGAAAAAATATGCCCCCTGTCGTCCCCTGCCACCTAGTTCTCACTCACAACCTGATTCATCATGTGATCCTGAATACAGAACTGAGTGAAGCTGTTTTCACTCTTCTCAAACAGAGCTTATCACAGATGAAACCCATCTGATCTTTCCTTTTCCCACATCTGTCCTCTCAAGGCTCTATAGAGGTAACAGCTTGGATTTTGATTACACGATACTATTTTATACAAAGTTATTGTTTGTTAGTACGGTGTTCATACAAGTGCCAAAAAAAACCCACTTTTAGAAAATTGCATCTTTTGACTCAGGTAGCTCCTACCTTTGCAAGCTCTGAAAATAAATGAGCAATAAACTTGCTCATATTTCTCCTTGAAATCCTGTTTGGCAATTTTGAGTCCTACAAATAAAACTTACTAACAGAGCCCTTAATAGAAAGCAATGATTAGCAACTAGATTTTAAGGAAAAGAAAGAAGAAAAAAAGAGAAAAGTAGAGTTTAAACTTCAAACAAAGGCATAGGTGAGGAACACACTGCCTTTGGAAATATCTCCATTGTGTTATACGGCTGAAATAAATGGTTCAAAGTTATTTTTAAGTGAGTGATGTCAGAAGAAATCCCACCTCTAATAACTTAGTTACAGAGCATAGGGGTTGACAAGATCTAGGTGAATGACAATCTTTTAACTGTCTGCTAAAATGAAACGGTTTTGTCCCACTTATGAAACCTGCTAGAGACATGAAACATTAATTAATTCTAATTTATGGACCAGATGTTCAATCTTTCCTCAAAATACCTAAGTGTTTGTTGACGCCCTGTTATTAAACTGGAGGTAAACCCTTTTGTATCTGTCAGTTTATCTCTGTTGTGAGGGGCCAAATTACTAGCAAGGATTTCAAATAAGCAAAATATTCTCCTAAACTATTTGGTACTGTGTCTTATTACCCTTTTGAATGAGAAACTGGCTTTTATCTCTCTATCTGATAATTCATAAATTGTTAATTTATAAATTGATAGTTTAAGTGAATGTGCCTATCTAAAGCCACTACAGCAAAGTCTGTTCATTTAGAAATAACATGATAGGTTATAAAATGCCCTCATATAGTCTTGGAAAGTTTTGACTGGGTGAAAAGTTAAATTATTGACAGCATCTTAGAATTCATTTAATTTTCTTAGATGGAAACTTTATAGTAATGATAACTTTCAGAGTCTTGTATGACCAAAGAAAACCAGGTGCTTTCTGTGAAGGTTGTGCTGTGGGTCTTGCCTTTGCCAGGCTGCCACTTCCAAAGTCAGAAACAGACCAAGTATCAGGAAAAGGCACTCAGAGTGCTGTGATTTCCTTGTGTATCAACATGTATGTTTCCCCTGGGATACTTAAGACAGCAGGTTTTAATATGTCTCTAAAGAGAAAACAGTTCTGACCGATAAAGCCTGTCTGTGTGAGAAACTGAAACATGCATATGAATTAATGAAAGACACACTAAACCTATAAAACGACGTTTAACTGGTGGTGAAAGTGCCCACTTGCCATGACAGATACTGGGATCATCATGAAATGGAGACTTGGTCACTGCTGACCTTGGTCTCTGAGTCAGCTGCACTTGCTGCACAGCCAGGGTACATCACTTCCACTTCACATGCTCATTCTTAAAAAAGTAGGTGCCAATATTTACTGTACTTTCTGTGATTTTTAAAGATAAGAAACATGGTAGCTGACTATCTATGCAGCTCATCAATAGAAATTCATCCAAGTAGGATTCAATGGGATGTTGTCAGTATCAACATTTTCAAGGAGGTTTCTAGATCTCGACATGATTCCATCCAATTTACAGTGAAAATAATGGCAAAAAGCAAATACAAATCTTTGTGTTTTTACACAATATCCTTAAAAATCAATAATCCTTCAATTAATACACACACTGTACATTCAAATGTAGACTGCTCGCAACCTAAAAAAGCAATTTTGGTTGGAAATTATGCCAATATGAGTAAAATGCAACAACACTACTTTTGATATCACTGAATATTTTATCTGTCCTTAATTTTGTCCAATAAAACCACTTGCCAAACTTCCCAATAACAATGAGGAATTATTTTGTAAGAGGAGAATCAATTTGTCCTTCATTAAAAATCATAACAGATTTAATGTGAGAAAAAATTGGAATCTGGTGTTTTCTTACTTATTAATGGCAGTATGGAGTTATGATCTATCCCTACCTGAAAAGGATCTTTTATGGTTTATATTGAATTAAAACTTGTGTGATGCTATGGTACTTCAGAAATATACAGAAAGGTGTTTAAAACTCTTTGAACATTTAATAAAGCTTTACATTCTAGCAAGTATGAAGTAATTTACTAAGCAAAAAATGGTTTTTTTTTGAAGTGAAAGGGAAAATCTGGCTTGGATAAAATATTGCACACTGAAGGTAAAGTATCTAAATAATGTATTAAGGAAATTTCTTCTTTAGATTTATTGCATCAATCTGATGGAAGTTATATGTCAGACCACATAAGAACAAAAGTGTAACTCAAACTGGATTTTTTCTTGTGGGAATAAATTACACGCATGTGATTCAGTTAAATAAGAACAAAAAATTCTTTCTGCTGGGCTTTGACCTCATCTCATGCAACTCCCCACAGAAACTGGAGGAAAACGTGTGAGTGTCGTCAACTCTTTCATGCAGGTCACATATTCCAGGACCTCTCCATATGCACAGTCACTTTAATGATTTCTAGTGTTATGCTTGCATTCACCACAGTTGGATTTTATTCTTATATTCTTGGAAATAGAGAAAGGGATGAAAGTAAGTGGCTTCAACTCTGTCATCAGCCACAGGAAGCTTGGCAGCAAATAAAATTGTCAAATAATTCAGGTTCACAGCTCTAGCTGTAAATTCGGGTTCCAAATGCCCCTTTAATTCTCTTGACAGCCATTTCCACAACCTGCTCATTTCCCTGAAGTAAATTAATCACTTCCTTTCCTAGAGCAGCAGCAATGATGACAAATATGGCCAGCCAAATTTCCCACAAATTGGCCAAACCCTCTCACCACCTATGGTTAGAGTCCAGGCCAGGGAAGCTTCACTACGTGCAATAAAAAAGCAGAAATGAGAGTGCCTTTCTGGACCATTGCATCACACTTTGCAAAATTGCCTTCTACTGCAATATCTTGAAAACCAGACAGCAGCATTTTATATCAATTTCTGAAATCATTTTACTTCAGTTGGCAATAATTAGTTTTAAAATTGAGTAGGTGATGGATGTTAAAAAAGGTACTAAATCAAAGAATAAATAGCTCAATAAATATTTACCATTAAAAGCAGTCTTTGTTCCACATCATTTCCAAAGTTCCTCTAATCAGCCTCTGATTTATAAGTCAAGAAGAATAAAAAAAGTGTACCTGATCAGCTCTCACTGCACCAAGAATATCTCTGAAGAGAATGTAAATGGTGCTCATTTTAAATTGTTCTTTATTTATACACGAAATGAAAGTACTTTATAGGCACTTTTATTTCATTACAAGCTTATTTCAGGTCACCTTAAACAATATCTTTCAGATCTGATGAGGGTATCACACTGCTTTTCATACTTGAATAACTTCACTGAATTCAGGTAGTCCTTTCTGATTTACACCCATGTAACCAAGCACAAGATCAGGCAGCTGTTCTTTCCCAAGGGACTGGAATTAACATTCCAATTTCAGGGAAGGTCTATTGCAAGGCAAGCAAAGACCTTGCAATGTCTTGATGCTAATGTGCTGTATCCCATCCATGCTAATCCTACCAGGACAGAGTCTCAGCTGCTGCAAACAATTGTAGCTTCAAGATTTCACCTGAGTTATAACCTTCTCTCTAGCTGAAAATCCAGCTAATCGTTCTATAGTGCTTTCTGCAGCACATCAGGAGGAGTATAATAAATTCTTTATGGAATTAAATGGGGAAAAATACATTAATGGGGCATTATGGCTGTGGTGTTATGCACACAAAAGAAAACGTATTTAAAATTATATTCCCCCAAGAAATTTTAACTCAGCTGCTTTGTAGAAATGTATTAAAGCATTAAAGTTAATATCATGTGTGGAAAACCTGAATGCAACATATGTGCCAAGGGATTGAGATATCACCACAATGGGAACTATAACTATTAATTTGCTGATTTTAGTGAAAATAAAGACTAACTTCTGGCATTGTTTTTCTCTATTTATTTCTCATTTTACCTTTTTAGTTTTACTGCAATTATTCCTACTTGACTAAGTAAAAAATTATACAGTATGAACACAGATGATAATTCACAAATCAGCAAGATGTCAAATACTGAAACACAGTTCTAGGCAAAAAAAACAGTGTTATGTGGACCTCTTCCAGCCAAGATCTTATGAGTAGCAAAATTTAGTTCTCAAATACCAGTATCAAATATTTTATTTCTAAATCTTTATTAGACCTTAGACAGCCAGAATAGGGGAAAATCTCTGCCAAACTAAAAGCAATTAGAAGTCAACATTTACAGTTTTCAGAAAATATTTGTAGTGCACAATAGGTTATGCTAATTCGCTAAGACCCATTTCCACTGAAGAATGTATGAAGATGTTCATGAGTCAACAGGTTATAAAGTCATGTGGTTGCCATTTATGTTGAAGAAAATGGCAATAACAGCTTCTTTTTTATTGTGGCAAGCAATAAACATGGAAATTTATAAAGAAAAAATTTGTGGTTTGCATGCAGAATAAACTACCACAGAATCAGAACTCTATAACCTTTCAGATGTCTTTCATCCAAAGTAGCCTTAAGCAAAGATAAACAAGCTCTTATAAGTTAAAAAAAATTGATTCAGCTCAGTAAAGTGATGGATGATATAGTACTAAAGGGTAGCTAATTATTAACTATAACATTAAACAAGTAGTTAACAAAGATTAATCTTCAAGACAGCTTACAACAAGCACAGATAGCTCATTAGATTACTATATTTTTTTGTGCCTGAATAATAGAAATTATGCACAATTCTCATTAATGAGGAGGTTATTTCTTCTCTGCATGAAGACTGGCATTTTTTTTGTTTGAACATCATGTCTGATATGCACAAAAAAGACTCTGAGCAGATGAATCTTAATGGGACAAGAAACTTGCACTTAGAGCTAAACATGAATTCCTAATTACTTTTCTTTTTTAAGATTAACCTTTTCTATGTTGCTCTGCAAGATTGTAATTTACGATTGGAATCACTATTTTGTCATGTTGATGAGATATTGATTCAGAGTTTATTCTACATAATTTGTTTTTAAATGTTAAGCATGGAAATCCACATATTACCACAGAATCTTTCTACAGTCCACTGAAATGTATGCTTTGCACCTGGAATAAAATATAGCTCTGAATATGTATTGTCTTCTGAAATGCTGCACTTTTATGAATAGAATATTGGTTTTAAAATATATTTCCAATACTGTTGTTACAAAACAAAAAATATATAAAGGAAAATCTCTAGGAATATCATCTAGATACATAATTGTTCTAGATAAAAAAGTAGTGTCTTTTTTTTTAATGATAAATAATTGCAACAGTGTAGTTTCATTAACAGGAAGGAGCAGTTGCAACTATTATTCACCGTCTAAAAATGCAAACATAATACTAAGAGAATAGGATAGTTCTGTGATGTTGAGCTATTTCTTGATGTTCACAGAAGCCATTTTCTGCAGTACCCTTCTGCTATGTCAATGTATTACAATACATTTAACCAATATTCCAGTTCCTTGCACATAGTATTTGTTCTTTTCTTCACTGTACATTTTCAAAACAACTGATGAAAGACTGATTTTCTTCCTTCTTTTTAAAAAATTTTAAGACAGTTCCAAAGCTCTAGGAAACAGCTCCTATCAGACAACTATTTATTGAATGGGTTTTAACTATATTTTAAGATTAAATAAAACTATATCCAGAAAGGAATTTCTCTACAGATGTGTGGCCTGGATAATTCGATTTCTTTCTTTGCTATACGGGCCATCTGCAGCTATGGTTCAAATCTATTCTTGAAAGTGGCCCTAATTTAAAATTCTCCTGATTTCAGTCTTAATCTCTAGGTCAAGCTGAGAAATACCAGTTGAGAAGAATAAGCATGAATAAGTCACATGCATGTCAGGACACCTGCTATGTACAGCACTTGGCACAGCTAAAATCTCCCAAAGGCCTATGTTCTGCTGCTGTGTCGTGAGAAACTCATCCGAACAGCAATTTCATCACATTCATTTCACTGAAATGAAAATGAGTCACAAGGTAAATCTGTATCCACAACCATACTTAATGTCTGATATCAGAACAATCAGAACAAGGACTTTTGCATCACAGAATGCCATTTTGCAGAGATAATGTCTTCTACTTCCCTTTACCCAGTGAAGTGCAACCATGGAGAGACAAGTTTCAATCTTGTAGGTCAAGAAAGAGTTCTGTGCACCTCAGTCAGAGAATCCAGGAAATCGGTAGGACTTAAAAGACCATAAGAAAGTTCATAGAGGAAAAAGCCAAGCCCCCTTTAACTTAGTGTTCTGTGGCCAACAGACAAAGCCAATGAAAGGGATCCAGTCATAACAGCACTAAATAGCTCATGCACTTCTCAAATCTGAATTAAACTTTTATAACGTATCACTTTATGTGTTTCTCTGTTCTTTGAATCTCAGCTAGTTTTTACCATCCAGGTTATCCTCTGACAAGCATATCATCTTGTCTACATATTGTGCAAACCAATTACTTCTTTTGTTTGTTCCAGATGAGATAAGAACTCTTGTTCCCTATTCACCTTCTCTATGCAACTGACAATTCTGTGGGATTCTGCACCACACCAAATCAATATTTTCTTTTCTTGCACCTTAAAGAAGGTTTTCTTGTGTCTTAAAGAAAGTTCATACCCTTGATAATCTTGTCTGTTCATTTTTTTCAATCAAGGACACAAACAGCACGTACCATTCAGGATGTACACCACTAGTGCACATATTCTGTGCAATATATTTTAATTTTCTTCTTTGTTTTTTTTCCTTAATAATTTTAGATAGCTTTTTAATTACTGGGCATTGATCCAATGTTTTAATATTACAAAACTAAAATTCCAGTCCTGTATTGTAGCATTTGGAAATGAATGTTCAGTTCAAAGCTCATCTCTATCTTAATAGATTGTTTCCCAATGCCTCACTTTCTAACCCAATTATTTGATACTATGCCACTCAGTCAGAATGTCCTTCTCCAGTTCTTCACTGTCAGCTTCTGCGTTTCTAAACAACTTGACAATCATAACAACTGTTTATCAGCACCTAATATTGAAAACGCATCAAAGATCCCCATAAGATGCAAAAGCACCTTCCCTTCACAGTAAGTGCTGCATATTCCCACAGTTTGTTTCCTATCTTGTAAATATTATTAATGGAAATACCATCTTTCATTTCTTATAACGTCTTTATTCAGAGATTTTGGTAATGGTGTTGCCTTGGAGAAAAATGGGTTTGTAATCTGCATGTCCCTTAATTATGCTCATTCATTCATTCATTCATTCAAAGAAGTCCATAGATTCATAACAGATGACTTCTCACAACAAAACTGGTATTAACTCTTTTCCTTCATCCACGTGCCCCATAACACTGTTCTGGATATTTGACTTGATACAGATTATTCTGTCTGCAGTAATTTGAATTCTCCCATGTAACAGTTTGGGAAATTCATATCATAACTATCAGCTTCTGAATCACTGCTACTGAGTTAAATTTATGCATGAGTTTACATACCACGATTTATAATTCATCTAGTTCATACTTTAGTTCCATTAGATATTTTCAGATCTAGCTGTAATTGTTTATTGTTTTCAATTGTTGTATAATGATTTTACTGGCATTTGCACAAATCTCCAAATTCACTTTGCATTAAAACAAGGTCCATCATATGCTGTTTTTCCTCTCCAACCCACTGACTGTAGGTGTAAAAGTTAATTTTTCAGCCAGGGATTTATCTTATCAAACTGCACTTTATATATATTGATCTTGTTTTCTGTAAATACTCTCTGGCTTCCCTTTATCCCAATGTGTTTGATTTTTAATTTTTTTAAATTAGTTTTAAGCATTCTACATCATTTTCTACAAACCTCTTTTGACAGCCTTGCTATTGATTTGATTTAATCTATGTTTTTTATTTTCTTTTCTTTTTTATTCTAGGATTTTCCCCACCATTTAACTGTGGGAGAAATTGGGGATTTTTTCTTCCTTCATTTTCTTTCTAAGAAATTCCTGTTCTTAACTATTATTTGTATCGATTCTCAATCTTTTTTTAAAATACTGATATCATATCATGGCACAACCATCTACATGTCATGTGCAAATATACACCCTCCTAGCTGCTTCTTCTAATTCTTTTTTAACATGATTTTCTAATTTAGGCAGATGCCTTCATAAAAGTAGGCATTATCACACTGGGGGTTGGTCTCTGCTCATCTTTCTGGAATGTACATACCCTGTGGCCACTGATTTAGAGTATTTTGTTAATAGACACATTTGTAACCAAAGCATATGCAATGCTCAAAGTCAGTTCTCCCTTTGTGGGATACTAAGAGTTGTTCCATTATCTGTTCATTTGCAGGGTTAAAGAGTTTTGTGGTTTGATTTTTACAGAGTATATTTGTTAAGGGCAGCATTTTAATCATAACTTATGAAGATGAATGGTATTAGATTACATTCTGGGGTTTGGGTTTTTTTCCCCCAGATAGAACAGGAGTTTTTTTCTAAATATGTTATGGTCAGTATTTGTCAAAGCCTTCACCTCAGCTGTTTCTTTTTCCATTATTTTCTGTGAATTGCAAGGGAACAGGCTGAGCGGAAATTCTTAACTTCTACACATTAAAAATAATTTTTCCAAGAGTTTGTCATTTGAAATCATTAGGAAACTACCTCTCCTGACATTTATTGTGATATTTGATAAATTTTTGTGAGTACCATTGAAATAATTCATTATTACTGCTCTATTAGTTTTCACTCTTTTAAATGTCTCATAACACTCTATTCTCCATTTGCTCTGATGATGAGGTCAGCAGTACAAATCCATTACATTTTCTATCCTCTCCTGAAGGTTTAGTTCCACATGTCCATTTTTATTATCCATATCCCTTCCCTGAGGAATAGTTTAGGGCTAGATCACAACGTATGATTCATTATTTTCTTTCAGCTATATTTTGGTGAAATGTATTTCAATAGACAAGTTTTCTCATTTGGCCAGCCTTCCTTTAAAAAATTTCCCTTTGGTGTTCATACACAGAACACATGCTGCACTGAATTTGGCTCCCATTACTCACAATCACTCACTTGGCAGTTTAACTCTTTCTCCAGGTTTTACATGGGCATGCTGTATCCTATTGCTTTTTCTCTCTCTGCTTTGGAAATAAAAGTGGATGGTATATCTGATTAATTGTATTCAGAATGATATTAATCTATGTCAGAAACTCTTGAAGACCTCCTTTACAGTTCTTTTCCAAAGTAGAAGCAATACAGGATTTAGCAGACTGTGAGCTAAAGTTTAAAACAGCAGCCAAATACTTAAATAACAGATTAGTTTGCTTCATCAAACTCAGAAAAGCATTTTTGCTCTTCAGTGTTCATTTCCAGGTGTAACAGGAACTATGACATTTTTAAGGAAATTAATGCTCCAAAATGAAAACAAATCAACTTCAATTTCTAATAGGTCCATGTAAGTTTTTAACTACTACCAAAAGAAAAAAAATTTAAAACTCCAACAACACGGGATATAACTTTTTGGCAGATTCAGAGCATATCTCAGAGCATTTAAAAGCAAGGACTTTTCCATATCCATGGTATAATGCCAAATGTTATTATGGCTTATTAGATTGCTAAAAACTTGATGATCATAGTTCTGCATAGCCTGATTCCCTTTTTACCTCTGTGCTGATTACACATTTATTCCTATTCATTTTCTGTTTTTTAAAGTTAAAAATTATCATCTTCTGCATTTAGTGTTCTCATTTCACTTTAAAATTATTGCTTGATGCTAGTATCTGCCTTATTTTCTTCATTCCCGTCTACCTTTTGTGAATGCCATTTGTGGGGTTTTAGCTGGTGTAACAAACCTCATGATTCAATTTCTTTTATTTCTTTTGCTCAGAAACACCTGCTTCTTTCTATGATATTTTAGTTTTCAGAAAGCAGATTGACAGACTTGGAAGCAGAAGTCCCATTTATACGTTTACAGGATCTGAGCAAGATGAAGCAGTAAAAGATTTTAGCAAGGTATCCCAGCTTCCTTGAAAAGGCCACTGATGAGGTATTTAGCCCAAGTTCTCTAAGTCTTCCCAGGATGTTGCTAGTTGTAAAGGGGATTTTGTTTTTTAAATGGATCACTGCCTACTGGACTTAGATAAATTGGCAATTTCTGCCTTAGGAACACAGAAGTTCTTTCTCAGGCCAGAAAACATCTATCAGTTGCCTGGTTACAACTCCTGCATTCCTTTATAAATCCACAGTACCTTTTCACCCTCTTCAACAGCAAAGAGCTTCACAGTGTGTTCCAGTGAAACTTTTGTGAGGTGAGGAAGTGCTTCCATTGCCATTTACAGACAAGTAAATCAGGTAAAAGAGATTAAAAAGAAATCTTCAAATAGTATTCAGGAATTAGAGTTTATCCAGCTAAACATGTTTGTTTGCTGATCTTGGTTTAAATGAGATGCTCAAGTGCACACAAATCACCTACCAAACAGAGCAAAGCATTTCAGCCAACTGTCCACCATTATATCAACTCTTAAATTACTAAAGCTTTTTTCGTTTTATTTTTTCATGTAGGTCCAAGTCACTGAGATAAATTTCGTGCCCTGATGTGAAGAAAGGAACATAATTAGAAACAATCCTTAAAGTAGTTTCTTAAAATCACTGTTTTGTTTTAATTAGAGAAGTCTTAAATATCTGGTCAACTGCATAAAAGTTGGCAAAGTTTATGACCTTTTTATTACCACAGTTTCCCTCATAATAAAATAATTATTATCTTTAACTTTTATCTTGAAAGATGTAGCATTCATGTAGATCTTAGCTCTAGTTCCTTGATACTCCATTTCCAGTGGCTTAACATGGAGGCTTGTATTTAAAAATTGTTAAAGGAACCTGCAGTCCATTTGCAAAGAACATTCAATCATATCCACATAACATCATGTTTTTAAAGCACAGCGCACTCAGGTACAAAGAAATTCTCAGCTTTTCCGATGACTGGATTAGTATATCCATGTCTTGGGCATTTACGAATGAAATAAAGGATGTGAACATGGTGGTCACAGATGAAACAATGGAAAGTGCACTTTGTGTGGCAAAAAACATGAAAAAATAGCAATGCTTCTCTAGATGAATGACATCGTGTTGTCACTTCCGATCTAGAATTGCATGGGTAAGGATCTTCTGAATTATAACCTTCGAATTTATTACTCATTCAATTCCTCCATCCTTGTTAAGAGCAACAAGAAACAACCTTCTTATTAGGAACCAATAGCCCTTGGCTAAATTAAATGAGAGATACCCACCCAGCTCAGCTGCTACTAATTAGAAGATCACCTTTTAATTTTGAGAGATAAGTCTTCTTGTTGATGTGCTGAGCATGACATGAACAGTACAAGTACTGGGATTAGTGTCGATGTATGAAATCTTTTTTAGCCAATAATACAAAGGTCTTTTGATTGTTTTACCTGTTCCAGTATTTAAATTATGTGAAAGCTGGAAATTTCATAGGGTACACTTGTAACAGAAGAGATGAAATTGAGTCCAGCTATCCACGTCTTCCCATTGATGCCTTTTTCCCAAAGGCTCATAATCATGATCCTTTCATTGTGAATATCAGTAACTCTGGAGCACAAAGCAGTGTGTAGCTTTCCGACCTGCTATGGAAACTAAGTATCTATAGGCACTCTTGCTATTTCTGCGTCAAAATTCAAGGTAGAATACAGTATGGATTAAATATAAACTGTTCCTCATAGTGCTGTTATTTTTTGTCTTCTTCTAAGTCTACTTATCCAGTTGAAAAAAGACAAGTTTTAAAATCATGTAGTACAACTTCTGATTAGATTCATTTCTACTCAAATTCACTATTCACTATATAGAAATTTTAATTTGAACTGAATGTCTGCGTTCCCTTTACAGTCAGTGGAAAGCAGCATATTTATTCACAATTCATTTATTGTATTTTAAATTTCTGTTTAAAAATCAGATAAATGTTTTAAGTGAAAGTTTTGTTGTCGATATTTGCTAAGATTAATCCTCTGCTTTACATATAAAAAACCTGTTTTGTTCCACACAAAGACATGGAGGGGAGGGAGGGCCATGCAGGAGCTGGATAGAGAATTCCAGAGTGTGACTTTAGAGACACTAAAGTGATCACAAGCTGGTCATAGCACCTGTCCATGACAGGAACTTCATTAGCAAGCAAAAATTCTTTGGCACATTTTAAAGCCATAGTTCTTCACAGCTGCATCTGCCTTGGGACATCCCTTTCCTACAGATCTTGGTTTTGAGTTAACTGACAAGAAGAAATTCAAATCTTTAGCAAAATATATACAACAGTCTTTCATCAGTTTATGTGTCTTTGAATCTACAGTGACTTGTAAAAGATGATTTAAAGTAATGCACACAAATTTAAAGAAACACACTTTTTATTCCTTTTTTTTCATGCTGCCACTAACATACCAATAACTGCTGATTATTGCCACACTTAAAACAAGATTTGTCAGTGATACTACTTCAATACTGGCAAATGCATAGCTTCTAATGCACAAAATACCACTTGAATATTTATTGGCATTATAGAACCATCTGCTTTCAGCTTTTCCAGACTAAAACATAATTTCCCCTCACTGGAATGCTCTCATTTTGCCTACACAAGAAAATCCATGCAAGCCAACTAACAGAGATAACAGAAACAAAGCCAAATTCAAAGACAAAAAAAAACAGCTGAAATAGGTTTTTTTTTTCCATTTAGCATTAAGGACTGCTTTCAGCTACAGACTCCTTATGTTGGGATACTGAGGTAAAAGGAAGAATACTGCTATGAGTCTGAGGAAGGAGCAGATATGGGGACTGAAGCTGGAGCTTAATTCCCTTCCAATAAAAAGCTTTCAGGAGGGTTCTTTTGAACCATTCTCACTGATGCCACCAATTACTGGCAGAGGGCTCCTGTGATTTTGAGTCATCCCTGTAAAACTCTTTGTTGACGTAATTTTTGTTTTGCTCCATAGCTGCACAGTTTAAATACACAGCAAAGAACTAGGAACTACAAAGTTAGGATCCAGGCTCTCAGACAAGTGCCCTGAGTTCTGGATTAGAATCTTGCTCTTTTTATTTGTTCTCCTTCACCTTCATGATTTGCATGCTTTTCTGCAAGGCAGTGCAGACTCAAGAGTATAGTGAAAGATGCTGTAGTGAAAGCCCCTATAGTTCTAACATGGAAGCACAAAATAAAAGATCAGGGATCAATCTCTCCCTGGGTGAATTTCCCAGGTGACAACAGCCTGCAAATTTGTTCTGATTGAGCTCTCAAACAGCCAGACTAGGTCAAGAAAAGGTAGATAACACCGTCAATACCTGTTGCCATAGAAAAATGCATGAAACTAATTTAATTACTATTCCCAGAAGAAACCTTTATTCTTTGACTCCCGAGTGGATGGCAGCATTTCACTTACAGTGTTATTCAGAGGGGAGAAAAATCTCTGACAGACTCTTGCATTTAAAGGTAATGGCATCCAAAAGTAATAGCAATATTTCTGTATAGCTTTCTAGCTTTCTAAATCATCTTCGGAAAGCATATTTCTCACCATCAACAGGAGAAAAAGCTTACCAGTTTCAGTCCGTATAGATCACCCTGTCAAAGTGACTGTTGACTGTCTTAACCTGAATCTCACCCTAAAAATAAAAGCTTACAGACTATCCATATGAATTCAAACAAGACTAAAATTACACTATCCAAATACCAGGAAGAACAAACAGAGATCTAACTAGAGTACTCACTAAGTAACTTTTGTATTGTAGTTCCCTGCGTCAAGGCCCCAAGCACTCAAGAGTTTGGCTGCCTAGGCTCAGGGTCAGGCTCAATGGTGCAGCCAGGAAGCCTTGAATCAGACAGATGTGTAGATAGAGTTGTGTGAGGAAATGTTCTGACAAGCAAGGTCCTGTCCCCCTCAGCAGGAGCTGCACTTAACCCCCTGCTTTGCTCCTGCTGTCAAGGCCATGCCTGGCTGTGCACCTTTCTGATCTGGACTGGACCTCAGATCACTCCTTGGCTTCCTGGCTTGATCTCCTGGCCTTGCCACCCTGGATGAATCTAAACATCTCAGGATGAGCCTGGATACTGTTACCAAATCCACTCTGCTTTTCCTGCTCAGGTACAGTGGAGCTGTACCTTGTGTGACCTTGAGGTTCCTGCTCTTTCTGCCGCACCAGGGCTCTTGTCCCCCCTGCTCATCTTCCCTTACAGAGTAGCTGTGGCACATGGACAGTTCATGTGCCATAACTTCTATCTCTGTCAGTAAAAGCAGAAGTCAGGTCACGCCGTAAAAACTGCTGACACTCAGCAACGATTTTCTGCAATGCATTGTGCCTGCGGCTAATGATAGAGCTCAGGAAAAGTCCTTAGCAAGTGTGGAGCACATTACCACCCTCCTCAGCACAATGAACCATAACAAAATTGTTCCCTTTAATCTTCTTCTATTACTACCTGAAGACTTCAGCCTGGTTTTCAATCATTTGTGTTTGGAAAGTGCAAGTGTCTCAGCAACAACACTCTCATCTCCCTGTGACGCAGTAAGAACTTTTTTCTTTGGGATAGAACAGATGCCCAAACATTGAATTGAGGCTCTGATTCAGAGAGGAAATTTAAACAGATATAACCTCAGGCATGTCTGCTGTCCCTAAAAGTCAGTTGGACTAGTGACGTGGTTGAAAGTTATGCCTAAAATTGAGCACCTTTTTAATCATGAGCAAAAGAGAAAAGATAAAGTATTCATACTTGAGTTTGCTCAGCTGTGGAATGAGCTGCCTGAAGAGATTCAACAATCTAAAATCTGACAGCTTTTAGAGTGCTCCACTACCTCCTTTTTTAAGTTTCTTTTATAGCACTTGAATGGCAACAGAAGAAGGATAAATTGTGAGAGGCAAAGAAAGGAAAAGGAAAAAAACCTGTTAAATGGACTTAGCTATTAAATAGCTATTACAGCAATAGCAATTGAAAAATAGAAAACTGATAAATAGTAATAGGAAAGAAAGAATTTCTATTTGCTGATGCTGCTTTCAATTGTTAATACTTTGAAGAAACAGCCAGATTCAGCCTGCATTTTATGAAGTCCCTGTAGAATGTATTGGTACACAACATCCTGCTAAAATTCTGTTTGCAAGATGACTGAATGGCAAGGGTGGAGTGATTAAAACTAAGACATGCATCTCCTAATTTCAAACCTTTTTTAATAATTAAAATGTTTTCTATCAAAGCAGGAAGTAATTGTTTCCCATTTAATTTACATATTACCCTGTAGAGAACTAAGGAAAATAATTACATCATATGATTCAGTTAAATTTGTGTTTAGGTTAGTACTTAGCATAAGACACTTACTAGAGTAAATCTGCATTAGCAATTTCATTATTACCACAAACAAGACAGTAAAAGGAAGAGTATAAAATTAGTTACAGAATCACTAGGAAATAAAACACTTTAATGTCTTATGGACACAAAAGCATGTAAATATCAAGCTATGCTATGCTGAACTCCTCCAATCAGCTCTGTCATAGCCTTAATAACCTGCAACTAATTCCAAATCACTAAGTATCTGCCCCTACCTCTCTCAAAATGACAGCTGATGTTGATTCCTTACTGAACATCAAAATTCTGCACAGCACAACTACAGGGATTTGTCAAGTGTTGCACAAAGGGAACTTCAGACAACCACTATATCCCATTGTTTCCCTCAAACTCAGGCCTGCAGTTCATTCACTCACAGTGCTGAGCTGTGACCTCTCTTCTGGTTCTGATCCTGCCAGATCAGAGCACAGCATTTCCCGCACTGTGAGTGGGAAATCTGGCAGGTTTGTCAGTGTGCCTGGGAACTATGGAACAAAGATAGGAGAACTAACAGTAAACCAAATACAGACTTTAGAAGACAGTGGTCTGTTTGAAGTAGCAGAATCTTCTGTACACCAGGAAACTTAAGAGAAGAACACTACAAAAATCATAGGATAATAGAAAGGATTGTGTTGGAAGGGACCTTAAAGATCATCTAATTCCAACTCCTCAGCTGTGGGCATGGGCACCTTCCACTAGATCAGGCTGCTCAAGGCCCCATCCAAACTGACCTCGGACACTGTGGGACATCCACAGCTCCTCTGAACAATCTGTTCCAGTGCCTCACTGTCCTCTGAGTAAAGAACTTCTTCCTAACATCTAATCTAAATCTCTCCTCTTTTAGTTTAAAACGATTTTCCCTTTTCCTTTCACTATCTCTCTATGTAAAAAGTTGCTGTCTCTCCTTCTTATTTGTTCCCTTTAAGTACTGGAAGGCTGCAATAAGATGTCACCAAAGCCTTCTCTTCTCTAGGCTGAGCAACCCCGGCTATCTGTCTGTTTTCATAAGGGAGGTGTTCCAGCCATTGGATCATCTTTGTGGCCCTGCTTTGGGGCCTCTAGGCAGGACCATCTTTCTTGTGCTGAGGACCCCGGAGATGGCTACAGCATTCCATGTAGGGTCTCCAAGGGCAGAGTAGAGGCAGAGTCTCCAGCTCCCAAATCATATACGCCACACAGAAAGAAGGGCTTTAAAGAGTTAAGCATCTTGGCTGTTTCACTCTTTTGACTACAGTTCTCTCATTTTAAAAAAGTGAAGTTAGAAGTTCCAAAACTTGCCGTTCCAGTACCAGAGTGCAAATTATTCACCAGCTTATCCCAGACACTCGTAGTAGTGAACCTGCACAGTAAAGGAAAATTGTGCAGAGTCTATTCGAGATACAGTGGAGAGAAAAACAGCTCGAGGAAGATTGTAAATGTTGTGCTAGAAGAACAATGGGGGTTGTAGACTGCCTCTTTAAACAACACTTGAGAAGAGTGAACCTGAAAATATATTCCTCTTTGTTTTTAAGATCTAGAGTTCCACACAAGTGAAACATTGAGAAAAATCTAGAGCTATTGCTTAGAGGCAGCTTGAGGATAAATTGGAAAGTAGCCATGTCTGTTTTATCCACAGAGCTCTAACTGACAGTTTATTTTTAGGAGTTAGTGGATAGTGGGACCAATGGTAATGACACAATTCAGAAAAGTCTTAACAGACACACTGATATGGACAAATATAGAATTGGTCAAACAGAACTATAAAATTGAGAAAACTGAAAGTTAAATAATTCTATGTCTATGAAATGTGTAAATCATGATCATCAACAGGAAAACATTTGCATATACCAGCGAAGATTTCTTCTCAGTATGCAATTATTATTCACATTAACTTGGTATTAGAGAACCAACATGTTAACATGTTATGGTGAATATAGTTGCATGACTAGCACATAGGAAACCCAATGTGGTGTGTGAGAAATGTCCAAATTTCAGCCAAATCTCTGCAAAACCAGACAACTTCAAGCTGAATAGGCTTATGTAAAATGGTTTTAAGATAATAAAGAGATTGTTCAGAAATCGTATGAAATAGGAAACAGATTCTGGTCATGGTGGTGAGAAATATCCTAAAAAATCTACTGTCATTGCTTAAAAATTTGCACAAGTGATAGCTGAGAAATAAGCCTCTTGGATTAAGCAAATCAATAACAGAAATTTGGAATGATCTGATGCACATGAAACTACAAAAAATCTGATGAAAAAGATCAAAGAAATTTTAGACTATTAGCAACACTTTCGTGTAGAGACATAATTAACATACTTTCTTTCAATTTTTGGCTCAGAAATTAAAAATTTTGGGAAATTCTTTCAGAAAAGGTGGTATGGCATTAGAACTTGCTGTGTGAAAGTGAAATCTCTAGAAAGAAGTATGTCTTCCAGTAAAACAGCGCACTAGGATCCAGAAAGTGAAGTAGAAACTGAGATTTCCACATTATCACTAACAGCAACAATACAAGGATCAGAGGCACAATCCCAGTTCAGCTGGAATTAGTACAGATACTTAAAGACTTATTAAAATTGATTTGCTGGGTAGAGTGGGGGAGTGAGAGGGAGTAGTAGTAATGTGGACAAGCTTCTTCTTTGTAAAATAAAAGGTAATAGAAGATTAAGGATCAGGAACAAAGAAAAATAGAAGTGTGATGACCAGGGACTGCCCAAATAAAAAGAAGTTGGATGTACTTATTCTTCTGTTTTAGGTTGCTGGTTTAGTCAGAAGAAAGCTTTCCTACCTGATTTCATAGACAAGAATCCCCTCTTGAAAAGAATCAAATGTCACTAAGCATACTATGCATGATCTACAAATCACACCAGAACTTTGGGGGCAGTAATGATACAAGACCTCAAACCACAGAGATTTGGGAAACCATCCATGTTTCTTTAAAGTAAGCATATCACCAGTCTGTACTTCAGCAACCTACAATATGTCTGTATTATTAGACACAGTATTTCATCACAATACAACTTTCACACTGGAAAAGCAGAACCCTTCATACATAAGTATGTAAAACAGGACTGTGAGACTCAGTTGTAGGATGATCCTAAGCAAAGGATTAACAAAGATCTTGTTCCTTTCACCTGCACCTTTTCAAGGGAGGTGTTCTCCACAAATCTGCCTTTCCATTAGACTTTTGTGGCTTTCTGTGTTTGTATAAGCTCTCGTTCATTTCCTAAAGATTCCCTGTATTTCAGTCAGCTCTAAGGTATTCTGTAGCTCTGTTTCTGGATGTCACACCTTTTCCCCAGCAAGGTGCCTTCCAGTTTCTAGCAGAGCGATGGTTCACTGTTTCCTGTTCTTCCCCTATTTCTCACCCATATTTCCCAGCTTAGTTTGTCCAGTAACTTAGGAAGGCACAGTTTCCTGCTCCCTCTGTATGGCTTTCCCTGACCCCAATCACAGCAGCCCAGACACACAAACCAGCAGCCTTCTTCCCTTTGGCAATATACAGTATGGAGTACCTCCAGTGGTACAGTTTTAATTTTATCACCTTTAATTAAGTCTGTAACCACTAGTTCTGACACAACTGTATCATTTTTTGGAACAGTTATACCCTGCTTTAAGTGGTCTAGATATCTCAGTGGCCATTCTTTGAACACAAAATTCAGTGCTTCCCCATCTTCCCAGCTTAGTGATGTCATCTGACATTTTAGATCACTACATGACCTATCTCTCACTCCAAGACTCATGTGAGATGGTGTCAGGGAGATGATAGCAAACTGTGCCTCGCTGAGGCACTGAAATGGTTCCACAGTCCACTATACAAGATCAAGCAGACAGGGCCTTAGATTATGGAGAATGTTCTGGTCTGGGTTTTACCTCCTGTTTGCCAGCAAAATGAACTGTGAATGGGTACATTGGACACTAGAGAGCCTGCATAGCTCAAGACCAAGTACAGAAATTACTGTAGCCAAATAAAATGTCTGTATCCACGCTACCTATTTACCTATGAAATGTATTGTTCTGAGTAGCCTAAATTCTGGAACTCTTTTGGTGGTATATCTTCAGAGAAATAAAAATAATTTTTTTAAAAGTAATATTTTTGATCTTCACAATAAGACAGCAATATCATGCAGCAGCCTGCATGCTAGCATTCTTCAGCAGCCTTTTAACACGAGTACTGTGTTGAGTTTAGCACTAAATTAATGCCCACAGATCCTGAATAAAACGAGATAGTTCATTTTGAGTACCAAGGATTTAAATAATACGTTCAATTATCTTTTTCCTAGTTATGTTTCTATTATGGGCTATAATGCTTTCTTCCTTAAAACAGTTTTTAAATAAAGTAGACACAGACTAAAAGATGTTTGTAAATTTTTGGCTTGCTGCTCCCTGGTTTTCTGGCTGAGTAGTCAGGCCACTCTGGTAAAGACAATCAGTTACACAAGCCTAAGGCATCACCCTCAGCTTCGTCATTCTTCAGAACTCTGAACTTCAAACCAATTCCGCAGTGTTGGAGCCTCAACAACTGTTCTTCTTCAGTGTCATAGTCTGGAATAGGAAACAGGCTTTTTTAATGAAACAAATTATGCAGGCTGTTAGTTCATAATTTAAATAAAAATATTGTAGTTGAGAGATTAATGTGGTAAAAGAAACCTTTTTGTTGTAGCAGTGAGTGTAGGATTTCAATGAATAGCAGAGTCGTGTAGCTTATTCATCTTTTAGTGACCTTCTCAATTTATCTTTTTAAAAGATTTTTTTTATATCTTTTATCCAGAGGGCAGTTTTTGCCCTCAAAGCTATTAATGTTGTCTCAAATCTATGGATTCTGTCTACATAGCTTGAATCAGATTAGAGTAGTATTTTATCTGGGGTTTTTTTCAGACTCTTTCCTGAGTAAAAATTTCAAAACAAAAGAAAATTATTTTTAATGCAGACATTTAGGTCATACATTGGGTTAAAACCACATGATATAAATAATAAGATAAATTTTGAGAAAGTCACCACCGTCTGTCTTACCAGCTTCAACAACTCCATCTAGTTTTATTGAAGTCAACAGAACACATTGACTAACATTTGGAGAGGGTATTCTCTTTTCTGTTTCTCTTCTTCAGGTTGAAGTTATACATTAAGGTGTAGTCTAAATGGGTTTAGCTGCTACTTTTGTTTAGTTGTACTAGAATTAAGTCCTATTTTATCAAGGTATATACTCTCACTCTTGGCAAAGTATTTAATTATAGCAAACTGACTGTGTCTAAAGTTCTGTATATTCCAGTTATTTTCACCAGAAATAGAATACTGAGATTGACATTTGTGTAGCCATCATCTGCCTTGGTGAAGCACAGGAAGACTGTGAGTAGCTACTGTCTTCCCATCCCACTGGTTGTTCCAGGAGGGCACAAATCCTTCTCCTGCCTCCCTGAACTAAAGACTTTCCCAGCTCCATCTTCTGCTACAGATCTCCTTCAATACTTAGTCAGGGACACCTCTCACTAGACCAGGTTGCTCAAAGCTTGAACATTTCTGGAGCTGGGACATCCACAACTTCTCTGGGCAATCTGTGCCAGTGTCTCGTCACCACCAGAGTGAAGAATTTCTTCCTTATATCTGACCTAAACCCGCCCTCCTTCAGTTTTAAGCCATTCCACCTTGTCCTATCATTCTCTGCCCTTGTAAAAAGTCCTTCTGCTTCACTTTCATAGCCCCTGTAGGTACTGGAAGGTGCTATAAGGTGTCCCCAGAGCCTTCATTTCTCCAGGCTGAAGAGTTCCAACTCTCTCAGCCTGTCTCCATTGGAGGGGTGCTCCAGCCCTTCGAGCATCTTCATGGCATGCTAACTTCTTGTAAAGTATGGTCATAGGGTCTTGAGCTTTGAGTGGCCAAATAGGGAAATTGTGGCAGGCAATAAAAGCTATGAAATGAGTAGAGTGAGCAGACAAGCAGATGCAGAATGTTGTCACACAGGTGAAAAGCCAAGATGAAAAGAGTGGATTTGCAGCATAAATATTTTACCCCTTGGGACCTTGCTGTCTCTGGATAAGAAACAGCAATCCAGTCTGATGTTCTGCCTCCAAGTATGTATCCTTACCACTGCCTGAGGGCCAGCATTATGCCTGTATAGACATGTGACAAGTCAGTTCAGTGAACTCCTTAATGTGAAAATTTAATTTAATAAAATACATTATACCTCTCCAGGTGCATTCGTTTCTCAGTTTCAGTTCAGTTGTACTCCATTTATTACCAATATAAAATTGCAGCTGCATTTAAGAGCCAGAAAAGTACCATCCCATCAGCAGTGACCTGCAATTATATTGGCCTTAAATTATCAGAGACCTTCAGTTTATGCACAAAATTTCTACCTTCCTGCTTGCCTTGGCTGAGTGTTCTCATCCTGTGACTTGCAGCAGTACTGTAGTTGTGGTAAGGTAAAAGTGACATTCCTCTACCACCAAAAGATAGGTTATCCCCTCTCTCTGTGATCTGCATGGTAATTCCTCAAAATCCACTGGTGCCTCTCAGCACCTGCTCTGATATAAACTCTATTAAACCTAAGATGAATGAAAGAAAACAAACCAATGAAAAAATATCCACTGTGAGCTCAAATGAGCCCCAGAATAAGTAGAAGGGAAGTGAGTATGAAGCACAGGAAGATGTAAGAAGTAGTAACTCTGTATTTCAAAAACTAACTTAGCCATTTGTGATCTCATCTAATACCATCCTTTCTCACCACCCTCCCCAGGAGAGCACTATCAGCCTTTGGGCATGTGTAGGTCCCTGAATACCAGCTGTCATATCAACACAACATATCTGCAGCATGAAATTGTACTAAAAACTGTCCTGCACAAGTGAAATATGAGTGAAAACTGTAGTTAACATTTCACCAGCATTTACTTTTTTCTTCAAGGTTTTCATTTTTTAAATATCCTTAGACGTGCTTGCTCAAGTGGAAATACTTTTTTTTTTTGACACAAAGACTTCTCTTTCTGAAGGAATAGTTATTCTGACTTCAGCTGCAAAACAACTTTAAGAAATTCCAATCCCCTTCACTTCCCTATCCTGTCATACCAGCACTACTGATTTGATGCACCACCTCTTCATCTGTGCTTGCACAGCAGGCTGTCTGGCCGCACTGGTGAATAGGAGCACTGAAACAATCTAGATTAAAAGTAGCACTCTGAAACAAACCACTGTTTTTAATCCAGGCTGCTGCTGTCACCTGCCTCTGCTACAGACTCATAAACAGTTGTCTCAGCATAAGGGAGGAGGTAGAGTGGAATTTGAGATTTACTTCATTCCATAAATCACTGTATCATGTACAGTTCAGGGGCAGATTTCATCACCATTATGACTACAATGAGCTGAGATCAAAACCTCTGAATTGAGGTATCTTCATGCATATATTTAAGTGAGTACCAAGTATATAAACACTAGGGCACTTAATGTAGAGAAATCCAATACATGCACAGAGTGATTCAGCTGACTTCAGACAGGAGGCAGCCTGAGACACCTGTATCCAGTGGGTACCTGTGCTCAGGTGACTGAGGTCAGCTGTAGGAGCCTCCCTGAGGGGGGACTACATTGGCATACAGCTCTGCTAACTGTGCTTACCAGCCCTCCATTGGCTGAACCGGAGAGCAGGCAGCTGCCAGGTCCATAATCTTAAACTGAATCCTAAAACTTTTATGGTCTTACAGTAGGTCCTAGGTTCTGTGCCCACTCATACGTATCTCTCAATATTTGAGACCTCCCATGGCAGCCAGGCTGCCTGGGACTGATAAGATATGAGGTTCAGCCTGTGGCCTGATGAAGCACCAGGCAGGATAATTGGATAGCATTACACACGAGTTCTGAGAAGGCCTAAATCCTGATTTTTGGGTAGGCGTGTCTCATGTTCACAGACATTTCTCTAATGGCACAGCCACTGTGTAGCCTTTTGTGCCACATCACCTCTTAGCTCTGCCACAAGGACTCTCTGTGGGTTTCCCTGCTGAAGCAACCATTAGGAATTCATAATCTTTCTCTGAACTGATTTACTCATGACCCCAAAGCCAACTACATTTGAAGAAGTGATGTGATGATACATAGAGTCACTGAGAAACTGGACAAGGAGAGGATAGAAGGGGGAAGGCAGAAACTTAAACCTCTTTTACACTAGAAAAAAATTTCTGAAAACATATAAATTTTACATTTCTATTTAACAAAATAAAAGCAAAATAACTTTTTCTGTAAGAATCTGTAATGCTTGATATGTGAACAGCATGCTTCTGTGCCCAACAAGCCAAGCAGTTAAGGTTTTCTGCTTACAGACTAATTGATAAGGCATGTGCATAGTTAACATAATGCTTATGTAATGAAAAATTAATATAAGGTTGTATGTAATCTTTCCTTTTCATTTTGTAAATTAACTTATTTTAAAAAAGAAACATGCATGAGGATTTTAAATAATGAAAAATATATTCTATGTTTCTACTACCTTGAAAAATAAGTACTTCAGAAAGTCATACTGAAATTCAAGTTGGAAATTAATTTGAATCTAAATGTTTCACTGTAGACTATATATCACATTTTTCCAAAAATTACTTGTCTATTTTATGACAGGATACTATAAGCATTATTTTCAGCTCAGTATCGACAACCCTGCAGAACACTGTAGTCGACGTGAATGAAAAATGAAGATGAGAAACTGAGATGATCTATAATTAGACTAAAATGATTGGTCTTGTTCATAATTTTTGGAGTAGAATATGGTGCGTTGTGTAAGAAGAAGTCTTTCAATTTTTGCTCTCAGATTCAAGGTTGTGAAATGTAAAAAACAAATTTCCACATATTTTGATTGATTTTGCCTTCATTTAAAAACACCTGGTTTAAATATGTATTTGAAAACTGTATTTTAAACCTACTTTGAATTGTAAGTTAAGCAGATTTTTCCAAGATTTATAATACCAACATTTAGCTTGGAAAAAGAGTCTTCATCCATTGTAACAGAGCTAAGAAAACCAGGGAGCAACATAAATCTCTTTTTTAAAAACAGATTAAAGAATCCCTCTAGTTACTTCCTGAATGTTAAAAGTAGCTTTTTTTTGAAAAAACTTTTTGAGGTTTACAGTTTCTATAAGTAGGGATTTTTTTTTCATATTTTTATCTCAATCTTTTGATCCGGGGAAAAAAACAGAGGACAATTGAGTTGTTTGGGAGATGAGGATTGTTTTGCCATTATGCCTAACTTTGTCATTCCTTAGAAAAGCGGGTGAATTTTGCAAAGGAGATTTAAGATCAAGGGACTGAAAATACAGGAAGGTCAATGCACAGAGCTACAAAGGGGAATTGGGTTGCCCAAGGTGTGGGGGACATATTAAGGCAGTTGAAAGGGCTTTTGAGAAGGGTTTTATTTATTTAATATTCAGTGACATTACATGCATAAGAGCAAGGGATGAGGCAGTCTGTGTACAAGACACTTGACTGGATGAGTGCATTTGGGATGGAATAGGGCTGGAAAGTCTCAGTAAGATCTTTCTGGAGAAATCTGGGTGGCTTCTCTTCTTTTGCCTTTTCTCCCTCTCCATCCCAGCCCTTCTTAGTCATTCTCATCCTTCCTAACCTACTTAGGGTATGAAGTCTTCATCTCAATTTTGCATCTGCTGAGTGCTCACATGTCCTCACCAAGATCACCTATTTCTATCCCTGAGTTTCCACAAGAAGTATTTCCTCCCAATCCTCCTTTTCCAATTCCTCCTACCTTCTCCTTTGAATTTATCATTGGATTGAATTCAGATACCAAGGAACTAAAAGGAACGAAGAAAGAAAGTCATTTAGTCATAGGTACCCTGATATATCTTGGCTTCCAGTGTTTCTGTAGTTTGTATGAATGAGATCCTTAAAATGTTTGTGGCTGTGCAGGGGAGCATGAAAGAAAATCTGTTTAAGACAGAATGATGAGCCCTGTACGGACAGTGGCCTGGGTCTGAAAAAATAATTAAAAATAAGATTTCTGTACCCAAGGTAATGACTTCCTATTTCAGGCTCATTTAGCAGCAACCTGGGAACTCTGTCCTGTTGTTTACTCACCCATAGATGCCTACAAGTAAAGCACAAAAAAATACCGTAGGTACAACTTTGTCTCACAAGATGACAAAAATGCTTTGAAACCTCTATGCATTCATTCCCCCACAACATCCTTCACCTCAGCAGGGCTATGACAGATTCTTTCCTCCAGAGCTTTAACAGTTGCAAATGCAGGCACTATATGTCATCATGTAGTTACTCTGGAATTTCTGTTGTATGTAGAAAACAGACATGTTTTTTCCACAATTCTCTACCTTTCTGATTCAGAACCACTTTCATAGAGTCTGAAAAGTGGGAAATTAATCCAAAGCTTATTTAGCTCTACACAGCCCAAAGCATTAACTATTTGTTATTTTTCTGTAGCAGCATCATATATCTTCCATCTTGTCTTTGCAAATCCTGAGAAAGCAGACATAGTGGGACTTGAAACAGTTCTCAGAGGAACAGAGGGAAGCATGGGTGTCTTTGGACAGAAAATGACTGCTGAAGTACCCTTCATAGGCAGAAAGGTCTGCAGTGCTTTGAACAAAATCACTCACATTTATGATACAAATCAAGCGTTCTCTGTGACACTTCCCACTATCACATCCCACAGACATCAACAATCTGTGCTGTGCACACCATCTGCACTAAGGCCCTAATCCCTTTGCCTTACAAGCCTTCTGGGACACCTATTGCTCTCTGCAGTTAAGCATGGGCTTTGTTTGCTCTTGGGGACATTCAGTAGGATGCACTCCATGGAAAGGCTCCTAGGAAAAAGGCATGTGGGCATGTCACACTTGGAAGCATCTTGCTGAACACTGGATTCATTTTTATGTGCTTTATGAGAAAGGATGTTGTGAGATCTTGCATTAAGTAATGTTTTACATGTAAAATATAAAGGAGAATTGATTAGTGAATTCTTTCTGGCATTAGCAATATTCATTGGATTTTGGGATAAGCAATAAAAGAAGGGCTCATTTGGCTAACTGACACCATTAATTGCCAAAACCTAGGCCAGTTATTCTACACTCCCTCGACAGCCAATGTTGAATAACTGTCATTTCTACAATATAATCCATTGCACTGTAAAGCAGATATTATGGATATCTTCTAAAATTAAGATAAATTGCATCCTAACATTTTAGAAGCTAATGCTATCTTAGATTTGGCTTTGTTTACAAGGAAGAAACTTCAGAAGAGCTACTTGGAAAAATAACCTTGGAAGCAGTAATCACAAATTTAAATTAAATAGTCTGTAATTAAGGCACTCATTTCAAGATGGATGACTTTGAGCTATTTACTAAAATCAATGTAAATGAAAAATAAAGGACAAGAACACAGCAAAAGTTTGAAATTTCCTTTAAGGTGCTGTGGAGCATCTTAAATTACAAGTGAAAACATTGCATAAAAGGACTTCAGACTGTCTGTGAAGTATTCCAGAAGTAATATAGGGAATGAATGGAAAAGAAAAAGCTTACAATAAAATGAAAGAGGTGTCAAAACTCAACCTAATTCAGTTCTTATAAAATAAATCAAAACAAATGGAAAGAGATTATTCACTAAAAAGTGCAAAAGAGAACAAAGCAAGTAGAAACAGATATTAAGAAGCAGGAATGGAGTCATTATTTAAAATAGAGTAGGTATGACCTATGAAGCAGGTGACTGATGTATATCAGTTTTCAATTTGGCTGATAATATTGGAGATGGAGAAAAAGACAGAACAGCTACAGACAGTGAAAAATAGTAACCTAAGCTAAGGGAAAATGAAATTTTATATTGAAAGAATAATAAAAAACTGTGGAAGGGCAATCATGACTGAAGTTATATGTGCACACTGCTTAGAAAAAATACAGAAATAAAAGCAAAGAGAAAGAATTGCAAACTTCAGCCGACAAAGGAAATTTGGGGTTTAAGGCAGTCTGGATTAATCAATATTTGTCTGGATAACAGTTATTTTGGAGGAAAAAAGTAATTACTTATTTTGGAAAGTCTAAATGTTTTTATAATTTTAGTAAAGAGAATAAAATTTACCTGAAATTATGATCAGCTATATCCTCCAGGTTACAAGCAGGAAAAGAGTAATAGTATAGGGATATACCTGTAGTCACACCTGTAGTCACATGAAGTCTAGTACCCAGATTTTGCTATGTACCCTGACTGAATATCCACTCCCACGTTTCAGTTTTTCTTATTTTTTCCTTCATTTTGCCTCATCTTAATGCTTCTGTCTTGGTTCCAGACAGGCCAGGGTCAATTTTGGCAGTAGCCAGGAGTGGGCATGGCTGGGACATGGAGGCTATTTTCTAGCACCTCACATGATTTTCCAGGAAAGGGGGAAATGTTTTTTTCCAGGTTGGGTAGCATGGCCAGGCAGTGGTTGGGTATTGCTTGGCTCCACATGGTGTAGTAGTGACTCACTTGCCTCTCTTGTCCACTTTTGTTGCAGTTGCTGTTTATCTTCCAATCTCATTGCTGTTGCCAGTAAATTGTTCTGATCTCAACCCATGACCTTTACCTTTTGTGCCTCTGCTTCTTCTCTCCAGCAGAGCAGGAGGGGGAAGTGGGGGAGAGTAAGTGGTTTCAGTGGGAACACCTAACTGGAGAATACCATTCCAAAACCAGGACACCTTCCCATCCTCTCTTTCTGACCAGCAACACCAAGGACAACTGTATTTTGAACAGAACTGATTTTTTCTATATTGTTGGTCTGATGATAGACACCAAATACCTCCACCAAATAAAACCAAACAAATAAAAAGAAAATTGGAGTAGATTTTTTTGTGAAAAGAGTTTTTACACCTGACTTCCACCATGCAATAAGGTGTTTGGAAATCAGTTTGGTGTCTGAGCTCTCCAACCGACCACTATCTACCATGGAACTTGCCTTCAGCCATTTATGCTTAGACATCTGGGCTTAACAAAGTGTTAAGCAGAAGCTTAAGCCCTGTTAACATCAGTGGCTGAGTTGATACAGGTGTTTAAGTGCAACCTTGAATGAAGATGCTGCTCTGAGCTATATTATTGACACTAAGTCCCGCAAACCTCTTGGTACAAAGTGCTAATTACCTTTAGTTTGATCTTTTCCAAAGAAATTGAGGTGACTCTGTGTAAGGAATTACTGTCTGGTGTGTTCCTACTCCCACAGAAGTCAGTAATTAAACAATCCACTCTCTTGGCTTTACAAACATTTTTTGACATATTAGCCCTAAATCTGTAATCATCTACGCTTTATATCTAGTTAATAATCTATACTTTTATCCTATTAACATAGTGTGGTCTGGCTTTTGGGAGGGATTTCTCATGGCTGCAAAAGGTGGCCAGACTGAGGCCTACATCCCCAAGGCTGTTTAAAGTAACTATTATTTCTCTGTCACACACATCTAAGCATATTGAGAAACTCATGGATGCAGATAAGCCACAAAATATGTATGTGGGAAGGTTTCTTTTCCATGCACAATTAAGTAGTTTCTTAATGAATGAAGTTACTCAGATGGTTGAAATCTGCCAGTGAGTTTAAGCATTCTTGTAATGGAGTAAGCAATTCCTTGTAGGAGGAGTCAGGGCATTACTGTCACCCTGCTATTATTAGGGATCAAAACAATGCCAAAAAGACAAGAACTAGAATTTTGTGCTCCAAAAGGGATTGCCCTTTACAATGTACCAGAAAATGCCTCGAGGTTGTTTTAAACAAAGCTCTCAAGGAATTCTCTGGCAAATGACCTGACAGCAGTCATGATTTATTTGTATTTTCTTAGATGTTTCTCTTGAGTCATAAGAACAGATTATAACCTAGTTTATCTGTGACATGAGATCATTAACTCCAGGAAGTAAAAAATGATACCCCTCTTGGGCAGAATTCTTTAAAACGCTGTTTCTAACAATTTACTGGCCTTAAAAAGTTCACTGCTTTGTCATATTTACAACTTGTATCATATTAAAGTCTCTCACATACATCATTTTGGGGTCAGCTAAAATGGATAATTGATACAGTATTATAAAGTGGTATGGCATTTCCAAGTATAGATCATTATAAAAGTGCATTTTAACATGGAATATTCCTAGATAAGTAATATCTAATTAATGTTTTGTATTTTCACTTTATAGAGATTTTTGGTGTTTGGGAAATAAGTGACTTAAGACTGCATTTTAGGCATGCAATAAAATAAGCACACCTTCACTTTATTATTTTCAGTGGTTGAAGAGAGAGAGGATCTTTCTTTGGAGGCATAGCCTTATTTCTTTTTTTTGACTGTATAGATATATTAGGTATTAATTTAAGGCCAGTTCACTAGAGAAGAGCTCCATCTTGTCTATCTGTTAAACAGTTAGTTTGTTAGTCAGCTAGTTAGTTATTTAGTTAATCTAAGATATAATTTTTGGTTTTCTCTCATTTTTTTTTAGTTGGTGGAGACCAGCATCTAGAGGATGATTCATCCTGAACCATTTTACCATTTCACTGGTGAAACAAATCCTAATTTAGATATATCAATTTCATATGGAAGTGAGTAGAATAGAATAGATTAGGAAGAATATTTCAATTGCAGTTGGAAGGGATGTAGAGCACTCATCCAGTCCAATTGCGTGACCAATTCCAGGCCAACCAGAAGTCGAAGCTGTTGTTAAAGGCGTTGTCCAAATGTCTCTTAAGACACACTTGTGAAGAATTAGTGTGATTGGAAAGGTAAAAAGATATGCTTCATGTAAACCCCATTTTCACATCTCAACTTTGTGATCTTTTTACAAGAGGTAGAAAAGTAATAATCAGATATTCTTCCCATGAGGTATTGACTGTTCTGTAGCACAAGGGGGGTCCACTAAAAGAAAATGAGCCCTAATGAGAAACATTAGAAAGGAAAGAGAATAGAAAAATATGGAAGCTGTGTCATTTGTGTAATAACTGGATATGTTCATTTCAGATAGACTGTTTGACAAAGCCTTTTTGTTAGATACTTTTGTAGGCATTGCCTTGTAAACAAACTAAATTATGGAAAAGAAACATAAAAGCCTCATATAAACCTTTTCAGAATTTATCTCTAATAACCATAGCCTCTTCCAATTAGGGGCAGATATTTAGTACTTGTTAATTGAAATTTATTTTTCAATAAACTTTTACTGCCAATTTTTTAATTTACACTGAATATGTAATATTCTCAAATTGGCAGTTCTCATCAGTAAGAAATATTTCATATGGACTAAATCTAATCTAAATGACATGATGCTATTCATTTAATTTCAATTATTATTAAAGCTTCTTCAGTTAATCCATCTGCTATGTCCTTTAAGTACTATATTTGAAGAATTCATTCAGAAATGGCTGTAAAAGGTGTCTAAGCAGTCAATGAATCAGAAAAGAACTCTTGTCCTATATCTACAAGTTTTTCAAACTGCCCAAGTAGGTAATGGAAGTAATTGTAATTAACTGTAAGTGCAACTATTTTCCACCTACCCTATCTTTGGGTACAATTAGTAAATACTTAAGAAACTCTAATCTTTAATCTATACAACACTTGAAATTTCTAGGAAACCTCAACTTTGTCATAGAAAATAGTCTAGAAATACTGTAGGGTCAAATTTCTCAGTCTCAGGTATTTAAATGTCTTATAACTTGGCCTGAAAAAAAAAATCACCAAAATAATATGTTTAATCCCTCCAACAAAAATATATAGGTTAGTAGATCCCATTATTATTATGGTATTAATATCTCCTGCTAACATATGAAAAGGCCCATTAAATCCACAACAGTCCAGCAGTAAAACGTATTTAATACCATCAAGCAGGATCTTGCTGAAAATTATTCTCCCACAGTGAATCCTTTACTCCTCTGGAGGGATGTAAACTCCAATGTACAGTGCAATGCATTCACTTAATGAAATAAAAATTAATTTTCCAGCTACGCTTTCACTCTCTTAATCTTTCAGATCTGAGCTACCTGACATGAAGGAGGGTTTGAGCTACCCTCAGTTTTTATTCTGTGGATCAAAGACATTCACAATCAGCAAATTATATGCTAAGCCACATTCTTAAAAAAAATACAGACAAAAAAGCAGACAAGCAAACAAACCAATGAAAAACCCCAATCACATAACCCATCCAAAAGAACTCTTATCCTAACAAGCCAAACATGTACTATGACTGCAAAATTATCCCCTGGTGATAATTGCAATATAAGACCTAATTAACTGTTTATTTGGATCTAACTTTACCAGCTCCATAGAATGAAAAGTCAGTTTCTTCCCAACAGAAATCACATTGTAATCATCTTCTCAGTATTTTCTCTCAGTGTTTTAAAACATTGAGTAGCTCTCAGACTACTTACAGTTTAAATAAATAGATTGATCCACACTATTGCTGTGTTTTATTGGAATGAGATTTTTTTTAAGTTCCCCTAGGACAAAACTTTTTCATTACCTCACAGTGATTACCTAGATGCTACCAGAGTATGCTAACAGTCTAAAACTACTTCATAAAGAATGTGGGTTTATTTCTGCCTGAGGTTATGCAAGCCAGCTTTGCAGCATGAGTTTTTAAAGGTAAAGGCATCCATGAAGAGGGGACCATCCCAATCAGTTGTTCAAAGAATGTGACTTTCCAAGCCACAGGCCAGACCCTCGGATATTTCCAGTCTTTGGGCAATACTGATCCTCGGTCTAAACACCCCTGGGCATTTGTACCAACATACCCTTTATTGGCTCTGGTGTAATGCCCAGTCATGATGGAGAATCAGTACGTACAGTGGGAAGCTGGGCAGAAACACTGATACTTTTGTAGCTAGAAAATCTAAACAGCTTGGAATTTGCTGCAGCAGTCAGGTCACATGTTAGAAAGGTAGCAGAACACTATTTAAATGTCTTCTCTGGAGTCTCCTAGTATGACACCTGAGCATCTGGAGCATTATGGATAAACATGCTTACAGCTGTAGCAGCTGAGAGAGCACAGAACACTCACTGCTGCTTGCACAGTTTTCAAAACAAAGTCAGGAATGAAAAAGAGAAAATCAAAACAATAATAGAAGCAGTATTTTTTTTTAATTAATCATTAATGTGATCTTAATGATCTCAGATATCCTACAGTATAAACATTTTTGAGAGGTATTTAATCATTAATTTATTAAATATATATTTATGATAAATTATTTAGTGCTTATCGTTGTACCCTGAAATCTCAGAAGGACAGAATGATTTGTTGTATGCCAGTTATTTGTTATCCAGGATCTTGTCCACATGGCTTTTGAATACCTCCAAGGATAGACTACACTACCTCCCAGGGCACCTGTGCCAGTTTTCCACCAGCCTCACAGTGAAAAAGTGTTTCCTGATGATCAGGAAACCTCCCATATTTCAGGCTGTGCCTATTGCTTCTGGTGCTTCACTTGGCATCATTGAGAAAAACGTGCCTCAGAAAGGGCTGCAGATATTTGTAAAGCTGAAATAATATAAATAGCCTGCAGGATAAAACCAAAACCAGAACCTTTCTATCCAGAAAAGAGCTTTTCACAGATGTTTCATATTATATGTGCCATCTGAGGAGAAAAATGTGTGGTATTATAGCAGTACTTCAGGCTATTTCTGAGTAGAGTCAGAGGAGAAGTCTGTCTTCTATTACCTATAGAATAAAGTGGCTGTTATCAAGAGTCATGGAGGTTTTAGTCTTTGTAAATGAGCTCCAATTTTATGTAAAGTGCTGGAAATGAACAACGGAGAAAGAACTTTTCAATTATTACAGGACAAAATAAAACACTAGAGTTGTTACAACATAGTTCTCCACTTTGATTCACCAAGATGAGTCATTCTAATAATGGGGAAATTTATTTTAGGGCCTAAAATGTAGTTTGGTATGTATGCCCATGCAGCTCTGACTTAGATTATTCATTACTCATTCTGAACTGCTTAAGAACCCTTCTTAAACATAATGTCAGAGGGGTTGTTAATTGTAATGGCAGTGTGATGCTGTGAACACCCGCACTTATGACATGGCCAAAACCCAATTTATTTCTCAGGGATCATCATCAAAACAGTCTATTAATAATACCTTATAGTCATGAGCAATGGAGACAACAGAATTATTTTTAAATGTGAAGTCACAGAAATAATATAGGTAGGCTTAAAAAGCAGTTTTTGAAAAGCTGACATTTCTCATCACTCAGAAAAGGAACAGCTCACAAACAATAGAACTCTAAAGCTCTAATCATTATGAGCTATGATTAAGCATGGTTTGATGATAAAATAAGTATTATTGTTTGTTGCTTTTACATGCCATATCCACTAATTTTCATAGACTTTCAAAGAGCAAGTGTGATACTACAGATAAATGTGATTCATAAGAATGATTTATTAATGAAGCCCTAATTCATGTATTAGGCAAGAGACTAAAGAATGCTGCATAATAATGTTGTCCAGAGTTTTAAATATAGACAATCAAAGAGATGCTGGGGTTTTTTGCTGTATATCAGAGAACTCTTCAGGCTTGAATGCCTTTGTAATGGAAGATGCAAACTGCATACACATTAAAAAATCCTGAGGATAATGAGTTTGCTAAAGAAGATCCTTTTGATATGTTACTGAAATAAAGCATCAGTAACAGCTATTATATGAAAAGTTAGTGTTCACACTGGCTTTAATGACTTTATAAATGATAGTATGGTACAATGGAAAATTGGTCTGTTTGGAATTTTAGTGAGACAAAAATAAATGAGGTTCCAAACACCATTTTAAATATGGTTCACATCTCTTAACCTGATGATCTTAAAATCAGAATATATCACAGGAAAAAAGTCTTGCAAACAAATCTTAATCTATTAAAGGAGGTAGTGCAAAAAAACAAAGTCAAGAGTGTCCAAGCACAAGAGCATTAGCTAGCCTGTCACAACTTTATGTGTTTATTGGACAGAGAAAGTGTCCCCATGAATGCATCTACAAATGTAAGAGAGAAGCAGAAATATTTGCAACCTTTCAAATAAAGTTTTTATTATATTTAAATGTATATTTTACTGGCAGTTTTCTTATAGATATGCACTATATGAATGAACTGCTATCCATTTGTAGTAGGTCATAAGTAGAAATCAATTTAGAGGAGTAAAGAAAATAATTAGCTTTCGAGTTTTACTTTGCTGGGATATTTAGAAACTTAGTATATGTGAGTAACAATTCTCTAGCATGGGACAATAGCAGATATCCATCAAAATACCATGCTTAGAACAGGCCAGTCACAGATAAGTGTGGCTCTTGTAGTCATACATCTTTTGAAAGTCCTTAATGATATATGTGGATGGTATCATGGTATCATTTGGTGGTAAATAGTTTTCACAGCTCCTCCTGGAATCACAGGAAACTGGGCTCATTATCTTTGCAAAATAAAATGTGTATTAAAATAGGTAGTCCTCCCCACCAAACAGATAATATAGTGCCAAAACTAGATAGCTAAGATATCTGTAAAAGCAAAAGCTCTGTGTGATTTTGAAAACTCAACCCCACATTTAATTAGCTGAGTATAATCAAAGTTCAGATTCAAATCTCACAGCTTCTGCCTTTTCTTTTTTAAACAAGAGTAAAATAGCTGTTTTAAAATTTATCGTATTTAAGGATCCCTACTGACTGTCAGAGGAGTTACCAGTGTGTAAATCCTAGCTAAGAGTTGGGCTTTCCACATCTGAGCTATCTGAAGAAGAGTCAGATCTAAGTTTTATAAATAATTAGGATCACAGACATGATAGAATCTTAACAAAGCATATAAGCATTTGTTTGCTAATGATTGATGAGAAGAACTATACTACAGAGAGTAGCACTGTCAGGATGAATGCTTTCCTTTCATAAGCATTTATTTTTTTAATCTATTGTGATATTAAAATTTAATATCATTCATCTGAATGTTCTCATTTTAAAAAATGTGCATGTAATTTATCCTGGGAATAAACAAGCTAAATTTAGGTTGAAAGGCCAAGGAGATATAAATGAAGGCAGTGGAAAATTCTATTCTGTTCAGATGACAATTTGTTTCTAAGTCTGTTTTTTATTGTTATCAGCAACTAAAAGAATCTCGAAGGGGCTCCTTTGTTTCACTACTTGGTTTTATTCAATGAGGCTTAGCGTCATTACTAAAAATTTTATAAAAAATCCAGTATATGTCAACCTGAAAATAAAGCTTTGAAATAATTCAAGAAAGAGTAAATATATCTTTAAAAGATCTGCACAGTCATAATGCTGAACCTGGGCATTTTGTACTGATAAAAGTAAAGAATCATAAAGGTAACAGGCCAAGAAGAAGCAGCAATGGATTTAATACCTCACTCACTTTTTAAGTTCTGTGACCCATGCTATTCAGGTCAGAATACATGCTTTCAAATGTGAACTAAATTAAAGGTAGAAACCAAATCCAGGGCATATGTATTTTATTACTCTCTGGACAGTACAAAAACTTTATGCTTTTAACAACACCTAAGAAAAAGAGAAGAAATTTCTTGACTACAGAATAGTCATTCTTTGGGATTCCACTTCACTTGTCAGAAATGAAAGTAGAATAAAATATTCAGAACGCAAAGACTGAAATAGCAATTGTCTTTTGGAACTGGATGTTGTAAGTAAATATAGAAACAGCAGTCAACAGAGTCAGGAGGCTCTGCAGAGCGATCTGGACAGGTTGGATCAATGGGCTGAGGCCAATAGTTTGAGGTTCAACAAGGTAAAATGCCCAGTCCTCCATTTGGGTCACAACAACCTCCTGCAGTGCTACAAGCTAGGGAAGAGTGGCTGGAAATCTGCTCATCACAATAAAACCTGAGGGTGCTGGTCAACAGCAGCTGAGCATGAGCCAGAGTGTGCCCAGGTGGCCAAGAAGGCCAATGGGATCCTGGCTGTATCAGTAACAAAGTGGCCAGCAGGGCCAGGGCAAGGATTGTCTCCCTGCACTCAGCACTGAGGTGGGCGAAACCCCACCTCAAATCCTGTCTTCAGTTTGGGCCTCTCAGTAAAAGAAAGACATTGAGGTACTGGAGTATGGAAAATGCAACAGATCAGGGGAGGTGTCTGGAGCACAGGTCTTATGAGGAGCAGCTGAGGGAGCTGGGGGTGTTTAGCCTGGAGAAAAGGAAGCTCAGGGGAAAACTTACAACTACTCTACAACTGCTCGAAAGGAGGCAGGGCTTGGTCTCTTCTCCCAGGCAACAAGCAACAGGACAAGATGGAATGTCCTCAAGTTGCATCTGGGAAGGTTTAGTTGGGATATTATGAAAAGTTTCTTCATGGGGAGGGTTGTAAAGTATTGGAACAGTCTGCCCAGGGAAGTGGTAGAGTCACCATCCCTGAAAGGGTTCAAAAACATGCAGATATGGCATTTGAGGACATGGTTTAATGGTGAACATGGTGGTAGTTCTGAGTTAATGGTTGGACTTGATGATTTTAGAGATCTTTCCCAACCTTAATGATTCTATTACTTTATGATTCTATTATTCTATGATTCTATTATTTTATGATTTTCTACACCCTATCTAATTTTTTTCTCTTGGAATGCTTTCTAGGACAATTTCTGATATGAACAGTTTTTAATTCAGTGACTGAACACTCTGTTGATAAGCTTGAATGCTGAAATTCCCTTATCTGGCAAAAATAGAGCTGAAAAGAAATGATGAACATTCCTGAAGGAAGGAGCAAAATCTATGAAGTCATTGTAAATCTTGGAGTAGAATTTCCTGTTGCAAGATCTTATGCAAGTCCTTTTGAAGACATCTTTGCTGAGGTGACAAGTTTAGATAATTTCCATTTGTGTCATATGTAATTAATATTACCTGAATTCAGGTAGTAGGAGTAGTATTTGGTAAGGAGTTCTCCTGCTAGATGTAATATAAAGTATTTTAAATGGATTAAATTTGCACTAAGTAAAATGAAACATTCTGGCCTAAGCATCTAATTTGCTTTGCACTTATGCATTTACAGACATATTGGCAAAATGAGACCAATATAACTATGAGATACAATCAGATCACATTGTGCTGAAATACAATTGCTATGTGAAATCAGCTGGGATTAGAAATAATAACAGGAATTTGTGGAGATGTCATATTCAGCACAGGCCTAAAAAGGCTGGTGCTAGAATATTGGAGATTTCTGATATGCATTATATCTAATCTCCAAGAATTCCCTCAATTGCATATCAGCCTTCCACTTTCTTTATCTCACCACTTAAAAGCTCTTTTTTTGATTATACATGAAGGCATTTTCAATTTATTTGGAATGTCATTTTACTTATCCCTGCCTGACTTTCGTGAGAAGGCATAATATAGTTCCAAATTATTTGCTGAAGAACATTTGACTCCCAGTTGTCCGAGGGTTTGGAGGAAAGAGGAGAGACAGGTTAATAGCTGTGTCTTTCTCTCTGTTTAATACATGACTTTCATTCTAAAAAAAGGCAGTGGAAGTTGTTTGCTTATGCAAGGCCTTTTATAAACCTTTCTAAATCCAAGGCAGGGACAAAATGAGAAAGCAAATGAACTTTTAAGATTGAGAGTAATCGACTTGAAATGTAAAAGAGTCAATGCTTTGCCAAGAGTTTAGATAGAGAGGCTATTTAAGGAAGAAATAAGAGACAAAAGGAGACAAAAGTCTTCTCAAGAGCACTGGAAAAATTTTAGCAACAGAAGTCAGGTTTATCTGTACTGGAAGTTATCATTTCTCTTTCAAATCGTCACCTAGGGTAGACAGGGACTTCCTAGGATCATTTCATCCAACATACATTAAGTACCTTCACTACAATTATAAACTTGATTTCTGTCTATCCCTCTACAATGCTAAATGGAGACATCTTTATCTCGTTACATGGGGGAAAAAGGGTGTCAGTTGTGCCAGGTGTGTTAGATGAATTCCATGTTTTAGGCATCAAGATTGGTGAGAGAATTCTATGAATCCTTGATGATCAAGAAAAACATGAAAAGGTTACATCAGCTATTAAGAATGGGTCGCACTTGAATACAGAATAATGAATGCATTCAGCTATTTGAATATTTTATTTAAAAAGTTACACTCAAGGGCAAATATGCTTTTGTCCTGGTTCCTTTTACACTGTGGTTATATATTGCAAATTGCTTCTAAAAGAGGACATCATTTAATACCAAAGATCACAAAAATTTCCATATCAAGCCCATAACAGTTAACAACCAGATGTTATTTCTTAATCACTAGTCCTTCAGATGAGATACAAGATCTGAAAATCTGAAGGATTTTGTATAGCTAACGAATAGGGTCATGAATAAGGATTCAGAAACTCAGACTCACTCTTTTTTCTTTTCTTCTTTTCTATCACATACTTTATTCAATCTAAGAATGCAATGAGTAAACAGTGTATCATTTATTAGTCCAAACAACATGTAATAAAGGTCAATACCATATCAGTTTTAGCTACATATTTGTATAGCATTAGGACCCTCCCAAAAGTTTTACCAACACATTTCTAGATTTTATTTAAGACGTATAAAAAGGAGAAAACAAGGGAAAATAAGTTATTTTTTCCAGAGCTTAGATCGTAAGTCTGTTGACTTTAATATCTGAAACTATTCATCCTGTAACCACAGAATAGGAATCAGAGGCTGGAAGTCATAGCCACTCACTCACTAGGAAATACTTCACAGCAGGTAATAATCTGTAATATTGTTGCATATTCCCCAAATCTCACTTTTGAGCATACCACAAGACTATTCTAACTCAGCTGGCCTTTCTGAGAAGCAGTAGAGCAGGGAACATTTGGGAACACTTGTAAATATTTTTTTCTTCTTTCTGTAGTGCTCTTTTTTTCTCACTTCTCCAGTGAACTGAGGAGGGAAAAAAGGTCTGTTGTTCATTTTGCGATATGGAAGAACGGTTTGAAAACTGTAAAGCTACTTTTCTGGTCACCAATTTTCTTCTGCTAACATTGCAATTTAACTGTCAAATTAAACAATGGAGAATCAAGTAAAGAAGAGTGATTTCCATACAGTAAAAACTTTCTTAGGTAAAAAATTTCTCCCCTCACACACACTGTTTTTGAAATGATTAAAATAATATTTTGAAGTTAAAAATGTAGTGCAAAAGCTGTAGGCAATAAAGAATTATACACAACACTATAAAAATAAAGACTTGGGAGGGACTACAGGAGATAATATACTCCATTTATCTGCATTGGAGTGGGCTTGAATACAGTTAGTTCATTTCTTCGCCTAGACAGACTAGTGTTCACCTGGTAGTAAGAATTTTCTTTGAAGAGATTGCACAGTCTCCTTGCTTTGCTGTAGGATTTCACTACCCGTGTTATGAGAATGCTCAGTTGCTGCTGAGAAGGATTAACAAGTGAACTGTAATTCTTGACATCATTTTGAGAGCTTGAGACTGATAGCTAAGGTTTAACTTAATGCTAGGATTGGTTTGGGATATTTTCTAATTCAAAGCAAGCAAAAGCATGTAATGTGTTCGTATGTTTATCAATATTGGTAAGTTTATAAATAACATGCTGTTGTTTGTTGAAGGACTTTGTCATTATGTGCGTACGCAAAGCAGGTGGTCTGCCCTTCTAACATAATTCAGCTTCCAGGACTGACTTGTATAGTTTTGAAAGAAGTTGGACATTTTTTCCATTAGAATTCCTCCAGCAGTATCTATATGAAGAGAGAAGGCACAGTCATACATATTTTTTTTAATTTAAAGGGGTTTTTTCCCCCCTGTGGGCACATTATTAGTGTATTTCATGGCAATGAATGTTTAGCAGGACGACTGGAAATTCTTAGTGCTCATTTCCAAAGCCAAAACCCAAACCAAGACCCCACCAACAAAATAGAGGAGAGAAAAAAAATACCATAACCATGTTTATTACTTTCATTTGTCTGAACAGAGATTTTGAGTCTCTCATTAAGCTATTTAATTCAATTAAAGCAGATTTAACCTCCTTGGTTATAACTCCTTCCTATAGATGGCTATTGACAAGAACTGCGTGGTTTCCTCATGCATCTGTAGGTGTGGTGGTCTGCTTGTCTGCCTGTTCCTCTGTCAGGCTTTTTCCCAGCCAACCATAGTAATTTTTGAACCTAGCTAATTTTAGTTAAAGCTGAGAAATGTCTGGAGGCCTCAGTGATAATCACTGCCTGAAAATGGGCAACAGATAAAAAAAAAATCCAAATTATCGTTCTCCATCCACCCTTTGGCTAAGGCTGAAATGTGAAAGTAGTTATCTTATTATGCACAGGAGAAATCAAACAGGAGAGAGCTATAGAAAACTAATCTGTAACTGGTGGGGCACACAAAATTCTGCACAGCTCTAGGTAAGTTGAAATGAGTCAGGTAAAAAAGGAAAATTTCTAAGATGGTCTAAATAGTAAGGCTGCAGGTAAAATGGCATGCTGAACTGAAATTCCTGTATCCTGCTTCAGGTATGAAAAGCTTTTCTGACTCTGGTGCCTTCTTTACCCTGTGCTCAGGTAATGATAATTTCCTCCTCTTGCCTTTTTACTGAAGCAAAGTCATAGTGAAGGACTCACAAATCTCTATCAAAAATTGCTATTTGGCACAGTCAGACCATTGTGTCAGTCTCATCACTGGCATTTAAGCACTGCTTAAACTGTACTTACTTAGTGGCTTGAAGTAAAAATGTCTTAGGCTGAGTCATGCCAAGACTTCAGAGAGCTGGAGACTTGAAGTTCATAGAGAGTTCGTATCAATAAGTGACTCAAAAGTTAAAAGCACCAAAGACAGATAGCATTAGTATGGTGGGGAGAAATGGAAAGGCCGTGCAACATTTAACTTTTTCTGAAAATCAGCCAGTTATTGATATCTAGTTTTGATATCTCCTGACTGAGGAGCATCTTAAATTCACCTGGTATGTGAGCACCAGGCCATGTCTGACAGTGCTTCACATTTATCATTTTGCTACTCACTCACTATTGAAAAGCAGCATTTACCTGTGTTCAGGTATCATTAGCTGCTGATAAAGACAGCACATTGCAATGAATACCCCTGGGCTCTGCAAGGGATCCACAAAGATATGTGACCTCTTTGTCACTTTTCTGGTGCCTTCCAAAGTGTTGTAACTTGAGAACACAGCATCTGAATCACTGAAATTTATTTACCTATGCACTCACTTTTGGTGACCAGAGTTTTCCCACAAAAGTCTAATTTCAATAATTTCTGATGTGTGATCAGATCGTGTACTGTAACGACACATTTCTTCAGACTAGGTGGTGCAGTATTAACAAAGTCAAACTTTGAGCTATTTTTTTTCAGTTTTCAGAATTCATAAGAAATGGTGAGTAGTGTCCAAAAAGTACTGATTGCTTCAGGCAGTAAATGCAAATCAATCGATACTAAAGAAAACAGAGATACTTTGTGCCCCATAAACACAGCCTCTAGAAAGAGACTGAGCCTGAGAATAAAAATGTTGTGATGTTGTTAATATCTATTTATTTAGCTTTGAACTCTCTAATTATCCTTCTCTCAAAGCCCTAATTTTATAACTTTCTCCACAAATCCTGGAAAGAATTTTAAAAACAGAAGAATATATTAATCTATTTCAAACTGCGGAGAACAATTCAATTTGCTCAGGAGTGTGTGCCTGCCTGCACGAACATTTGAATGTGTATGCTGTCAGCAACTGGTATCATGTCACCATTCTGTTTTAATTTTATCCCAGTGTCATGGTTTAATCCAAGCCAGCAACTCAGCCCCACACAGCCACTGACTCACTGCTCCCCAGCGGGATGTAGGAGAGAACTGGAAAGGTGAAAGCAAGAAAATTCATGGGTTGATGTAAAACAGTTTAATAGGTAGAACAAAAGCCACACACACAAGCAAAGAAATCAAGGAAATCATTTCCCACTTCCCATGAGCAGGGAAGTGTTCAGCCATCCCCAGGAGAGCAGGCCTCCAGCACAAGTAGCGGTGATTGACTTGGAAAGACAAACACCATTGCTCCAAATGTCCCCCTCCTTCCTTCTTCTTCTTCCCCCAGCTCTATATGATGAGCATGATATCATATGGTGTGGAATATTCCATGCCTCAGTCAGGGTCAGCTGTCCTGGCTGTGTCCCCTCCCAATTCCTTGTGCACCTCCAGCCCCCTCCCTGCTGGGGTGGGAAGGAGCAGAAGAGACCCTGGTGCTGTGTGAACCCTGCCCAGCAGTACTGAGAACATCCCCGTGTTAGTAACACATTTTCAAACACAAAGCTAAAACACTCCCCTATGCCAGCTGCTATGAAGAAAATTAACTCCATCCCAGACAAAACCAGCACACCCAGAAACACGATTCTAAGATTAAAAGGCCTGGTTATAAGGTTGATGTTGAACAGACATCCAAACAGGCATCCAGGTACTTGAAAACCTTCATCCTGTACCACGGTCCAACTGAGCCAAAACAAAGACAAGCATGCATTTTTATAAACAAAAAAAGAGCAGAAAAAGAAGGCCCCTTTCCAGGCTGGTAAGTAGATTAGTTGTTGAGGAAGCTGGAGGGCATGCATCCAATTTCCTTATCTCTGTGATCCATGCTGGAAACATTAATCTTACACCAGATCCATCAGGGCAAGGCTGCTTGCTGCCCTGCCATGTTCCTTCTCCTCTGGCTCCACATTGCCATTGACAGTACAGATCCACTGAGAAAGCTTCAAGGAAACTGTAGTGTTCCCATGGAAAGCTTCATGGTTTTGGGTACTTTTCATCACACTGTATGTGATTTATAAACATTAATTATGAAGTCATAGTTTACCTGAAAAGGAGAAAGAAAGAGATAAGCAGCTGAGTTTTGGGTTTTTGTTGTTTATTTAGTTTTGTTGGGTTTGGGGGTTTTTTAATATCTGCTTAATTTCTCTGTTCTACAGTCAATATAATAAAGCTTAGTTGTAAGCCAACCTTTTGGACTCTTTATCTTCCCTAATTATTTTTTACTTCTGTATATTGACTGTGGAGTATGCTGAATAGTATTGATCAGTACCCTACTTTCTTGTACACAGGTAACCACTACAGTAATTTTTTTTCCCAAAGATCCTTTTATTTCTCATGGTGGAGGTTTATAATACTACTATTTCTCAATATAATGGAACCTGCTGCTTCTCAGAAATGTACTATAAAAGAGGACCTTTGCATTAGTTTATCTGCACAAAAGGTGGGACACAGTTATCATAAATTGTAGAACTGAAAACATCTGTATCAAGTTACATAAAAAGGATTCAATATTTTTTCTTAACTTGCAGCCAAAAACAACTGTCACTATTAAACTGGAGGTTAAAAAAACAACAACCATTTTGTAGATTGCCAGAGACAAGGCAATGTGCATTCCAGTCACTGGAGACACCCACTAGTCAAAAAAGCTCATATACAGATCTGCTGAGAGGTGTCTGTAGCTTGGATGATTGAAACATATGATTTTCAATTAATACTGAAATATTCAAGAGTCTTTCATGAAGAAGCAGTTGTGGGGGCATTGTCTGGGGTGGTTTACCCCAGAGAAGAGAAGACTCTGGGGAGACCTTGTTGCACCTTTCAATAGCTAAAGAGAGCTTATAAAAGGAGAGGAAAGGGCTTTTTATATGGGCAGATAGTGAGAAGACAAGGTGGAATGATTTTAAACTGAAAGAGGACAGGTGTAGATTAGATGTTAGGAAGAAGTTATTTACTCAGAGCACGGTGACGAACAGGTTGCCCAGAGAAGTTGTGGATGCCCCATCCCTCTAAGTGCTCAAGGCCAGGTTGGATGGGGCTTGAGGCAGCCTGGTCTACTGAAAGTCCACCCCTGTGCCCATGGCAGGGATGTTGAAACTAGATGACCCTTGATTCTATGATTCTATTCTGCTGGAGAAAAAGTTTCCATATTTAGAAACAAGTTCCTTTCTTGTAGTTGTTCTTAGTTTGGATGGATGGATTTTGCAAGGTGCCTCCAGTCAAGTTAAATTCATTTGCTGAATAAAGAAATTAAGTTACCCAAGTTAAATAGATTACTGTTTTGTGAAAAAAAGGACATCAAAGCTGAACTTGATCAATTCACTGCAAACATTCTCAAGGTTATTTTCCCCACCTAGCCTACACCCCTGCCCAATGCTAAAGACCCATGGGTAAGTTATGTAAGAAGATTGGGTTTTTTTCAGTCCAGCTAATGATTTTTGATATTTTTATGAGAAAAGTGACACCTGGTAATGCAAAAAAATTGTAGCAGGAAAAACAGGAATGGTCCTCTGTTATACACCTTTTGTCATGTGACCTTTTCAGCCTTCAACTGCTGCCAGAAACCCTCGCTTTAAGTGGTTCCACAACATAGATCTGAGTTGAGGTGGTCCTTGAAAATCTAAAAAAACCCAGAGTCTTCTTTACTATCTTCTTCTTCAGGGTAAAATTTGCTCTGAACACCACATAGCCCTTTGATAAATATGTCTGAACTATGTCACAGAACAAATTTTGACACCAGTTCCTTCTCCCCTGGAAGATCACCCGTAGTAACCTAAAAATAGATGTTTTCTTATGCTGTTCATAATATCCTCCAAGGATGGGAATGCTACAATCTCCCCCAGCACTCTGTTCCACTACTCACCTATTACTGCAACAAGAAAGAGGTTTTAATCTTTAAACTGATTCTCTTCTGTTGAAATATGATCTCATTACTTCTTGTAGTATGCTTGGTAATTATGAAGATCACTTTATCCTCTTTCTGTCTGCAGCCAACTTTTCTGCACTTGAAGTCCATTAACATTACTCATTCCTGCCTGCCTTCTCCAGGTAATGCAGCTGTAATAGGTCACATTTCCTAAAGCTCTGAATATTCATATAATTCCCTGGTTTCTTTCCAAGTGGTCTGTAGCCTTCAAAATGGATATACATAAGTTTCAAGCTGTTTTAATATTACCCACATGAGACATTAAATAATAACACTCAAAATCTTGAGCTTTTATTTCCAGGGCATGATTAATTTAGCTGCGATTAATCTGGGATAAAACATAATTTTTAGTTCTATCCAGAACCTTTCACCTACAGTGTGACATGCAAACAATAGGTTTTAGGATACTATTACATAAATAGTATTCCTAATGGCATTAGCCTGTGGAGAGCAGCATCCGAATTTTTTAAGTGTCTTTTAAAGTGTCTTGTACTAATGGATGTAAATTGTTGTAATGGAAGTGACAAAGTAAATATTCCCTTGTTCCAGAGGAAAGTAGAATAGCTGTGCTGCCCTCATGCTTGCAGCCATCTGGCCAAAGCTCTCCAGATTATTTTATTCTATTTTTATTTAGATAACCACATGGTTGGGGTTTTTTTTCTGAATAATCACTTCTTTAGTTCTTCAATTCTTTTCTTCATTCCTAGAATTGTAGAGACTATCCAAAACTGTAGAATTGTGCATGGTGTAAGGCTTGTCAATCAGTCACAATGATAAACACTAAAGGATATACTTCTAGCATCTCAATAGGATGAAAATTGTTCTGCATCTAAAAATGTAATAATTTTTGAAAAAATGTCTACCAATTTTCAGGCAGATTGAAAGATACAATAAGCTAATAGCGTGATTGAAAATGACTGAAACCATCAGTGTAAAATTTAAAAAGATGCTACTGTTAAATAAATATCATTTATTTTTTTAAGAAAATTAACTGTATGTAAATACAGATATACTGAGATTTCTATATGCTTTAGCAATAATTATACATAAAATATGGAATCAGTGTTTCATTTGTGGAAGTATTCATGAAAAGTTTGGGTTGTACAACTGCTGGTCTGCAGAAGCCCTACCAGTGTCTGTAAATCCATTAGGCATTACCTATCATCATAAAATCACTTCAACCTCAAAGTTATAATTTTATGTGGCAGGACATTTTAAAACTAGAGGCAAAGTCATTATCATGGTCTTCTTTCCCTCACACTGAAAACAGATTTATGATGGCAGGGAAATATATCTGGTTTTGTTGTTTTTTTTTAATAGTGTCGACAAACATCCAGAAGTAATAGAGTTGCATACACTTAAAAGTAAGCTGAAATTTTGTATTTCATTCAGATCACATAAACTAAACTTCTCCCTATCATGCTGTAGGTATTCTTTTAACTGCTGGCTACAGGACCTTTTGAGACAAGGTTACAACAAGGATGTACTTTATATAGGAATTGGTTATTATTTATAAAATTAATGCAGAATTACTTCAAAACATTTCAGTGGGAAACCTGAAAGTACCAAATGTGGGAATTATAGTTTTCTTCCCCAAAGTATAAAATAAATGAAGCTAACAATTAAAACACAGCTAAGAAAACTTATATACAAACAACATAGGTACTGTTAAGATATTTCTTGCAGAAGTTGATGTAAATTTTATTTGCTTGAACTTTTTTTTAAAGTGTGGATTGTGTATGAAAAACTTGTATGAAGTAAGGCAAGATTGATTCTGTTCATTATTTTCTGCTATATTTGTATTATTTCTTGCAGGCAATGTTCTATTTTACTACAGATATTATTATAATGTAAGAGAAGAGAAACTAAATGCACTAGCTTTTACTCAGGTGGATTTTTGTGGAAGATGCCTGGCAGCAGAATATTTCAGTAAAGTTACACTACTCAGGAGAGTAATAAAGTATATTATAATATTCCTACCATTTGAGTGTGCAGACTATGATTTTCTGAGGATGAAGTACAGGTGTGGAGATTTTCTGACACTGACTGTTACAGATTTTGTTTTTCTTTTTGAGCTAACAAAACTTATGGGAGATTTCGTAAATGTGGCCATAAGATAGTAAAAAGTGGGTTTTATTGGAATTACAGCATTTAAAGAACTCTGCAAAGGGTGACTGGGGCAACATTTCTGTTGAAATTTGTGAACCATGTGCAGTGTGCCACCGAACCAGGGCTCTATCACATTTCTGACATGCACTGTGAGTTTTCAGTGCACTTGTCACAAGTCAATTCTATTTCTTTTTTATTGGAAGTGGGCCAAAAAAATAATGAACAGCTGCACCTGATGACACCAACCCCACTGTCCCCTCTGGTAAGATCCAAGCCTGGATGGTGAGAGGACGTGTGTACCCAGCCAGCAAACAGCAGTGCTTCTCAACATAAGCTCACAGACATCAGGGATTTGGGAAAGCATCACCTCTTGATTGGAGGCACACATCCCATATCTAATTGCCACTGATGGATTTTTTTATTTTACTCCTTTGGGAATTAAAAACTCTTAAAAGGGCTAGGCACTTGGAAAAATATGCATAATATAGACCTTTTGAAAGACTATTCTTTTTAAGCATGGATAATGCTTTGGCTTGCAGCTCCTTTTTTATATCTCCAAGAGGAAATTTCTCATTTATGTAATTTCTTCTTAATTCATTTAAAAGTCTTCTAGAGTCTTTGATAAGTGTTTGTTACTTGTGCCTTTCCCCAGAGAGTATATCTCAAAAGGAAAATCTTCCAGTGAAAGAATTGGGAGAGAAAAATAGAAAAATAAGAAAAAAGTTTTTTTTCAAAGTCTTTTGGCCTCATTCATGAGTATCTGGCCTTAAAATTTATAGGTAGTTATCCTCTCCACTACAAAATACCTCTGTCTATGAACTTGGACTGTGCAAATCATGTCCACTGTCCTCAGTCAGACACATTGTGGAGCACAGGAGAGGTGCACAGATATTGTACCCAGGACAAACACATCAACTGAAGGCAGTCACACTTCATCAGCATCACTTACAAAATGCAGCCATGCTGCACATTAAAAATGGAGGCTTTATAAATGCTATCTGACCAAAGCATGAACATGATGCTGCCAGGATGGGCCCTGTGCCTTTTGGAGCAGCATTCAGCATCACAGTGTACTGAATATTTTTAACCCTTTTCCTTACCAAATAGAATCAGAACAGTATCATGAACCACAATTTTTCCAACCCTACTATCAGTTTTAGAAGGAGCAGTGCTGGCTGGTACTGCTCTGTGTTAATTGTGGTTTTACTTTTCACTTCCTGTGTCTAAGAAAAAGCTTTGTATTTTAAAGGTGGGCCTGCCAAAGAATCTAAAGGGCTGCAGTGAACCTAGTTACATCTGCTGTCATTAATTTAGATAGCTCAGGTACTGATCACAGAGCAAGAGCAGCAATACAGAGGTCAGAATTTACAGCCCTTTCTGAATCAATAGCAGGACTCTTATTGACATGTGGGATGCCTACTGTAGATATGTCTCTGGACACTGGGGTACCTGAGTTGGTCTGCAGAGGAAAAATATGAGATGGATCAATTCAAATTAATCATTTTAATCAATACATATTTAGAAAGTTCTGATTTTTCCATAGCATAGTAGTTTGAGGTCTGACATTATTTTAAGGTCTTTGGTTGTTTATAACCCAACCTTAGCCTAGCAATCAGGCTATTTTAAAGTGGAGGTTACCCCAAAAAACTATCAGGAGTCTTCCATAAGTGTAACTCATGTAACTGATGTCCTTTCTTCTCTGCCCAAAAAACCCTGACATGGACACTAGATAAATGCACACAGATATGGCTCAGCACATTGTGAAACACAGGAGGTTCCCTCTGAACATCAAGAAACACTTTTTCACTGTGAGGGTGACTGAGTGCTGGTACAGGTTGCCCAGGGAAGGGAAAAAGTAGGGGAGTCTCCCTCCTTGGACATATTCAAGAGCCTGGTCCCAGGCAATCAGATCTAGGTGGCCCTGATTGAGCAGCAGCATTGGGCAACATGACCTTCAGAGATGCCTTCCAATCTCGACCATTCTATCAATTCATGACTGAAAAATCCCTCCCTCCCCACCACAAGTGCTTTTTCTAACTGATCTTTACATCAGCTAGCTCAGACTGTGTTTCCTCAGGAGCTGAGCTGTACCTCAGCTGCCATTCAGCCATCAGAAACACAAGTGCCACAAAATGGGAATTGCTAAGGAAAGCCTCACTACCACCCTTTCTGGGGAAGTGCACAAGCAGAAAGACTACCTGTATTTCCCACTTAGGACATTCCATTTACATGACCATAGGTTGGTCTTCATGTAAGACTTGCATCTTTACTATCTGCTGTAGACAGGAAACAGGACTTGCCCAGTTTGCCATGGAGGAAAATATCATACCTTGTTGAAGATTCAGTAGCCTGTCTATAACATTTGTGTTCAACTTATATCACTGATTAATGCAGGACCACTGTGTACCATTTTATTATCCAAAAATGCATAACCAAAGTTTGAGCTAATAATATTTTTTCTCAGGCTCAGTTTATTGCCAGATGGAATAAGAAATATTAGGAGATATTGAATATCCAAAGCCAGCTTCCACTTTGCCACAAAAAGGCAGTTGTGCTAAATCAGGAGTTCTATTTTTTAAAGAGATATTCTAAGTTGAAGTCCTTTTGGATAATAGGACATGGTCTTTTTTTAAAAGCATTTCTGAAGCAAATGTCATAGGGTTGTATATTTTTTAAACTAGTATACTATTTCTACATACATGCACGTGGAAGTGTCACATCTGTGTACACATTCCCTGTAATTTATTCATGTTCATTAGGTGTGAAAGGAAAGAGAGAGAGATAAATATTCTAAATCTGGATTAACAGCTTAAATCACAGTGAATTGATGTGTGCTAAGCAGGATCTGGTTTTCTAAGATGCATTAATGTTTTAAAGCTTTCTGAAATTATAAGATGGGATTGAAAGAAAAAACAGGTTAATAAAAAGCAGGCAAAATGGTACAAGGTGTAATTTGTTCCTATGTCCCAGCCCTCAGAAGTTTTTACCATTGCTGAGCAAGTATGTGAGCCTTAATGATGAGCAAATTAAATGACAGATTAATTCCTATATATGTGGGAGTGCATGTGGTGATATCAATGATTTCTATTCACAGCAATGATTCATCTCATCTGCTTCTTGAAATTCAACAGTGAGAACTGGACTGGCACCATGCTTCTCGATGTCAGCACTATTTACTTTCAGATCTTATATTACAGGGGGATCCTCTGGACTGTTTGCAGGCACTGAACCCTTGTGGCTAATTAGGATCTAGCCCATAGCTCTGAATGAAAGCCAGAAATTTTTAGTTCATTTTTTTTCCTGTAACATCTATCCATAAACCCGCTATCAAGATAACCATCTTGAATAAAAAAACATTATTAAATTCATGAGCTTTCTCTCACGTTAAAAATAACACACTTCTCTCTAACAGAAGACTCTCAGACTCTAGCTTTTATCTGAGATATATAAATAAAATTCACTTCTCTTTCTACCTAAATGCAGTTGCCAGAAATTTTTGATGCCAGTAAGAATGTCTCTCCCACTTAGAGGAATCTTAGTATAAATCCAAAAACTTCATCAGTAACATTTGGAAAGATGCTCTAAAAGAAGCAGCACTGATAAATTCAGTTCCTTTTCACCCTCTTCGGCTCTCAGGGTACTGAGAACTGTTGGACTGCTAGTAATAAAATCACTTTAATTCTCTAGCTCTTGTTACCATGCCTGAAAGGGTACAGTTTATTGCTATAGAAGGTAGGAACATTGCACTATCTATTAAAATTTAAAGCATAAATACCAAACATTAGGGAAGTGATTCAGCAAAGGTCAACAATCATACACAGTCACTGCCATGATATTTTTGGATGTGCAAGCCCAGGATATGCAGCAACAGATTATAAGAGTTTGGTGTGGCTTGTGCAGACTTTCCTGGAAAAAGATGAGCAGGGAGTACAGAATCCCTGAATCAATATTTGTCTATTTTATTAAGATGATAATAGACCTTTGCAATATCATAGTGTTGTTTCCTTTCATCTTAATTAGTGAAGCCACGCAAAACTCTGAAGAGACTGGGTAATTATTTAAGGTCCCAGAAAGGACCAAGTGACATTCCCTAAGCCATGCAGGGAGTGGCAGGACCAAGAGATGAGTGAGATTTTGAGCGCACCTTTTTCTGTACAGAATGCCAATCACAGAAACCTGTCTTGCTTTTCAGAGATACGAAACAGCTGCACTATTTATCAGCTTCATGGGAGGTGAGTCCTGCAGAAGACAAAACAAGTATGTTTGATTTTCTTAGGTTAAAAGCAAAAATGAGAAGCTTTTAAGGCTATTAGCCAACTTCATTTGACAACAGATTTTAGATCCACAAAATAATCTGAAAACTGGATTTACTGTGTATAAATGGATGCTTCCACTACAACAACAACAACAATAAAAAATTAAAAAAAATTATTCTTTCACACTACTAATTTAAATTTTAAAGACAGATTTCAAAAAGCTAAATATGTGGCCTTTTCAGACTGCTTCAATACCAATATATATCTAGATTTCAACATGTTTGTCCTCATTCAAGCTATTATCTTTCATGTTCAAAGGGAGCAGCACACAATTCTCATTTAGGTTCCTCTGATTCTTTCAAATAGCTATACTTGCATTAGGCTGGAGATGTGGTCAAAATCCACTTCCCAAAATTATTTACATTCAATATAATTCAAGAAAGTAAAATAACAATATCATTGGTATGTCATTAAAGAAAGAAATGCCTTAAAAAGACAATCAGATGGAAATTTCTGCTAAATCTATTCTTGAACATCCTTAGAAGTGTAAACAGCAATTTTGGAATTTTAGTGTTCATTCTTGAAGAAATTATATCTTGCTACAGTCAAAATAGACATGATATATAATATAAAATTGGCAGCATTATCTTTCTCCCTTTTTTTAATATCAAATTTTAATTTTTGTTCTGATTTCAGTCTGAATTAATTGCCTTGTAGAAGAACGTAATAAGAACTGTCAAATATGGAAAGGTCTCTTACTTATGAAATCTCATCTAGTCAGAATACCAAGGAAGAAAGAAGAGAAAATGTTTCAGTGTGATGTATCTGTCATGATCATGAGTGTGTAATTATTGTATTTCAGCAGTGAAACAACTGCAAGTCATTTTGCTGTACATGTCTTGCCTTGTGACATTTCCAAGTGCATGGGATTTATTCCTGTATACAACATTCATACTAAGGCTTCTAACTGAAAGCCATGTGCTGACATGATACATGTGGAAGTGTAGTTCTGCTATGAGAATGCTTGAATCTCAGAAGAGTTTAGTTTCACTTTTTAACACAGGCTCAGTCTGTGTTCTTCAGTTCACCATACACCTAACAATTTTCCTCCACCTCTATCAATCTCTCAGCATGCCAGTCTGGCTTCCAGGTAAATCTGATATCAGCTGAGGTTCATCTCATCTGTGTTAGGAATCTAAAATTAAATTGAGTACACTCTAGAGAAAAAAAAAAGTGAAGTAGCATTCCAATTGGGGGTTGAATTTATTCAAGGATGGAGACTCCACAGCCCTTCTGGGCAACCTGTGCCAGGGTTTGTACACGCTAACAACAAGAAAAGCTTATTTTTCTTCATGTCTTACCTGAATTTGAAATGAGTCACTGAATCTCTCTTTAGGTCCTTTAAGTAGAAGAACACCAAAAAATTTGCTTAAATTTTTGCCTAGATGTTGAATGTCTACAGCTAAATGAAGTGAAACACCCAGAATTACCAGCTGCAGTCAAATAGGTTGGTAGTCAGAGAAATAAACTCCTGAAGATATAAACTATATAATTCAAGTCCTTAGGCTCATTAAGGAATTTGGACTTGCATTTCCACATTTGGATCATTTAGCCATTAGACTATTAAACTATTTGAGGTAGTGAAGCAGTAGTTTTCTGTCTCTCTTTTTTTCTTTTTTTTTCATCAGCTGACTCAAATTCCAAGCACATTTTTGTTTTAGATGCTCAGAAAAAGGAAGATAAAATAGTACTTGTTCTGAGTTAGCCCACTATTTAGTCATCACACTATTTACACCAAACTCTTCCCACATTGTTCCTTTCTGGATAGTTATGGAAGCTCTCCTCAAGACTGACTACTGAATATATGCATCTGTCATGACCCCTTTTCCCCCTACTCCCTGCGTATTAGGGGTAAATGGGCATCTAACAGTGATAACTTCATGAATATGTATGCAAGTACAGCATTTTGGACTTTAATTCTGTATATATGATTGAACTGCATACAACGCTGTGGTATTAAATGCTCTGAAGGTTTGACTTGGCTGTGGACAGCAGCTAATTTATACTTCATGTGCAAATCCACATCCATCACTTCCATTTTTTATGCAGAGTGGAACATTTCAGCTGTGCCTTTTGCTACAGCATGAAAGCACAGTTTCTGACATCTTCTATGCATGGCTCGCTTCTCCTCATACCACCTTCCTGGGGAGAATAATGGATGCATAATGCTTTCATTTGGGTTTTTTCTTGGTTTTTTGCTTTTTTAATAACATCTATATGCATATTCCTGTACTCTTATAATAGAAATTATATGATAAATAAAATATGCCACAAGTTGGAGGCAGTAAGCAATTATGTTCGAGGCTATCCTCATCCTAAGGGAATTAATTCTACAGCTTGTGCATGGAGTCCCCCCCGCTCAATTCCCCATCTCCCTTTCCCTTTTCTCTTGCTCATGGCATGATGCCCAAAGGCAGTTACATATATAGGAGAGTTTTCCATAGCTGCTTGTGTCCATGAGACACCACTGATTTTCTGACAAGCAGCAAAATCCCTGTTTAATTAGTTAAAGCTAAAGAGCCTTAGAGGACTACATAGCTTTTTTGCATATGCAGTCATGTAAACATAGAATCCATCCCCTTTAGAATTACTGGAATGGACCTGTTTCAGCTCTGGGAATTATTAGAGATGCTGTGAGTACAAGTCTTTAATGTGATCCAGTTATAAAACACAGGGAAGTTTTTCATCACTATTGAAACATCTGTTGAACCCTCTCTTAATTCTGTTATACAGTGGTCCGTGTTAAGAAGTCAATAGATGGGTTAAATTTATTGTGTGGAAATATTTGGATATAATATCATTGTTCCCACAGTTCACATTTAACCAATGTTTAGTCATGTCCTTAACTTGAAAGTACAGGAATAAATCAGTAACTCCTGGGCACTGCTGAAGTTACTGATGTAAAGACACATAGGTTCTCTACTAGACTGGTAGGGCTCTCAAATAATGGAAGGTTGTTTAATGGAAACACCTATCCTTCTGTGGGTATGTTTATAGGCCATTTTCTTATTTAACTGTTCCTTGATATGGTGCTGTTACTTTTACCATAAATTCTAAAGCAATTTATTAGATCAGACATTACAGAGTAAAAACAGAAAAAAAAAATTAAGCCTGCAAATTTAATAAATGGCTTACTAATCTTCTGCATGAAAAGAAATGTGCTCAGCACGATGAGAGAAGGGTTTCTACCCCACCTACTGCATCCAGCTCTGGAGTCCTCAGTACTGGAGGCTCAGTACATGGAGCTCTCAGAGTGGGTCCAGAGGAGGCCACAAAGGTGATCAGAAGGTTGAAGCACCTTTCCTATGGAGAAAGGCTGAGAGAGATGGGGATTGTTCAGCCTGGGGGTGAGAGGCTCCAGGGTGACCTCATGGTGGCCTTTCAATATGTAAAGGAGGCTTATTAAAAAGCTGTGTGTGTACATATATATATATGTGTGTGTGTGTGTGTGTGTGTGTGTGTGTGTGTGTTTGTATACTTACCAGGATTGTACTGACAGAACAAAGGGCAAAGGTTTTAAACTGAAAGAATAGACTTAGATTAGACATAAGGAAGACTTCTGTGGTTTGTTGTTTCTTTTTTAAATTAAGACAGCCCAACAGGTTGTCCACAGGAGTTGTGAATGACCCATCATTGGAAGTGTGATTTACGGTTATGATGATTTAGAGTCCCCATATGTCCCTTCAGATATATTAATCACCATTATAAAATCACTGAGGTTTTAAAAGTTAATTTTCCTCCTTTGGCTGAAAGGATGTGGAAGATAAATTGTATTGAGAACAAAAGATGTGTACAACCAGTACTGCAGAAATCAAGTAAGTCAACATTGTGTTAACCTATAAAAGACAAAGGCATCTACAATCTGTCCCCCACCTGGGCATGCTCACACTCTGAACCACTCAGGAGCAGGGTTAAGCCTTAACTCCAAGCTTGTCCATCTGTCTTTCTTTCCCTCACCTTCACTGAGATTCCTACATTTTAAAATCCTTGTCCGAAAAAAACTAACAAAAAATTCTTCATCTAACTAACCACTCTGCTGCATTTCTTCCCTGTAAATACAGGTAGTCATAAATAAGGCAGAGTTAAAAATAAATAGAACAATCAGTTGATTTGCAATCCAGTCTCTCCAACTTGTTAGTTAAAAGCACAGGAAAACAATTGAACTCTGTTGAATATCAGCATATCTGAGCTACTGCAGATAGAGGGGAGTCTAACTCAAGGACTTCGCAGTAAGAAACTAAACTCCACTAGGAGTCTCAGCAAAGCAGTAGGAAGGAAAAACAAAAATTGAGATTGCTGAATGAAAGGCAGAATCAATACTTCTTTTAAATCTTCCAAAATTCTGTCCCCTTTATTAGGAAAACAAATCACTCTTCTAGACTATACAAAACTGCAGGAAGAACCTGAATGAAATAGAAAAATAACATGGTTAAGTAGCAATGTCTGGATATTTAGAAATTCTGTGATCAGATCAATAGCTTGGGGTATGTGAGTCATTGTCTAATACAGTCCATGTAAGAAGAGTTTTTATGTAAGTGCTCAAAGGCTTGAAGAATTCTAAGTAGATCAGAGAGGGTGTGAAAACCACCTAAAAAGTTTTCTAAGTAATTTTATCTCCAAATTGCTTGGTTTGGCCCAAGTTCTCAGCCATCTATTTTCATCCTGAAAGCAGCTCATCCTCAGTGCTGGTGGCAAAATTGTTACAAAGAGGGATTTGCTTAGTGTGCCTAATGTTGAGAGCACCTAATGTTCTGAAAAATGAATTTGGAAAACTTCCCAGCTTGCACATCTGCCCCTAAAACATGAGAATAATGGACTGAATATGAGAAGGGAGGATAAAGAGAATACTTCCTCTCCTCTGCCTTCCCTTACCTAAACCATGTGGTCCCTCTGGGTGACCTTTATCTTAAGCACTGCCTCACAGAATCCAGGCCACCAGCTAGCTTACAAAAGCAGAAGACCTATCTGACAGGCAGATGTATGGATGTGATACTGCAAATCAGCTGGTTATATGAGCACCATATGTCAGCAGTTGGAAAGAAGGTGCATTGGAAGAAAACTTACACTATGATTAATTAGTAGCTTGAGAGGTCTCTTCTTGCTGCTACTCTTTTTCTTTCTTTTGTGTGACTCTCATCTTGCCCTGATAGTGAAGAAAGTGCAACAAAATACATGAAGGACTGAACAGTCCCTAAATTTAATAAAGGTGGATAATAGAATCGCAGCACTAAAAGATGAAGAGGATTCTCAGATCATCACTTCCTTCTCCTGCTTTATGCACCTGTTTCACAGAATGTACTTTCTTAACCTCCATCTACTTGGCAGTATGATCCAATGAGTTTGGCTTCAGCTATTTGCAGTCTGGGACAACCCCAAAGCATAATATATGTCACTGTCAGAAAACATTTTCCTGATAATCAACCTAAACATTCCAAGTTTAGGTTGATTAGCTCTCATTAGCTTTTACAACAGACATCAGATGAAATTACTTATTTCATCCTCTGTGGTTAAATCTAGGCATGGAAAAATAAATAATGAATTTAAAACAGATCTACAGAGGACAAACAGATCCAATACCTGCTCTAGCTCCACCTACTTACCAAAATTTTTGAAACTCTAGCTGGTTACTCCTCACCTCAAACTGTCAATTGATGTTTTCTCTTGCTGATCAGCTTTGCTATCACTGCCTGCAATCAGTGATACTGAAAGCCTGCACTCTGGATGTCTGCCTCAAGCAGGTATTTACTAATTTATTTTAGACTTCAGTTAGAAAGATTCCACTGGGGAATGAAGGAGAATTACTAGCTTTTAAAAATATATTAGCACCTCTGATGCCAATAGGAGAGCTGAAAAACTCTGAATGGATTGAATGTGATATTCAAAATGTTTATTTTTTAACTACCAAAAAATGACCAAATTTTGGATCAAAATAAAACTCCCTTGGAAATTTGACAGCATCCACTTTGCTAATAACAGTGTCCTCCTCCAGGTATGCACTACCGCTTTAGTGAGCTACTCTCCTGGTGGAAAAGAGAGTGCAAATACAGTCTGATCCATTTCATACAAAATCAGCCAAGTATGAACAGACAGCATGAAAAATTTGGAGAGTTCAAACACTTCTTCCATCTTCAGATGGAAAGGGCCAGTCAACCCTAGCCAGCAAGCAATGCCTCAGGGCAAAACCCTCTTCAGCTATCATGCTGAGTTCTAGAATGGACTGTCTGAATTTAACCTTGATGTCTACTTGGGCTGTACATGCTTCCCAGAGCTTCAGCAATTTGTTTTCAAATATTCTGTCTGTTTTGTGCATTTTCCTGTTCAGAATCTCATGCCCTGAACCAGGGTTTCACTATATTCACTTCCATTTTATACAGAAAGTAAATACAGCACAAATACATAGTGCATTCCATGGAAAGGTAAAATGGATTTTGGATGCTACTATAATCATCCTTAATGTGTCTAACTGACAGTCTCTAGCATCCACACAGCACCCATTCCTTTTAGAAAGTAAGAAATATATCTGTTGGGTGATATAAATTGCAAGGTTTTGAGTGGCATCACTAACCAAAGCCCCAGTAGATTGAATGCTAACTGACATCAATTATTGGAAAGTACTAGTACATTTTTCTTTTAGGATAAAATATTAAAAAACTACACAGAACAAAATAATTTTTTAGAAATGCACTAAGCAGAATTCACTTCTGAACTATTTCACTTCAAGCAAACCTAGTGTCAGAAAAAGTCAAGGTAAGATGAATAAATAAAGATGTTTTTCTCTTACCTTCTAGTTTTCTCCCAGGCCAGTTTGCTCTAGTGGGATTTTTGGTGGTGCTGTTCTTAGCAAAATTTATCATACCTGAAGGAAAAAAGCATAGCCAGATGTTTGCCTGTAGACTTTGTAAATAGCTGCAACCAGGTTTTATCTTAAGACTGTTCTACTAGTTTGAATGCTTAATTTAATTCTGTCTGACATTGAATTCTTCTTCACGTACCAGCCACAAAACTGCTGTCTTTTCTTTGTTTAAACGTGAGGAGATGTTGACTCCTCTCAGGTAAGATATTAAAGCCAAAATTCCATTTATATTTGTTAAACACAATGCTATTACAAGTGAATCGTATTTCCAATTGTACTTATAAAACAAAACATCCATTATAATAATTATAATAACTGCTGCTATTTTGAATTTAGAAATATACATTAGCTAATGTTAGACAGAAGCTCTAATGATTAAATACTCAATTGTTATTGTGCACACAGTAATTTTTCCATCATATAATGTCTAGATTTTTAAAGAAACTCTAGAGTTAGAAAAACAAGTAAAGATATCTGAACCGAGAAGCTTCTACTTAAATGGAATCTGTCTCTATATATATATTTTTATACACACACACATGTAATTATGAATAAATAAAGCATTTCACAGATGTATTAGATTGTGGAAGCATCTCCTAGGAATCAGGCTCTTTCACATGTCACACTAAGATATGAACCAAACTAAGATTACAGGCACAACCAGAGTGCTGTAGAGTGAACTACCCTGTGAAATCAGCTGAGTGCCCATTGGGACACACAGGAACACATGCTCAAATGATGGATTTATCCACACCTTTGACTGAAGTCCAAAAATAAAAAAAAATAATAATAAAAAAAAAGCGTTTGCAGTGAATTTTCACATCAGCCATTCTGTTAGCCTTAGGCAGTCCATTATCTAAACTTTGCCCTCCTCTTAAATCTATTATAAAACTTACTTATATTTAGAAATTTTCCTTGTAGATTTGTAAATACAAGTATTTTTAAGGCCAGACTTAGAGAAGCTGACTGTGGCAAAATGAGCATTTGTGGTTAACTTTAGGATGTTGTCCAGTGCTATTGTACAGTCCCAACCAGTGGAAAGAGATGCCCTTATATTTGTCTGAGCCTGTGGAGGATACTGTGATGGGAAAGAAGAAATGGAACCCATGGAACTTGTCTCATTTTGTAACAGTTCTTTAGGAAAACCTCTCTCCAGACCCCTTGAGACACTCTAACATTCCCCAAAACTTTTCTATAATTTCTGTAGTTATCAATACTCTTATCTTCATCACCTTTTGCAACTGTTCCTCTCACTCATATTTACATAGTGTTGGAAATAGCATTCAGCTTACTTATATCCTTTATACACTAAAATAATGGAAACACTATAATTAAATTAAAATAATTCATCCTCACAATCCAGGATAGATAAACAGAAGGAATATACAGAAAATATAGTCTATCACTGAGTACCAAGTCCTGTGCCAAGGCAGTTGCAATAAAGTATTTGAAGGTCATTTATTTTGTAAAACCATTTTTGTTGTTATTTGGATTTACCAAAAGTTCTCATCCACTGAAAGATTTTGTCAGCATTATCTAGATTTTGCATAAAGGTGTCCATAAAAACAATATTTGAATTTCCACTTTTGGTTCACTGTCTCTTCTTTTTAGCTCTTCATTACGTCCAAAACATAATTTGATACATTTAGTTATTTTAAAAAAATTCTAAGGCACTCCACAAGAAAGTATGGAATATTCTAAATAAAATTCAACTTTAAAAAAAAAAAAATTGTAGAAGCTTATTAAGTGGAACAGTTAAATTCATAAATTTTCTCACCTTTAACTATTCTTTATCTTTTGGGACTCCTTTTTCATGATGTATTGGTATGCTCAAATGTACTGTTTTCATTATTGCATGTTTCCAATCTCAGGCACACTGATGGCACTTAACTACCAGTTAATAAGGCTGGCTCCTAAACTAGCTGGTATTCAGCCCAGCAGTGAAGCCAGGCCGTGATTCTATCCCATCAATAACAGAAATAGCACAGACTTGTGTCAATTGCTATGTCCTATTATCAGCACTTTCCTGTGCCAGAACCTTTTTGTTTGACAGGAGATTTAAATATATCATACACAAAATTCAACTTTAAATTCTTTTAAGAGCACTTGTTTTCATCCTTGGCTCTGGTGGATTGCCTTACTTGTGTGTTTTCACAATCTCTGTTCACTTTGCTACCTCTCCTAAAGGCCCCACAGTGCTCACATCTCGTGATAAACACACATCAATGAAACATTCATCTTGCTGATTTGGCACTGTAATAAACCTACCCCAAAGCCAGGCCAAAGACTTAAATATGTCTCCAAGTCAACTGCGTGAGTGTAGAGTAGTGATTTCCTTTCACTGCCTTGGTATGCAGTGTGTCCCCTAAGTACAGCAAGTTTGGGAACACAGGAAGAGTCATTCTGTCCTATAACTTTCTTTAATAAATAGGATCTAAAGTTAACAACATCCCTGCTGAAAAACACAGACCACTGATCAAAAACAATAACAAAAAAGGATACATTAATGCACTATTAGTCAATGACAACAGACGTGTTAGGGTGCAGGATTATTTACACCAGACCTGAAAATAATAGCCATAATGTTTCTGATTTGTAATAGCCTTAATGTTTCTTGTTCTGCAGCCAACACATCCCAACCATTTTATGTGCAATTATCATGAAATAATATACCAGAACTGACCAACTGTTTGAAATATTCTTAGTCACAGATTTACTATTGAAGTCAATTAGTTAAGGATTTTTTTAATAAGCTGATTTCTAAACCATAGCTCAGTGGTTAGTTTATAATTATTAATAGAGAATGTATTAGACAAAATGTGCATCTTAATTAATTTTTTTAAATTTACATTTACACTGTCTGGAATTATTTATGTCCAATTTCCACTCCTGGAACCAACCCTGCTGTGAAATTGCAGCCTTCTGAAGCATTTGGCAACTGAAAAACCTAGCTATGAAATTTTGCTCATCATTACATTTTTCTCTTTTTCAATTTTACACTTAATTATATACCATTAAATCAGTCCTCAATAAATGTATAAGATTTCCTGTCTTATGCAGAGTGATTCTTTATTTACCATCATTGACAGAATGTTGGAACACTCAGAAAGAATTCCTTTGAACATTTATTTGTCATACTGCTTACTGTAGAAAATGCAGAAATCCTTAAAATAGCTTTATAGTCACAATGCTTGGCAGTAAAGCTCAATCCAAAATTGCAAAGTCTCCTGTTGCAGGTTTTCTTCAGTCATATAACACTTTTCTTTCCTCTTCCTTCACCCCTCTACCCCTCATCTTTTCAATGTAAGATTACCTTTCAGTTCATTTTAATAAGTTCTTTTTTTTTTTTTCAGTAATTTTTCAGATCACTGAGCTTGGAAGCTATGGTTCAGTGCTAGAACTACAACCCTGACTGTGGTTTCAGTCAAGATGAAAAAGAAATAGATAAGAAATAGAAACATAAGAACAAGATAGGAAAAAAAATCCTATTTCCTGTGTCTATTAAAATACAGGAGAGAGATTTTAGAACTGCTGTTCTCTCCAATGTTCTAACGATTCTCAGGCCAACATTTTACACATTTCCCCTTCTAAACTTCATTGTAATCCAGAGAGTGCAGAGAACCTGAGCCTCTGAACGTGTACTGGAAGCATAGAAAATCACACAAACAGCACTACATCCAACAGTTAGCACAGCACCTTGTTACCATTCAGAACAAATACAAAGAGGCGCCTATTTTTGTGGGTAATACATTAATCAGCAGAGAAATTCAAATCTATGTCTCCTGTTCCCAGAGGAAAGGGGGTTTATACCATTGACCAAAAGACTCTGAACAGAAGTGCCTGTCCTCATCCCATATAAGTGGTGCAAAGATACCAGTAACACACAAACAGTTTATTTTTAAATTTAGTGATCAGGTTATCAAACAACAGACCACAGAAAAATATCTGGATGAGAGTTCCAGCTACTACATCTTGTTATGCTTTTAAAATGAGACATTGCTTGGATAAAATGCAGAAATACTGGTCTGCAATAATGAACTGTGCCCATTTTAGTTTGTTTATGGAGACTATATATACTTACTATTTCTCTACCTCAATCAAAATCCATTTATCTCTACAAGAATATATTGGTATGATCAAAGGTTTGAACCCAAGTTCAAGAATGTTTCTGAATACGTTTAATTTTGAGCAGAGTAGTACCCCTGAGGATTGTGGGGGTTAAACTCAATATGCAGTAAAATGTGAACAACACTACATATACATTATTTACTTTGGAATCAGATTCCCTGATTTTGACCCTGAGTTGGATCTTATTTCTGCTAGGCTGGCCAAAGTAGCACCAAATAGAGGCAGAGGTGAACTTCCTTCCAACTTGGCTGCCATCAGAGGGACAGAGGCTGTGTCAAGGCCACCCTGTGGTGCCCGGGTGTGCAGCAGCACTGGTAACCCAGGAGGCAGAGGGTGACACAACACATGAAGATGACGAGGTGACAAATGATTCACCAGAAGTATCTGCAGTATCTGCTGCTGTTACAGAGATTTGTTAAGTGCTGACAAGCAAAGACAAAAGACCATCTTAAACTTCCAGCTCCAACTTCCCATCATATTAAATACATTAAGATGAGGGAAAAGATAAATTTATTTTTACTGAATTGAACATGGTGGAGGCTGTTGAGAGAATGCATATCTAAACCTCACAGAAGGCCTATTCCAAAGACTTTTACAGAGCACTGGTTCAGTTAATGATGCAGAATATATGAAGAAAAAAATGACACATTATAATGAAACAGTAATGGCCTACCTGCATAATGTGAAAATATCCCTGTGCTACAGAATAGGTGGAATCAGTCACCTGAACAAGTCTCACCTCAACTGTGCTGAGAATGCACCTGAGGAGCACGAATGGTGTGGCAACCAGGGTAAAAAAAATGAATTAAATTAAATTAAACAGGAAATAAAGTGGCTGAGGATTTTTATCTTTCTCCAATAACACGAGTGGACTAGAAAGCTGACCCTTCAGCAACGAGGGTCTCATTTCTGTTTTGGAACTTGTGCTGCTTATAGTGACTCAAAACCAGAATTCCTGCTCAGAATACCCAAATGAGACCACCAGCACTTCAGTAACTTAGAGAATGCCTGTATTGGATGGTATTGGACAACAAGGGATCATCATTTTTATTATGTGCTGGGCAGTACTCCAAACACTTGTTAAAAGGCAGCATACCTAGGTCCCTACTCTGTCCAGTGAATATGGAGATATTTTACATAACAAGGCCAAAAGACAACTGTTTTTATTAGCTTGTATTTCAAATATCCATTATTTTTTGTCCTATTTTTCCTAAATCTATTCTTTTATCATACGGGAAACAATTTATCTGTATTTTAAATTACTTCTCAAGAGGACATTTCAGGGAGATTGTTTAATTAGTATGTCCTGATGTCTCTTTTCTTCTTGTAATGGCATTATCTGGTTCCCACAAGCGTTGGCTGTAGCTGAATTAACTGCTCATCATTTACAATTAGTTATTCAAAAAAATACCAATAGATCACTGTTCATAAAATTCTCAGACTATTAAGCTGCTTAGTCTTCTTCAGTGCTGGAGTATTTTCATACTGCATTTTTATGAAAAATAATCCTGTCTTACATGTTTTCAATTGGGAATAAAATTCTCATAAAATTAAAAAATGTTTCTTCCATAACTAGAAATCTGTTTAATTCTATAAATTTCAAGGTACAGTACTGCACACCCTAAGAAAAGTATAAATCTAAAGATTTCATCCCAATAATTTAAATTCATTGTTTCATTTATTTGTGAGAAAACACAACAGTTATTTCCCAAGAAGACATTATTATAATCTTATAATGATTATCAAAAAACCATACAGGCTCAGAAGTGCAGCCATTGATTGTTTTCTAGGCAGGGAACCAGACTGAAAGATCCTCAGTGTGTTCTCAGATATCCAGAAAGCATTTCCTGTGATACTGAGCAATGGTTTGTGCCTTTGTATTTCCTTTGGAAGGAAGAAAATCCTATATTTCTTTATTTTCATATTACTCTTTTCCTATACAGTGCTATCCAGTCTCTGTAATAAAAATAATTCCTCCCTTCACTTTTTGATGAAACTTCTCTCAGTGATCTGAGAGGTAACCTGGCCAATAATAATAAGAAATATCTAAATCATTTTGTGTTTTAATCTTTTGAAGATTAAATCTTTTGAGGATCCCACTAGGGCATATAAATAAAATAAATACTAATTAATATAATCCATATCATCACTATCATGAGTGCTGATTACAGCATTAAGCCTAATAACTTTTTCTCAAAGTACCTCATTTTCATGGAATAGAATTCTTATCCCTCAATGGGAGTTTCAGAACCAAGCAGGAATCCACAATGGTAGCTTTTGTGTAAACCAAAATGCAGTAAAGAGCTAAAAACTCTCAATTTTCAAAGTTTAGCAAGAGTAGAAATAAAACCCCCAAAGGTGCTTGTGAATGTCATGATAGTTTACAGCTACCAAAACTAGAGCCAGTATTTTAACTTAAAGAAAACCAGGTTTAAAAGTGAGGGAATGTAGCTGATCTGTGAATTTTATATTAGTGAATTTCAGAAGCATTGATTAAAATAATCATTTAAAGTAGGAAGATTTCTAAATGAACCCTGTGTAACAGGAAGAATCATTCTGTCTTCTTAAATGAAAAATCCTCCTTCTTTGATAAATCATGATTTTTATACGTATCAAAAAAGTTACAGGGGAATTGTTTGAACTTTCATTTATTACTTCTTTGAACTTTCAGATAATTATTGGCAATGTTCCTCAATGTTAAAGAAAATGAATAGGTTAAGAATTTTTGTGTGTAACAAATAGTTTCCAGGGCTGAAAGCAAAACCAGGAAAACCTCATCAAATACTGAGTGATAAGAGGGGATAACAAGGGTCTGTTTAAAACCAATCCCAGATTTAATACTACCCTGAAAAATCTCCCCTCTGTCTTTCTCTCAATTTTTAGCACTGATGATATTCACCTGCTGAACAATGGCAAGGTTGGTTGCCTGTCTTTATTTCAGGAACTGTTTTTGGACATAAATTAACTGACTAATTTTAAGAAAAGCCACAATTATGGAATCTCTGCATGGTTAATGATATCTTAGATTGTCTGTACAGGATATTGTTTATCTTCCTGAATATGTGTACAAGCAGATGCTATTTTTCTTCAAATACAGAGAAAAGATTTATAGATAATATCTAAACTTTCTTCACCAGTAATATTTGAAGTAAAGAAAATTTTTTTACCATTTTTTATTTTTTCCAGGAAAGACTATGTCCTCTCCCTTATTTTCCCCTTCTCACCCACAAGAGAAAGATTTAAAGGACTGAAGGACACTACTTATGTAGAAACAACAGATAAGTAAAGTATAAAATAAAACATTGGAACATTTCCGTAAGAAATACAATATTTGGTGTAAAGAAAGACACAAGTATTTCACAAAATAAAAATCACAAGGATAATGTTCCTAGCTCTTTTTTTCACTATTAAGTGTCTTTCTACAGAGGAACTGGAATGCTATCTATCAACATGTCAGTCTATTTCAAAGTGCTTTAAAGCCAAGTGCTGCATGCAGCACTTTTCTAACTGACCAAATGCAACCTGTGCTCTTATATTAAAGTTCCGTCTGCCTTCTTCCCAGTGGCTCTCAAGGTTGCTTTTTTTTCACAGAAGTCTCATGAGAAACCAAAGCTGTCTACAGATGCCCATGTCCTGAGCTGCAACATTAAACAATTCTCAGTGTTTTTTCTGTTGTATCAGTCCCGTGATACCTTCCCAGAGAAGTTGCATTCAATCAGTGTAAGCTGTTTCTAGCGATGTGACTCCTAGTAACTAAACAGTTTTGTGCTATCTTTGGAAAACAAACCAAGAACAAACCCAAAACTTTACAGTCACAAAAACTCCTGAGTTACAGATACCAAAACTCCAGAGAGACAGAAGACTAGAATTTCTGTGTGGTTTTTTGAACCAGATTGATGACACATGCAACTACGAAGACTTGTCTTCAGAAAAAGTCATTCTTTGGAGAAAAACTCTCCAGTTTCTGTGACACAACTCCACATATTGTTTTAGCTCAGACCAGAAGTGAATTCTGCCAAGCTAATCTCCTAATTCTCCCAACAGATTGTTCAGGCAAATTTCAGCCTTCTCAGATGAAACAAAACTGGAAGGTGCATTTCAGGAATGTGGACTCTGATGTGTCATTAAGGCATACAGTCCCTGGGTCAGATGAGAACTCATCACAACCAGAGTCCCCAAAGTGGGGAGTACTTAACACCTGAAGTTTCATTGTCTGGGTGTTCTCCTGTACTCACCAGCCAAGTCTCCTGCCCACCTTACACCCAAACTGTATCTCATAACTTTGGATGTAAGGATGCCATAGGAGATTACATCAAAAGCATTTCATCAGAAATCAATTACATAGGCCAGGCAAATTTACCCATGGCGAAGAATTGCTGGTCATTCCCAGACATCCTCTTGGATCATCAGAGACCTCCTCTGATCATGATACAATTAAGTTAAAAAAAATTAAACATACTAAAATGGTAAAATGTATCAACTGGTGCCTTTAGAAAGGTATAGAAAGTGCAAATTGATATTTGAGGAGGTATAAATACCACATTCAGAAAACCTTGATACAAACAGCTGGAAAATCTGGAGGGAAACTTGAGCGATACAAGAAATTATCTAAATTGATATGGAAAATTGTCTTATTCTAGCAAAAAAAAAAATTCTTTTTCAATAGAGAAAACTTTGCTTAGCATTTCTCTGGAAAGCTCTTAAAAGAAAATTCACCAACACTAAAATTCCATAATTAGTGAAGACAAGCATAGTGCATAATGACCCTCTTTGGAATGCTGTCATTCTGGTGACAGTGAATTCTACATAAATAATCTTATCCCTGTACTAAAGAGTACCAGAAAGTAACAGCATATATGAAAGTATAATCAGACCTCTGGGACAGGGCGGCAAGTTAAAAACAGAATAGAAAGAGATCAAAGAGATAAAAATTCAGTTCAAGGCCAGAATATCTACCTGGAGGGTTTATATATGGCCAAAGTGTCTAAGCACTACTGTAGTTGATGAATCTTGTCAATACAGACAGTGGTTCCTAAAGACTCCTCAGCTGATCAGCAGCTGGATATGTCCTGGAGGAGGAGCTGATGGCCCTCAGCCCAGGGGAAGAGGTGCCATGAGGTGGCACTGCTGCAGTACATCTGCCTGGCACTGGCTCAGCTTTACCAAGAAAAAATTGTTGCAAAGGTGTGAGAAAGTGCAAACTGCAACTCTGCAAGACAGGCTAAATGGAAAAATGGAAGGTATTTGCTGAGGTAATAAAAGCTATTTTAGAATCCAAGGGGAAAAAAATGGTGAGGTGAAGGAGGATAAATTCCGAATAAAAGAGGCAGAGAAAAGTAAGACAACCTCTCTCCACAAGACTGGTGACTGGCTGAGAAATGACCTGCTTGGTGCTGTGGGTGATGAGCAAATCCCTTCTCAGTCTGGTACACCACAAGTCCCAGATACACTGCCCATGTTAGCACATTGTGGAAAGATGCTGGGGGCAAAATCAGAGGAAGCTGAGAATTTATATTCACATCCTAACAGAAGTTACAATAGCAGAAAATTTATAGGGTAAATTTCAGTTGCTGCTTCCTGGATGGAATGCAGTTTCCATGCTCGTAACCTATTCCATGGTGATTCTCCACACCCACAATCTGCAGCCATAGCACCATTAAGGGGGATGAAACTGAGGGTGGAGCAGAGTGGAGACACCATGACCAGGCTCTGCTGAAATCCTCACAGGGAGGGGAATTCAGTGGCACTTTTCAGCTGAAAAACTGCATAGCACCTGTTAGCCAGGGGAGAGAGGAGGAGATGTCCTGCTGCTGAGCCAACAGCTGTGGGGAAATTACACTCCTCAAATGGACTTGATTCATTACAACCTAATTGTAATATTAATGCACACCTCCATCCCAAAGGTACCCCCTCTGAGGCACAGCCACTCCTCACTGGGTGTGTGCTCTGGATTTTATTGAGTGTATCTTTTAAAGAGAAGCAAGAGAATTCTACACCAATCAGTAAAAAAGGTATGCATGCCTAGAGTCACACAAACTCCACCTAAACACAAACAAATTTTAAGTTGGGAATGGAGAAAAGTTAGGGAAGATTCCATCAGAGCTGCTGGGCTCAGTAAAGGGGCTGACCCTGTCTTCTCTCCCACAGGGACGCCTATTGGGTAAGAGCCACACTCTGGGTGTGCTGAATGCTTTTATTGGGGATTACAGCTGTCTGTGTGTTGGTTTGAACAGGTTTTTGCAGTCAGGTACTGTCACCAACAGTCCTCAAAACTTAACCTGTCACAATTTTATATTAATAAAGGGTGTTATTCCATAAACTGCTGGTGTGAGTCCTTCACAGGTGCTGGCAGTCACTGGCAGTGGGCACAGACCCCAGTGAAAAGGAAGACCTGCTGAGGAATCTCCCTTATGTTGTTGCCATATTTCCCTGAACAAGAAAAACCACCCCTCGATCCAGCAGGGACTGTTCAGTGAAGGGCCCCCACAATGGGACACTGACAGACTGGTCAGGCACAAGGATCTCAGTTTCCATGGGATGCTGACAGACAAATCGAACACTAGTGGTCAAGTCCACCTCCTCACACTAAGTGTTGAGGAAACCTCCTTTTCTCACGTGACACACATAAATAACCTCTCTGTATTCCTGTCTGTGTTCTACTTCAAAAGTAATTTGAGGCATGGTGAAAGGCACACAAAGACTAGTAACATAGTGAGGGAATAACACAGCTCAATAACTGTAAGAGGATCTTAAATATTCTGTTCCAGTCTGTCCCTGAGTAAAACTGAGTTGCCTCAGAAGGGTCAGCTGTTTTCATTTTAAGACACAGATTTTACAGGGCCTAACCTCCAGCTGCTAGTTCAGAGGGGTGACTTTATTTGGTTTTTATCGTGATCGGACATACCTTCTGATGCCTTCAGTAAAACTTCTCCAAATATCAGGTGCAGAGCAGCCTGCTCTGGAAGGGAGATGTTGTGATTTGAAAAAGTAACAAAAGTATAAAACTGTAAAAACTCTGATTTCCATCTTCATATCTTAATTATCTTTTTCCTCTCCTTCTCCCTGCATGCTCTCTCTCAGTTCAAAATAAACTTTTACTTAATTGTGGCAGACTGATTAAATTGATTATTGTGTTGTCCTTTACCCTTTCTCCAGTGGAAAGGAGACCACACTCTTTATGTGCTTGTAAACAATGAGATCTACTTTTTTCTTACTTTCCCCTTCATTAAAGCTTCTCTTCTCATTCCCTCAGGTTGTGCATGATAGCACAACATAGCAAAGCAGGGCACAACCCAGAAAATCTTCTTCTCCTCTGTAAGAAACTATTTTGTGCCTTTACCATTTCCATTCCTGGCTTAACTACAGCCTACTAAAGATGAAAAAGTAAAAGTTCATTTTGAGAGCTACTTTCAGATTAATGAGTACTCTATGCCTACACAGATGCTTTTTCTGTAAGGATCCCCATATGGGCCAAGTGTGATGCCACAGAAAGGTAAATTAGAGGCAAACTCTGCTCCACTTCCCACTGCCTGCAATAACTTGCTTTAAATGAATTTCTGCCAGAGGATGGCATCATGCCTCCTTCATGGGCCAAGTTTACTGCATTTACCACAGACACAGATTAACAATCCTTACCACTACCACCATCCTATTTTATTTCAGGGAACCACACCATTGTTGCCCGTGAAACAACTGGAAAATGCAACGACTTACTGTGATAACATCATCTTTGCATTTAGGTTTCTGTAAATTGTGAAAACTAAGGGTTTCCAAAGTGATGCATGCATTTTCTTTAAAAAACAAAACAAAATGACATTTTCCACAGTTTTCTATCTGTTGCTCTAATTTAAGAGGTCTGTTTCCAACTGATAAAATTGGAAACATTGTTAAGTGTGAGTAAACATTTTTGTTCAAAATTATCAAAGACTCAGCATATCTTCTGGAACTTTTGGCATTTTCTATGTAGGGCAGATTGAGATCAGGAATCAGGAAAGCATTTCTTTGGCTCAGATCTACGCCAAATAAGTATAAAATTTGTTAATTTAGATTAGGCTTCTATACTGGTAGAAAAAATATTCCTGGCAGCCAAAAAAAAATGTTTGCCTTTAATCTCTCCTACTCAAAAATACACCAAATTATTATACTATAAAGAAAACTAAATTATTGATTCATTAGGTAAGTTTGGCTCATGAGGAGAGTCTTGAGCTAAGTAATCCTGAATTTTCATTTATAGAAATATATTAGTAAGTTGATTCACTTGAGTAGCAAGGAGGAAGATGGGTTGTGAGGATAATAGCATATAACTATATAAAACTATATATAACTATATGTAACTATATCTAATTCCTGACAACATCTAATGTGAAGAAAGGGCAGAATTAGGAGGAACAAGGTTACCTTATTCAATGCCAGCATCTAATTTCAAAATGACTGGATTTTCAGATAAACTATAGGTCATGAAAAAAGTCAAAAAACCAGGAGTTCCCGATTTGAAACTTTTTGAAGTGATTTCACCTTAAAAAGAGAACATGAAGCAGCACACTCTTAAAATCTGAATAAATGTATGAAGATGAATTAGAAGAGGTAGTTAATAGCTCTTATTGATTAAATTGTATGCAAAACATAAACAAGCATAAAAAAATAAAATAAAAAATAAAATTTATCCTTGAAAACCTGAAACCTAGCACACATGATAGATGAAATATATCAAGACCCCAACAAAATTTTATGTGTATTCAACCAATTTTTTATACAAGGCTAGGAAAGCAGTGAGCTGAATCTCATATGATTCCTTCCCAAGCCTCTCTTCAAAAGCATCTTTAAACATTTGCTTAACTTCAAAAACTTTTATAGAATTCATTATATTGTGTGACTCATGCATGTGCTTAAGAGTCTGAATAAAAATCACTTTAAATATGTGCTGTGTTTGACTAAACTGGACTGTAAATATATTTAGTGCTTTTCCCAGTGAGAAAGAGAACCTGGCAAAATTGTTAATTAAGGTCTAAATTAAACTAGTCATCTATGTTTCCTTGTCACTGGAGACATGATTGCTCTCCAGAGGTGATTTTTTTCCTCAGCACAGAGCCATTCCATCTGGACAAGTTTAGACAGACATGTAATTTTTAGATGGTTCCCATGAAGACAGTGCAGAGCCAGGACTGATCTAAGCATGCTGCCTCAGGGTCCAGCAAGAGACTGCCAATACCAACATGGACAACATCCCTGCTTGTCATGTCACTCACACTGCTCCTGCTTCTTCAGCAAGATCAGGAATGCCTTCCATCTGCTTGCATACATGAAAACCAGGCAGTACTATATCATTGCCCCACCCAAAATACGTATTCTTAATTGTTTTTTTTACAACAAGTTGTTTCTCTGAAATATTTCGAAAGAGAGGACATCAGGCAGCACTTCATGACTAGAAAGAAGCTGGAAATAAACCATTATGGAAGCATTTCAATGCAAAAAGGAGTAAGACTTGGGAGTCATCTTCATCGTCAGCAGGCTGCCTGCTCACTCTGCCACTTTTCATGGAACCCAGTCTGAAAAGTAAATTTTCTTGCTATCTTCCTGTTCAGGAAACTAAACAGTTCAATCCAGGTGTGTATTAAAGTGCTGAGAGAAAGCAACCTAGAAGTTATCCCCAGCAGTGCCTGAGTGAGATGTCAGAGGTGCACCGATGAAAACAGTTGTGACAGTGGTAGAGCCCAGAAACAGCAGACTGTCTCTCAGAAAATACTAAGTTTCTATCTTTTGGCTGAATCCTGATTTAAATAAATGTCAAAATGTACCACCATACACTTCTTCACAACAGAGGGGCAAATAAACACATTTCAAGATTATAAAATTAGGATTTTATGAGAGCATTTATGTAGAGATGGGAGCTCACAGTGACAAAGAACAGTCTTTACTCAGCACTGGTGATGTNGGGTTTCGTGGTCATCAGGGAGGCGTAGGAGGACCCCTCTGAGAGGGCCCCATGGAAGACACCCGAGCGCAACACCATGGCTTTCCCCAGCCAGCAGTGCATTTATTTTTTTATTTCTGTAGTCAGACCTGGAATGCTGTGCTCAGTTATGGGCTCCCCAGTTCAAGAGAGTCATGGATACACTGGAGAGAGTCCAGTGAAGGGCTGATAAAGTGATTGAACTGGAGCATCTCCCCTGTGAAGAAAGGATGAGAGAGCTTGAACTGTATGTTTAGCCTGAGGAGTGCTCAGGGGGGAGATCTCATCAATGCATGTAAATACTTGGAGAGGGGATGCAAAGAAGGCAGAGCCAGGCTCTTTGCAGTGTGCCCAGAGACAAGACCAGAGGCAATGGGCACAAAATGAAACACGGGAGGTTCTGTCTAAACATCAGAAAGGTCTTTGCTCTGTGAGGGTGATCGGGCACTGCCACAGGCTGCCCAGGAAGGTGGTGAGTTCTCCCTCCTTGCAGATATTCAAGATCCATCTGGACCTGGCCCTGAGCAAGGAGCTCTAGGTGGCCCTGCTTGAGCAGGGGGGTTGAGAGAGAAGATGTCCAGAGGCCCCTTCAATGTGAACCATTCTGTGATTTGGTGATTCTGCCTCCTGTGTGGTTTGTGTGGTGCCTGCCTGGGTGTCTGAGCAGTGACCTCAGCTGGACCTACACTAGGAAATAAAATGTGTAGTGCTCTGTCTGCTCATCCTGAGAGCAAGCAGTGCAGTTTACTTCATTCTATACAGATCAGCTCTGTTCATCCTAAAATAAGGTGGTTTCATCTATTCTATCTTATAGGTCCATGACTTTTATTAAGTCAAAAACTAGCATTATTTGGGCTAGTGCTAAGCAGCAAAACCAAAAAACATGCCAAGGAATGCACTAATGATTAAAGATTATGAAAAATCCCATGATAATGCTGCAACAATGTCCTGGGCTTGTTCAGCTTAATGGTATAGATATAGTTTTTATATTGATAGCAAAATAGAGGACATAAAATAAAGCTCTAATTTCACTGTGTTAATATTTAGCATCAATTTCCTTAGCAACACCTTATCCAGCACTAAATCTTACAATGATGCCCTGGGTTTGGTATCTAACCACTGCTTCCTTTGTTAGTAAGATTATGGTCTTCCTACTCTGGTTTTGGTGTGAGATGCCTCCAAGAAAATCAAGAAAAAAATTTAAAAACATATTGTTTTTAAACCCAATTGTCATCAGATTTGCATCTATAAATGCACATAGGGCAGAAATCTCCAGAAATTTATTTTACTTTCATGGGGCTTTTTTATACCTTAAATTTAAGGAACAAAAGGCTTCTTTCTGTTGTGTTTCTGAAGTCTACTATTAAAAATGAAAATACTATTTAGAAAGCTACAACTATTTTTGCCTGAAATTTCTATATATTTGTACCACTAAATATTTGTTTTATAGGAAGATGTTTTGTATGTATTTCAATAAGCATGCCTGAAAAGCCCTTGTATAAGCATAACAAAATAAACTATGCACCACTGATTAAAGGAAAATACCTGTTATAATTAAGCATGAGCAATATCAGACATGCTGGGTGAAAAACAGATAAAAGGCTTTGTACAGTTTGAAGCAGAGATTTGTAACTCTCACATTTGCCAAAGGAGCCACTCCAACTTCATTTTTTAGTCTGAAAATGTATTAAAATTCTTTGTATTCCTTCTGGCTGCACTGGTATCAAATTTAAAGATCCATGTTCTTACTAAAATTAGTCATAGTTCTGACAAATCAAGTCTCTTGTTTCTCAGTGTCAAGCAACAGTAAATGTTCTACAAATACTCAAATACATGAATAATTAAAATTTCTTAAAATATAGTTTAATACATACAGTTCTTGTTTTTGAATATGGAAAATGTAAGATACAAAGCTTAAGATAATTCAAAAATATTTTACTACACTTTCAGTTCAGACAGTGTCATAGAAAAACTGACACATCATTCTTTGAAGAGCCTATTTTTCTAAGACTTAATGGATGTGAATCTTTTCTCAGATCTAGCAAATTGTCCTTCAAAACAACAATCATGCCAACAGGAAAGGTCACCTTCACTTCAGCTGTACATTAAGGATAATTTCATTGTTATTTCTTTCATTGCATCCTGATTAATTTATTTAAATTGATCTTGAGCAGAGAACTTATGGTTTGGCGTCTGCACGACCATGAATTCGTCTCTCAAAATATACAGGTTAGTCAGAAATTTTTCTTTTTAACAACTACCTGTTAACACTTTACAGAATTTAACCTTTAAACAAGGAAAGAAGCCCAAATTAAAATTAAAAGCTTCGGTTGAGAGAGATCTGTTCAAGTCCAAGCCTCCATTTTTCCTTTCTTCCTCTGCCTCAGTTGTTTCAGTACAGATATTGACTTTGCAAGGAATACAAGATTTCATGATATTTATCCAGTCAACATGCATTTGAAAACAGGGATGGTCAAGGTATAGATCACTGAAGGGGAAAGCTGGATTCTCATCTTAGCTTTGCCTTGACAGTTGGTGAAATCTGTGTAGGATTCACTGAAGTTTATTTTCTGAATGTATAAAGGGAAGAAAAATAACCCCTGTTATTTTCTCAAGTGCTTTTGGGATTTAGAAAAGTGAAATGGAATGTTAGGCTGTGTGACAGCCACAAAAAATATTCTTGATATTTCTGTAATCTCTGTAGATACACTTAATAAGATGTAGTTTGATATGAATAAATATCAACAGATCAGAAACGCTTTATATTATATGCATATAACATAACTAAACAAGTAATGTTCCACGCTGGTAAACATTGAAGACATTTTTAAAACTAGAGTTATCTTTAAATCAGGATTCTTCCACTAACCAGAAAGTTTGATTTTGCTTAGCCATTAATGGAAAAAAAAAAGGTCTTTCTAGATTTTACTTTGCTGGAATGCTTTCATTTTGTCATAGACTTTCTGTTTATACTGTAAGCTGATAAACATCATAAGTTACCTTGTTCACCTTTATATGCTCATTATACAGAAAATTATTACAAATACTCATGTCAAACTCTAGATCTCTTATTTTTCAAAGCATAGGAAAGGGAATGTATTATGCCTAAAAAATCACTCCCCAGTCTGGACTCTGAATAGTTCAAAAAGTCCTTCTGATTGTCCTAAGCTATGACATCTCGCCTTTCATCTCTTATGGAAAATGGTCTAAGTTCTTGAATTGGGAAGTGATTCTTCTCCAAATTGTAAGAAACCCTAAGAATGCTCCATCCAACATTCATCTATGCTCTTTTGTATTTCAAATCTCTCTTACTGGGTCTCTCTGTTCACTGGAAGTTTTCTTGTGACTTTCTACAGTGACTTCCATAGGAAGAGCCCATGATTTAACTAAAGACTACAGACACTGGGATGTGGATGTGAGTAGGGACTAAAGCAGCTCCAATTAATCACCATCTCCTCCATCTCACCTGCCATGGTGAGATGAGAAGACATCAAAAATGTTATTTCTCTTTTTCTGGTGTAAACAGTTTAAGTTTCCTGGCTAGGAGAAAACAGTTTCGGTGCAAGGCTGCAAGAGGCTGCAGGAGTCAGGGAAGTTGCTGGAAACAGGGCTGCAGAGGTGGTGTACATACAGAGTGCTTGAAGAATAGTCTTCATCCACCCCAAACATGAACTGAATGTGCTATGGATGAAGTCTGAGTGGGAGGACAGAAAGTGACCTAATTGATGGGAAAGGAGAGGAAACACTGTGAGTTGGCCTGTGACAATTCTCAGGGGAGTGTACTACACTGAGGCCACAGCCAGCTGTGCCAGAGGTCAGGCCCAGGTCAGTTCTGCAAGGGGACAGGGAGCAGTGGCCATCACTCCAGAGAAGGCTGGATGTCAGCACAGGGCAATGCTGGAGGTCCAGGGAGAAGCAGCAGCAGGTGGGAGGATGACCCAGGTAAAAATACGGAAGAGGCCCAACAATGACATTTGAGAACAATGGCTCTGAGAAAGGTTAAGTTATGGCTGAAGCTGCCCTGTTGGAAAGATTCATTAACCTTCATCACAAGTTATTCACTTAGCCCTGAATTTAATCAGTAACCTTTTACTACACCATAATATAGGAATAATAATGTTTAAATTCTGTTATGAAGTCATATTCTGATGTGGTCCTAAGCAAAGTAGAGTGGATATTAGGAATATCACTGGGTAAATATCCACAGATATTTCAAGATACATGTTTTTAACAGCTGACACCACTCATTTAAATTATTATTATTATTATTATTATTAAAATAAATGTATAAAAATATATTAAAAATTATAAACTATATATTTCCATTTTCAAACAGATAAAAGCATCGAACAAAGTACTGATTTCAAAGTACTGTTCATTCAAATGGTTTGTTGACAGAATCACAGAATACCAGTGTGGAACAGCACCTCAAGGATCACTTTGTCCCGTGTTTCTTGATAAAAGCACAGTAAAATTATGGTCTAGACAAGATTTTCCAGCACCCTGTCCAGCTAAATCTTAAAGGTGTCCAATACTGGGGAATGCACTGCTTCCCTGGAGAAAACAGGGGCTGATTGTTCTCACTGTGGAAACTTTTCCACTTGTGTCCAATCAGAATCTCCCCAGAATTAGCTTGTACTCATTGCCCCTAATCTTTTCCATGTGACTCCTTCTAAAAAGGCAGTCTCCATCTTCTTTGTAGCCACCTTTTAAATACTGGAACATGGTGCCAAGGCCTTCTCTAAATCTTCATCCTTCAGGGGTGAGTGCATCCAGATCTCTCAGCCTTTCCTCATACATCAGGCTTCCCAGTCCAGCCACCATCTCTGGACCCTCTGGACCCTCTGCACTCTGTTCACATCATTTTTGTACAGGGGGGACCAAAACTGGACACAGTGTTCCAGGTGGGGCCTGACAAGCACTGAGTAGAGTAGGATAATGCTTTCATCTCTGCTGGTGATGTCCCTGTTGATGCATCCTGTTGGCTTTCTTTGCTGCAGCAACAAATAGGTTTTCTTGCACTAATTCTCCAAAGTTTGTTAGGTACTAATATGATGTTTTCAAGACATAAAGCTTCCTCTCTGTCATATAATCAGGTCTTTACCTCCTCCTCCTCCTTCCAGCTTATAATGGGAAATCATAGCCTCTTGTTTATAAGATCATCAAGGCAATTACATGACAAAACTTGCAGCCACTAGTAATCATACTCTTTGTAAAATGCAAAACATTCAACTATATGTAGAATTGACTTCAATTAAATCTTGTCAAAGGAAGAAATTTTCAAAGCACAAACCACACAGCATGCAAGGCAATACAATCATGCTTTTGTAAACAAAGGCACTCCATGTCAAATTAATTTCTTTCTAAATAGATTAATAACTGTTCCTTCTGTACCTGATTATATATCCCAAACTATGCATAGGGGAAATACAAACAGAACAACACAAAGGAAAAAAAAATCCAACAACAAATAAAAACAAACAAACAAACAAGAACCAACGAAAGAAAATCCCCAAGAAAATAAAGAGAGGGGATAAGAATAACAAACTATTTTCATAAAAATTAATGATTATAAAAACTGAATAAAATTCCCATTGTGCCAAGATGGATATACTATCAGGAGATTAATGAGACATAAACCCTTTCTCTCTGAAATCTATTTCAGAGCTGGTTGTCATGACACTGGACCATCTAAAAAGCAACTAGAAATCTTTATTAAAAACATCAGATTACATTTGTGAATAGAGTTGGAGCCTCAGTTTATTCCCTAATGGACTAGTAACTCACAATATGTAGAAAAGATGTGAAAAATCAGGTGGAATTCTCTCTCATCCAAAAGCACATCTCATACTGTTCTAAACTTTAAAGAGTTCCTCTTCTTCCATCAGTAGCTTACTGTGTTTGATTTTATTCATTTGACATGTGTCAAACCAAAACCAGAGTGTTTATTACATATATAAATATTTATGCCATGATTCACACAAACTCCCCAATTTCTTTTTTTTTTGCTATTCTTTTACAGTGTACATGAGATAGAAAAAAAATCAAGCCTCAAAGCTGTCCAAGCTAAAGGCCAAAAACTATAAAACATAAGTAAGGTGGAGACCTTCTACATTCCACATGCACTATGTAGTTCTCTTCTTTAGAAAAAGGGAAAAAATAACAGGAAAGAAAAATATGTTCCACTTTGGGGAGCACAGGAAGTCCTACAGAAGTCTACAACAACTATCAAAAGCAGCCCATAAATCCCTGGTAAATTATTATGTTCTCTGCACAGATTTCTTCCTGTATACAGTCACTCCTTTCCTTATGACTATATGCTTGTTTACAAAACAAATGTTAATGAAAAACAGTTATTCATGTTCTCAGGTGAATAAAAAGAAATGTCAGATTTGTGTTAACCTGCATAATCTCAGTTCTTTCCCTTTACATTTCTGGTTTTTTCACTGAGTGAGGCAGGTATTTTGTTGGGGGAAAAAAGACTGGTGAGTGTATATGTGGAGTTGAAAACACACTGTATACCCACACAGATTCTGAATCGAAACTGGGAAAGGGCCAAATAGATATGTTAATTTTCTAATTTTTGACTACTTTGCCACAGTCTCTCATCTGTGGCAAGGAAGTCATCAGCTTGAAGAGAGGATGTGGTTCTGGTTCCAGGTATAAGCTAGAGAACCCAACCCAGTTTCAAAGAGTTTCTGCTGTGATTTAGAACATCATTCCCAGAGAACACCTGTAAGAGAAGCTGGAGCTGTACATGAGCTTCAGGAACAGATTCAATCTTGTTTTCACTTTGTCCACTCAAACCTCAGCCCCATGACAACTGTTCTGACGAAGCTCCAGTGCAATAAATTTTGTTACTACTGCTTTTGAGGTGGTCTGTTTCAGTCCTATAAATGTTGTCTTTCTTCACTATTATTCCATTAAACTGCTAAACCTTTTCTAGAAAATTCAACTGAGGATGCAAAGGCCAGTTTCTAAAGGTGCATAATTGAATGAATGCAAGGAAATGAAAATACATATGAAAGAAGCTATGGAACAAAGCTTGAGAGCTTTCTCCCTTACAAATGCAGAAGTTAAAAAAATCTCTTAACAGATGACAGTTTCTAGAAAGGCACCAAAATATATACAGGAAATATTAACAAAAATGCACAGAAATTTAATGTAAATTATTAAATTAAAAACAAGTAGATGAAAGTATAAATTTTCCTCGTTTCTGCTCTAAAGCTTCAAAACAGATTTCAATTTCATTACAAAACTCAGGTTGTCTGCCAATGACGGATTGCATTACATATGATGAGGTGCTGAGCAGCTGTATTGTTCAGAGATAGACAAGAAAACATCTGGTAACCATCTAGAAAAGATTTACCAACATGTTAAGAATATGTAAAGACATAGAAGACAATCAGGACTGCAAGTCTTCATCCAAGGTGGATCAACATCTTTCTTCATTACAGACCCATAGGAAGAATAAAAACATACTAAAAAATCCCAGTTTTTTGGGTTTTTTTAGCACACACACGCACACAAAAAGAGCAAACATCCTTCCACCAACATCCTTTTGTAACCTATATTTAATTCAAATAGGCATAAAAATAGCTGTTATTCACCATCTCAGACATAAAGAGCAAGATCCTGTACTGGAATCAAGGTCTGTGGGCCTGCTGAGGATCAGTATGAAGGGCTAAAAAGGATTTATCAGTGAGTAAATGAGCACTTGTGAAGTATCTTAAAGAAATGTGCTTTAACTTTTTAATGGATAGATCCTGATTATCCCACCAAATATGTGCCATATATCATTTATTTTTAAAAAACATTTAGCTGTATTTCTTTCATCCTGTATTCTTCATATTTCATTTTATTTACTCCCTGTGCTAGTGAAGCAGAAAAAATATTCTTAGGTCAAAAAAATACTGACAGAAACATTTACTCTCACTGAAAATAATATTGAACCATAGGTTAATTCCAGCCTACAAGAAGATCGTAAAAATACAGTATATGGGAAGATAGCAGGATATAAGCAATGATCCTAAAATTTAAAGTGCTAAAAAAGTCTGGTAACAAGTCAACCACCTGCTACCTTGTAAGCAACAAATGAGCATTTTTAAACCCAGCTTGTTATTCAACTAATGTAAATAATTGGCTTGGACCAGGAAACATATTCCAATTAGGAACTGTCACATGGGATTTTACAGCCACTCTTTTTTTTTTCCAATATTACTCGTAAAAACAATAGATTGAAAAAAAGGATTAAGCATTTTTCAAGAAAGCACATATCTACCACATATCTGCTACCTAGTCTTTTCTATGGAAAAAAAGGAGTGAAAATTGGCCTGTGCTGAAAGTAATGTTCAGTCAGTAATGAAGCCAAGCAATTCACACACACTTCAGCAAATCTTCAAGTTATGCTTCCCACAGAAAACACATTCCACCAAACTCACAAACTCATAAAATGCACATTCATAAAATGGTGCAAAAATGGACCTGAAAAACTTATCTAAGCTGACAACTCTCAAATGTTTTTTTTTGTTAAAGTTATTCAGTGGCAAGAAATCTCCAAAACTCCCAGGAGATTTATTCCAGTATTACATCATGGTTACAGTTCAAATATTTTTCCAAACGTGTAAACTGATTTTTTTCTTGCTGCAACTTAAACAGATTACTTCTTGTCTTATCTACCCTGAATCTGTAGAAAAGGTCACTTCCCCTTCTTCACAACAAAATTGTGTAACTGTAGGCAGTAACTGTGTCCCCATTCACAGATTCAGTCATTCCTGTACATGTTGTATTTCCTAAACCACTCCCTGTTGGTCTGTATCTTTCCTGAAGTCTATTCAATACCCAGAAGAGAGCCATTCCTGGGAAAGGCTTTTGAGTAACACACAGTGCAGTTGTATCACTTTACAGATCCATGTCTGTAGTTAGCTGTTCCCATTAATTTACAGTACCTTGTGTTGCTTGAAGAGCTTTGTCTTATTTTCATATCGTATCTTCAATCTGTGGAATTTTAATCTGTACTTCAAAATAATTTCTTTATCTCCAGTGTTCAGGTAATCTGAAACAACAATTATTGAAGTGGATAATAGAAGTACTTACGAATGCAAGACCTAGATGCCTTACATTTCCATTAAAAAAAAAACAAACCAAAAAAAACCACATGAAATTTCTCTCTCTGTATATTTGTACAACCCCTTTTTCCCCATGCTATACTACTTTTCTCAAGAACATCTCAACAGCTTTTCTTGCAAGATGGGTGAAACAGTGCCAAAAGCTTTTCTGAAGCTAAGATGTACCATATCTACAATTTATTTCTGTAGAAAGGCCTCTTACCTCCCAGAATTACTGAGGAAATTGAAGATAAGTGTCAGGTTTATAATCCCCCTTTCCTTTTTCCTTTCCTACTTCTTCAAACTTGCCTATATTTGTTTGGTTTCTCAGTCTTCTGGCATTTAATAAACCTTTCAGACA